>JAODKL010000002.1:17590543-17621845 GCA_026780765.1 Petrocephalus schoutedeni | reverse complement strand
GGGGGGGGGGGCGGGGGGTTGGGAGGTGAGGGGGAGGGACTCCGAAAGTTGTGGATGGAAGGGAATTCATCTATCATTGCTCTTCAGCAAATATGCTTTTCGTATGTATTACACACTGCAGTGCCAGGTGACCGGTCTGGATGCTAAGCTGAGGGCAGGTCAAAGCCACCTTAGTCCGGTGATGATGTCCACTCCGCCCCGGGCTGATAAAAATAGCAGCATCCTCTCCGGCCGCGGTCCCATACTTTTTGCTTTGTTTAATCTTCTTTCGGGAACCTGGCGTCCCGGAAAGCATTAAGCCGTAGACGGCCCGAGCATGATGTCACCGCGGCTCCGGAAACATCCTTTGCGGGGAGAGAGGCACCTACCTTCATGCGGCGGGGTCTCTGGAAACTCTAACGCAGGGGCCCCGCTCCTCCGTGGCTCCGGGTGCATTAATGGCCAACGACTTGCAATAAGTCATGTCAGAAAAGTGAGGGCTGTTATTTTAGGGCCTGCTGGCTTTTTTGCTGCCTGCTGAGACCGTTCTCCAGATTTGACCCCCCCCACCCCCTCCCCACCATTCCCAGCTAGCCTTGGGGTCGCTAACCTCTCTGTTCCCATGCCTCCTCCCTACAGCTATCCCTCATGGTGAAGGTAATTCCCAGCCCGGACTGGTTCGTGGGCGTGGACAGTCTGGCCCTGTGCGAGCAGGGTGACTGGAGGAAAGAAGTGACCCTCGAACTACGGCCCTTTGACGCCGGGACGGACAGCGGCTTCACCTTCTCATCGCCGAACTTTCCCACGAACCCTCCGGAGAACATCACGCAGGTCAGGAGCTCCTACAGCAAAACCTTCGCCCGTCGCCGGACCCTAAATATGGAACAATTGGAGAGTGTGGAAACACACCTGGTCTCCCCTCCCTGTCATTCTCCTGTCCAGATCACCTCGCAGAACCCAAACCACCCAGCGAATTCCTTCTTCTATCCCCGGCTGTCAGAGCTCCCCCCGGTGGCCACGGTGAAACTCACCCGTCAGACTCGGTCCCCAACCCGGCACAATCCCCTGTCCAATCACATCCTGCCTCACGCCACCTCGCCCAAGCGATTCTCAGGTAGGCCATGTGTGCGAGTCTGCACGTGCGTGTGTCTGCCGCTCAGCATCTATGGGCAGGAAGTCCTGAGGTCATCTATTTATATGCTTAGTTACTAATTAACCACGGCCTAATTGTTCTTCAGAGACACCTCTGGATTGCGAAGTGTCCCTCTGGTCATCCTGGGGTCTGTGTGTCGGGCCCTGTGCCAAAGGAGGGATGAGGTACCGTAGCCGCTACATCCTCCTCCGGCCAGCCAATAGCGGGACGCCGTGCCCCGAGCTGGAGGAGCGGGCCGAGTGCACGCCCCCCAAGTGCGCGGCGACGCACTGAGCGGACGGGCCAGCCGGCTGGCACCGAGGCGCGCCTTACGCTAGCTGCATTTCTGCATCCTGCATCCTTCTAGCGTGAGATCACGCTACGGCCTCTCCTGCTGCACACGTACCTTCATGCTCACAGCCAAAGCGTTACTGGCGGCACTGACGGGCATGGAGTCGTACACACACACACACACACTATGCAGTAAAAGTGTCTCTACACACTCAATAAAAATGGATTAAATATACACCACCCACCTTTCTTACAGCACCTACCCCCCTGCGTACAGCGACGGGATATAAACACCAATGTTACGTGCAGTACAGATAAGATTCGGGCCAGTCTGTGCATTACTGTGTATAAGGATATTGAAGTCTCTTATACATTTTCTTTCCCTTTCTCTGAAACATGTTACTTTAAAATGCATAAAGAAAACGAATTTTACACTAACAAAGCCTAAAACTCTCCATTCCTTTATCCTTTAAAAATACAATAATTATGTTTTATTTGTATATATTCTGTATTTGGTCCTATGTAGTCGACAAATAAATATTTCAAAAAAATGTCCTTTATATTAAGAAGAGTCTGTTTACTAACTCCAAAATCTGTTGTCCTTTCCCAAGTTGAAGCTTCGGGAAAACACTGACTCTCATTGAAAGGAGACGGGGTATTCATTATCCACAAGGATTAGGATCTTAGAACGAGGGTTATCAGCCGGACCAGTAGAATACTAGTGAGTGATTTGAAAGCTGAGCCTGGCTTGTGCTGAACCGTAGGTTCATGCAACCTTCGCTGAAATGTGCGAATACTTTTGCAATGAAATGTAGTAAGAGAGAGATAATGGCGCCCCCGTGTGGGGACATACTGTCGAGCGTTAGTAAGAAACCTCCGCATCTCCAAGATGAGCGGCCTGCGTGAAGAAGCTGTTTCAGCGAAGTCAGGCTTCCAACTTCACTAAAACAAAACGTAATCCGACATAAACGGGTTCAGGACGCTTACTATCAACAATCCATGTCAAGCCAGATGCCTCCTGCGAAACTTACTTTGCAATTATTCTTAGTTTTGTATTCGCACTTATAATCCCACGTTTATTATCCAGTATTAATTAAACATGTCACCCTTCAGAACCCATTCGATTTTGCCTGCCACACGCAAACACACACAACATGAGTTTGTCGCCGGGGAAATGTCCACTAATGTGCGGTTTCAGCAAAAGACTATGGGGGACAATTATGCACACCACCTGATATTCAGATTATGTACTCACCATTTCTATTAATGATTGCTGGGTCCATTCACCACTAGTGAATGTAAGAGAGCGATAGATATTGAATGTAAAGTGCACGTGTGAACAAATATCAACTACACTTCGCCTGCATTGGAAACCGACGGGTGTGCAACAGTAGTTATTAACCCAGAATGCTGAACAAATATCTCGTTACTGCAGAGATCGCCGCTTTTCGTAAATATTAATAAAGATTTGGCACATAGCGAAAAGATTCTAAATGCAAAAACGAGCGGTGTGCATCTCTGCCTGCGGACATCAATGGTCTGCGGTCAATAACTGCCTGGCTTTCTTGTTGAAAGGTATATCTGTAGTACATCAGAAATACTGTATATCGAATATACAGCTAGTTTAACCGCAGTCACACCATTCCTACACTCTCAGAAAATAGGGTACCAATTTGTACCTTTGCTTGTCACTGGGGCTGTACCCTCAAGGGTCTGTCAATTGTACCCTTAGCTGTAGGTAATTGCAGTTTATATGGTACAGAAATGAATCCCAAAGGTACAAACACCATTAATGTATCCTCGATGGTATAAAACAGTACCTCGTAGTCCAATTATGTATCTTAAAAGGTACAAGACCCTTGAGGTTACAGCCCCAGTGACAAGCAAAGGTAAAAATTGGTACCCTTTTTTTCTGAGAATGTATGGATTCGAGAGTTTTTGGAAAGTTTACAATTAGTTACGTCTGGTAATATACCGATTTGATCGATCCAAGCACTGTTTGACATGCGCGATTTTGAAACCCAATCTTCTCCGGAACGGGTTAATTTGCCCTGTAACGCGAGTTACGGTGGTGATGTGTCCTGCAAGAAGAGATCCAGTGTCTCTAGTGTTTATAGAAACTATAGTTACTGCTACTTGTCCTCTAAGTTATCGGGCTACACAAGGAAGTGGGGTTCGTGATACACGGCCCAAGGGTTCGAATCTAACCTCGCTGTTTGTGTTCATATACAAGTATACCAAATGTTCCCATCATGCAGTAAAAACCTGAAGGGAAAACTCAGATTTACAAACACCTGTGATTGTAATAATAAAAGTAAGATAGCCAAAAGCCTTCTATTCGTTTGGTTACTCATGGTTAAGGGTAGGGCTGGGTAGGCGTTAAGGTTATCATAGTTGCGATTAGGGTTTTGCCCATATAAATGAATAGAGATTTCCCACAAAGATAAGGTCCCTAATTTATGTGTGTGTGGAGTTTGCATTTTCTCACTGTGTCACACAAAGAGTCAGGTTAACTGGCACCTCTGTATTGCTGGTAGTAGGTACGTGTCCTGCACTCAGGGTTGCACTGGTCATCAGGTATGCAGGGTATTTTGGGGTCGATGGGTATGTTTATCGTTGTGGACCCCAAAGTCCAGGGCGGATTTCAAATCCCGATCCGCCAGTTTTTGTTTAACTGGAGAATTCCACAGCAGGCGAATTTGGTAATGCAATCCAATGCACTATCCATCTATCCATCTTCCATACCCGCTTGTCCTACACAGGGGTACCAGGGATACACAATAGCATTATAGTTATATGAATTATATGCATTATAGCAATTACATATTTATACGATGTGTACCCAATGACTGTTCGCGTGCATGTCATATAACAGACATGTAGCTACGAGTCTGGCGCCTGTAGCGCGGAGCGCCGCCGAGCCGCGGCTGCAGTGACGCGCTGCGGCCGGCAGGAGCCGCTGCGCGCCCCGCGAGCACGCGCCCAGCATTTGAACTCCGCAGTGAGGGAGCGTTTGATTGTTGCAGGGCTAAATGGCGGACGGAGCGCCGCTGCCGCTGCTGCATTGTGAACAATAACAGCCGAGGGCCGCCCTCACGAAGCCGCCGGAGCGAGCGAGCGGGTCGCGAGTCCCCGGGAGCCGCGCCCGCCTCCTTTATCCGCATTATTCGCAGTATTTACCGCGGCCTTTGTAAGTCCGCCGGAGTTGCCCGGTGAGGAAGTTGTTCTTGCTGGCCAGGCAATATGGGGGACTCGCTGGGCTTGGTGGGCAAGCGCCTGCTGCTGCTGCTCGGAGACGCGGGCCCGGCGGCGGGAGCCGAAGCGGAGCGCGCCGCCCGGACGCGCGACTGGCTCCGTGGGACCGTGCGGGCCGTCAGCGTGGTCGGCTTGGCCAGCCCGGGGGTGGAGGTGAGCGGCGCAGAGGCGACGGCGGCGGCGAGGCCTACGGTCAGTGTTTACGGGCGGACGGGCTTTCGGTGCCGGTGCGAGGCGGAAGAGGAGGACGCGCGGGGCGGCCGCGGGGTCGCCGGACGCGGGGCTCGGGCTTGCGCGCTCGGGGCGGGCAGAGGTGGTGGCGGCGGCGGCGGCGGCCCCGCACTGGAGACCGCGGCTTGGGGCCCGCGCTGCCGATGGCTGGCAGTGACGTGCCCGGCCGCACGGAGACGGCAGGCGGCGTCCCGGGGCCGGCCGGGGGGCTTTAAACGCCGCCTTTCCGCTCCGGCCGCTCGCGTTGAGACCCCGAAGTGCGCCTAATGTCCCCCCGTACGGCGGACGCGGCTCTCGGCAAGTCGCGTAAGCTGCAGGGCGATGCAGCGCCTACGGGGTACAGTAAACACACACGTTCACGCCAGATTAGATATATATATATATATATATATATATATATACACACACGCACACTATATATGTATTTATTTTTATATGTACACACAGACTATATATATATTTATTTTTATATATACTTTAAGAAAATGTATTTGTGTTGTAGTTTGTCATTAATTAAATGCTTATTGGTGTTATAAATTATATATTTATTTAATTATTTATATATTTTTTAGAACCGGTTCGGCCCCTTTTAGCGGCCCTTGCATCGTTGTGTCGCCCTTTACGGACACGCACGCACGCATGTGGTTATTCCCTCCGCGCGGCTGCAGCCCCCGATGCGGCGCGCCCTCCGCTCACTGCCATTTCCTACGTGCAGCCAGAAGCGTGTCCCCCCCGCTGCTATCCGGCGCAACTTTCGGCGTTAGGCTTTCGGCTAGTGCGGCGGATGCTGGCGAGGAGGATCCTCACTGCGTGCGCGGCTTGGAGGCGCGTTTGTTCGCCGGGGTTATCGTGTGTCAAGCGAGGGTTGCGATCCAGGTGACCTCCGGGGGGTTAAGGAGATGGTACACTGGTGGACGTGACTTCAAGTCCAGGCTGCCTGAATCGACCTGTTAGTACTTCTGCCGGGTGCTGGATAGCTAGCTTGACTACTCTGCTCCTGGGAGGGGTGGGAAGGGGTTGTTTTGGGTGTCTTTGTGGTCCTGCTGTATTGTGGCGTCTGTTGCGTCCTCCTCTTGGTCTGTCTTTGTGTTGCACTGCTCCGTCAGTGTAGCGTGCTCTGGCTCGGAGACCGGAGCGAGCGGCATCGTGTGAGCTGGGACGTCTCCCCTGCCAGGTGTTCGTGGAGTTCGAGGACTGCCCTTGGCGACGGCGCTCCTGGGTGCAGCTGTACGGGGAGGAGGTGCGAGCCATATTGGTGGAGAGCTCCATTGTGTGGGCTGCCCGCAGCGACCCTGGAGCGAGCCCTGTCTCTGCCTGGCCAGCACTGGTCAGTACCTGGAGTATTGTGTGTGTGTTATTTTTGGGAGTGTGGCATGGGGGCAGAAGGAGGTGTTGCATATTGCAATCAGACATTGAAGCTGTTTTTCACAAACCTGCTTATTGCTGTCTTGGCAGGATCAATTATCATACTGTAATACAAAGTAGAGGAGGTAAAGCATCCGGTATTCTGGATTTCAATATCTAATTATAACTTCTGACTAAAACTAGGTGATCTTATTATTGTGGAGTTTATTTTGAATAATGAGCTGTTCTGACATGAGGGACGTGGAGCCGAATGTTGTGTGTCACAGGCACCTGACCTCTCGCGTCAGGCATGATGTTTGGGCCACGTGGTCCATGTGAGTGTCATCTGCTAAGGATGGTACATGATCGTTAACCTGTTCCGGGATTCTCCCTCCAGGCTTTCCAGCCTCTGGTAGACAAAGTGGGATTGGGCTCCCTTATTCCAGTGGAGTTTTTTGGAAACAGGTCCCTTGGGTTTCTCCCCGACGGCACCACGCTGCAGGCGTTTGAGGTACGGCACCGGCGACCTCTTGCACATTATGGCGTGACCGTTAGCATTAGGGTTTATTTTTTTCATGTTTCGTTCAATTGAACCTTTTTCCCAGGTGGAGAAGGACCTGAGGCACACTGTCCTTCAGGACCAGCCCGCTGTGCAGGCGGCCGTCGGCACTTGGCACACTGACTTTGAGCTGCAGGAGATTCTGAGGAAGGGTGGGTACCCCTGATGTTATGTTTAGGGAGCCTCTTGTCCTGAGAGATCTTTGTATCATTATGCTCCTGCACAGCAGGACAGCTGGTGGGCTGCCCTGGTGAGTCTGAGGGTTATGATCCCTGATGTCTTTTCCTGTTTAAGTTTTCTCTTCTTTAAAACTTCCCGCCCCTTTCACATTCCCAGGATGCACTTGGGTGGCTGGCAGCAGAAGGCAGGCCGGCTTACTACTTCCGCTTGTCTTTCAGGCTCGTACACCATCCAGGGTCGTCGGGTTCGAGTGTACCAGCCGGAGTTTGAGGAGTCCTGGGCTCAGGGCCTGGTTTCCCATCACGACCCCCTGTCTCACATCATGGAGATAGTCATGGAGCAGGTGTGTGCCTGTCCTCGCAAACCTCTCCGTCACCTCTGCTCCCGCTCTTATGGCAAATGCACCTCATTTGTATGCCTGAATATAGCCTCTTTGTCGTAGATTGTAAAATTTCACCTCCCTGCAAAAACCGCAGTGATATTATGAATTGGTTTTGAAATTGGCGTGACAGCCTGAGTGGTGTTTCTCGGATACATTTGGCAAAGCATTCATTACAGTCCTGCAGAAAGGCAGTTGGATGCCTCTCCCACTTTCAATGGCTTCTTTTAAAGCTGCATGATAAGAGCGTGACTGGCTAAATGATGACTTTCTTTGCTGTATGCGCTCGCACTTGTGGTTATAGTTTGCCAGCTTCAGTCGGGATGCACGCATGACGTCATGGCGGTGCGTTTGAACACGCTTCTTAAAATGTGAGGTTATCGTGAAAAACATGCCGGCAGAGGTTGGAGAGCTCCAGAGGCATTCCGAGTGCTACATGGTTATGGAGGCATAGTTCGTTGTGGGTGATGTGCTGTGGCACGGTCTCTGGTGACAGTCACTCAGCATTAGGAATGGAGAACCGCTGATTTCCTCATCGTGATCCCATCGTGAAGTTTTGTTTGTTTTTATGATTTTTGGTGCTAAACCCCCCCCCCCCCGGTTGTGCAGGGTGGGGAGACACAAGTGGTGGACCCGAGAGTGATTCACGTCATGCTGGCAGAAGATGACGAGGTGAGACCACCTCCCGGAAAAAACGGTGCTTTTCCCCCCGCTTTGCTGCTGTCGTCATTACGCTGCCCCTTTCTCCTCCGCGGGGTAAGGTGGAGAAGGCTGCCAGGCGACGGAAGGAGAACGATGGGGGCAAGCAGGAGGCGGGCCGCCGGAGGAGGAACGTGTCCGAAAGCGACGGGGACGCCAATCTCAAACGCTTCAAGGGCGAGGGCGTCCCCGATGGGCAGAACGGGGGCGCTTCCAGCGTGGGTGTGGATGAAGTGGCCACCGAGGCCAATAGCAGCACTGCAGCAATGGGGCTGGCCTGCCCACATGGTCAGACCTCCCCAAACCCTGCGCCCGTACCCGCCCAGGGCCAGCCTGGCTTTCCTTTCTCTGCCTATGCCAAGGAAAATGGACGGGCGCCGGTCTCGCAGGACCGCGTGGGCCCCAGCTACCCCCCGGCCCCTGCCGCCCCCGCCCCGCCCCTTCTCAGAGCGCCACCTTCCCCTTTCTCCAGCACATCCTTCCCTTCCCTGGGTCAGATGTCCAGCCTCGTCCCACCTGCCTCCGCCAAGCTGCCCCCGGCCCTGGGGTCCGAAAGGGAGAAAGGCCTGCTGGCTGGGTTCCCTAGCAGCACCGCTGCTCCGGTTCCGGTCTGCACCGCGACCCGTGCCTCGCCTGAAGGGAGCGCCCCTAGTATCACTAGTGCCGGCAGCAGCCTGGGCTTTAGCCAGAAACCTCCGACGTGGGCGGGGCCACAGACTGCAGAGGTCAGTGATGTCACTGTCTGTAAGTAATGTAATGTAAACCTCGATCAGGAGGGGGCATAGTAGCCAAGGACAGTATGTATTTAACGCAGTCATCTTAGTAGCTAAGGATTATTAAGCATTATTGTGTAAATGGATTGACTTTTTTTTTTTTTGACGCACACGACGCACACAACCTGAATCGTGTAATTGTGTTCTAGAGCTCAAAGACGCCCCTTCTAGCTGCAGCAGGATTCCGGCTGGCCCAGTCCAACCCCCTGGGCACCTCTGTGTTTGGGGAGCCCCGCGCTCCAACTGCCAACCAGACTAACGGGGCGGCGGGTCCAGACAGCCGGCCCTTTGGCTTTGGGTTCGCTGCCAAAGAGGAGTCGGCGCCGGAGACGGATTCGTCCCAGAACCTGTTCTTCCAGTGCATGGCCCAAAAGCAGAGCCCGGGGCAAGTTTCCGGCACCAACTACTTCACGGCCGTGTCGGATGGCCTCAGCAAGGAACCGCCCACCCTCTTTAAGCCCCCCACCTGCTCTGAGGGCCCAAAGAAGCCCGTGCTGACCCCTGCTGCGGTGGGACTCTTCGGTTCGGCGCCGGCGGCCGCCCTGCCCCCTCTCAAAGACCAGCCCAAAGCACCAGAGGCCCAGTTGGCTGGCAACGGGGTGGTGCCGAACAAGCCGTTCAAGGTGGAAGACACGCCTAAGCTGGCCCCCGCTTTCTCGGGAGGTGCTGTCCCTGGACTGGGCTCTGGGCCTTTGAGGGGCCCCAGTCTCTCTGTTGGACCTGTCAGTGCCGGTACTCTTGGCGGCAGTTCTGGTGTGACTGGGGGGCTGGGCTTGCTGGGGAGCAGCCAGCCGCAGGAGATGCACGAGAACCTGTTCCTGCAACCGCCTAAGCGGGAGGAGCCCAGCAACCCCTTCCTGGCTCCCCCTGAAAAGCTGCCTCAGAGCCCTTTTAGTGGGCTTCCCACTGCCCCACCTCACACCTCGTCCCCTGCCCTCAGCGGGGCACTCAAGGGGCCTGTGGAGTCCAGCACTCTCGGCGCTCCCGTGGAGACCAAACCTAACCTGTTCACCATGTCAGAGCCCCCAAAAGCCCTACTGCCCTCCCCTTTTTCAGGCCTCTCCTCGTCCCCTGTCTCCTCCATCCCTACCTCTTCGCTGGCTCAGAAGCCTCTGTCGGAGGTCCAGGAGGTTCTTCCCGCAGCCAGGCCTAGTGCTGAGGGACCCGGGACCTCTGTAGGTCAGGAAGGCTCTACGGCAGCGGGAGAGGCCGAGGTGCAGGTCGCCCCAGCCTCGGGCTTCTCCTCGCTGTTCAGTGCTGTGGCCGGGGGGCCTGGGGAGCCGCCCCTGCCATTTGAACCTGCTCCCCAGAAGTTCCCCCTGGAGGAGCGTGGCCTTTCCTCCAAGCGTGACACGGACTCCAGCACCAACAGCGACCTGTCGGATCTGAGCGAGGCGGAGGCGCTCGACGACGACCAGAATCCGGGCCCCCTTGGTACCGCGGCTGACCGGTCCCTGGACAAGAGCAAGAGCAAGACGGCGAGTAAGAGCCGCCCGCGTAACAAGCCCTTCAAAGGTAGGATGGCGCCTGTCAGTCAACCAGATCCAATGATTCTTCTAAAGAGTGCTTTCAGACAATCCTGAGAGGAAGTCTGCCTTTTTGCCTGTAGTCATCCCTAATGTGTGCTGTTCTTGTCATACTTGTGAAAAATAACTTTCCTGCAACAATGGGAGCATTCTACTGGAGTTTTACTCCTGAAAAGCAATTTGGGAGATTCACGGACCAGATCAAAGGCTAAGTTGGATATTTGGCTATGATGTGATGGGAGTTATTGAGCTCTGGTTGCTTGGGGGGCACTGAGAGGGAGACTGCGCAGAACTTCCAGTCACTCTATCTAAAGCAAATATTATCTGATGGGTTTGTGGTGAAGCTTTTCCCATCTACTCTGTTGAGATGCAGTGTCCTCCCCTCACTCTGCCCCTCCCCCCCCCCCCCCGTCCCGGCAGTGGGTCAGTCCGTGCTGAAGGACGTCGCCAAGGTGCGTCGGCTGAAGCAGTCGGGGGAGGCCTTTCTGCAGGATGGCTCCTGCATCAACGTCGCGCCGCACCTGCATAAGTGCCGCGAGTGCCGCCTGGAGCGCTACCGCAAATTCCGCGAGCAGGATGCGGACGAGGACGACTCCACGGTGGCCTGCCGCTTCTTCCACTTCCGCAGGTGACCGGCCCGGCTGGGGGGGTTTAATATGATCATCTCTCTGTGTTTGCAACTGGTGTGTGGCTAGACACGAGCCCATAAGTCTGTAGGCGGGTCGGTGTGCAGCTTTGGCAGTTGAGGAATCTACAGTAATGTTTTCGTTGGGCCCTTGAGGCTCTTAACCTCTGAGTTTTTCTCCCTCCAAGGCTGGCGTTTACACGCAAAGGAGTCCTACGAGTAGAAGGCTTTCTGAGCCCCCAGCAGAGTGACCCTCATGCTATGGGTCTGTGGCTGCCCTCGCCATCAACAGAGGATGGCCTTGATCTGGACACCTCCAAGTACATCCTGGCCAACGTGGGGGACCAGTTCTGTCAGCTGGTCATGTCGGAGAAGGAGGCCATGATGATGGTGGAGCCACACCGTAAGTGTCATGACTTTTTGCTATTATCTGAAATATTGTTGCCTCGGGTTGTACGTCTGGTTGGCAGAGCTGATTGGCTGAGATTCTGGTCTATCTGGGCTGTGCAGAGAAAGTGGCGTGGAAGCGAGCAGTGCGGGGGATCAGAGAGATGTGTGACGTATGCGAGACCACGCTCTTCAACATCCACTGGGTGTGCCGAAAGTGTGGCTTTGGCGTCTGCCTTGACTGCTACCGCCTTCGCAAAAGCCGGCCCCGGGAAGGTGAGGATTTGCCCCGCACCACGCACTATGCAGCTACTGTCTGTGTGAAGTCAATAGCTCGTGAAAATCTGACACATCCCTCCCCAGAGCCTGACGACATATTGGATGATGAGGTCTTCTCCTGGCTGAAGTGTGCCAAGGGCCAACCCCACGAGCCTCAGAACCTCATGCCTACACAGATCATCCCCGGAACAGGTAGCCCCCTCCCCCATCCCATTTGCCTTTGGTCGCCAATCCCGTGTCAGGTCTCATGACCCCCTCCCTTGCTCTCACTTTCAGCACTCTACAACATTGGAGATATGGTGCACTCCGCTCGGGGCAAGTGGGGCATAAAAGCCAACTGCCCCTGTACAAACCGACACTCCAAACCACAAGCACGCCCCAGCGCTCCCAATGGCCTCTCGCAGGTAAGCCTCTTCCACTTCGTTGTTTGCTACCCACCCGGCGTGGTTGAACAGTAATGGAAAAACTGTATCTCATGTTCCCTGTGCAGACTGGGGTGGGGTCCAGTGCCAGTGGTACGGGTGTGGGTGCTGCTAGCATGGCTACACCCAGGGCAGAGGGTGACTCCGCCGCTCCCAGGACAGAGTCAGGCACCGAGGGGCCTGGCGACACGGACGCTAGTGCAAGTGGATCCACCTCCACTACAGTGGCAGCACCTTCATCTAAGGAGCTACGATCCTCTGTGCCTGACGGCCCCTCCCCCTCTCCCTCCGCCCTGCACTGGCTAGCAGACCTTGCCACGCAAAAGGCCAAGGAGGAGACAAAAGGTACCAGAAACGTTCCCTGGAAACCATAGTAATCAAGGGTATATTAAGCATAATCACAATAGTGCCTGTGGGAAGGAGTGACTAGTCATCACTAGATTTCGTTTTCCCTTCCTCCCGTCTTTGTTGTGGTCTCAGACACCGGGTTGCTGCGGTCGGTGATCAACCGTGATACTCGCTCCCCCTTCGGCCTGGACTCCTTCAGCTCGCTCTCCAAGCCACCGTCATCGGTTTCTAGCCCCAAGCTCTTCAACAGCTTGCTTCTTGGCTCCAGCACCACCCAGCCCAAGGCAGAGGGCTCCAGCCTTAGGGACCTGCTGAACTCTGGGCCCGGCCGGCTGCCTCAGGGATCTGCTGATTCTGGAGTTCCCTTCCCCTCGGTGTTCTCCACATCATCCGGGGTGCGCATAATGGGGGGAGCTTGGGGTTGGAGTTGTAACACCATAAACTCTCACGCAGCTCCATACTCATTCCCTTACACAAAGTGTTACCAGAGGTTGACTATCTCATCCCTCCATCGCTTGTGCAGGGTGACAAGGCGAAGGGCAGTCTTCCGAACTTCCTTGACCACATCATCGCGTCCGTGGTGGAGACAAAGAAGGCTGAAGCCCGCCGGGGGATGGCAGAGGGTGGGGAATTGGGGGCAGTTGGCCGGCGTGACAGCGTGATGGGCATCAGCGTCCTGGACCCTCACACGTCTCACTCCTGGCTTTGTGACGGCCGGCTCCTCTGCCTTCAAGACCCCAGCAACGGCAACAATTGGAAGATCTTCCGGGAGTGCTGGAAACAGGGGCAGGTGAGGCATGGCTCTATTGCCAGCAACAGTGGGCCTTCTTCCTGGTTTTGGGGCCACAACGATGAGGTTGATTTTTCATCTCTCTCTGCAGCCAGTACTGGTGTCTGGGGTCCACAAGAGACTCAAGGGCTCCATATGGCGGCCAGAAGCCTTCAGCCAGGAGTTTGGTGACCAGGACGTTGACTTGGTGAACTGCAGGAACTGCGCCATCATCTCTGACGTTAAGGTCCGCGACTTCTGGGATGGCTTCCAGGTGATCTCCAGTGAGTATCGCTGTAGGGAATCGGTGTGCTTTCTTCTAGAAGTTGCTGTGCCATAATTGTTTTGACCTGCATTGTCTCAGAGAGATTGCAAGGTGGAGACGGGCAGCCAATGGTACTGAAGCTGAAGGACTGGCCTCCGGGAGAGGACTTCCGAGATATGATGCCTACACGGTGAGACGCGCACATTTCTTACATGCTGTAGGTCTCGCCAGTGAAGCACTACTAGGAACAGGAATCAACGTGTTCAGTGATTTGAGCCGTTACTCTGTACCGACAGGTTTGACGATCTGATGGACAACCTGCCCCTCCCGGAATACACCAAAAGGGATGGCCGTCTAAACCTTGCTGCCCGCCTGCCCAACTTCTTTGTAAGGCCAGACCTGGGACCTAAGATGTACAATGCATATGGTAAGGGTGTCCCAGATCATGTGATGCTGTCCATTTCAGGCTGCCGAGTGCCTGACTAACTGCCATTTGTCCTTGGTGACAAGGGCTGATCTCCACGGAGGACAGGAAGGTGGGAACAACCAATCTGCACCTGGATGTCTCCGATGCCGTGAATGTGATGGTGTATGTGGGCGTCCCACTCGGCGAGGACAACCAGGAGCAGGGTGAGTAGACGATCGGCTCTTTTCGATTCCTGTGGATGCCGTTCGGTGCGTGAGGGTGTCCTTGAATTTTTATTTTATTTTTTTTCCTTGGTTTTATTAGCCTTATTTGTATTTTATTTATGTTCACTTTTGCTTGACTAACATTGCTGGTCATATGGCTTATTGTGACAAGTTTTTACTCTGATGCTAAATCTCGCCATCTTCCATAACCACATACAGCCATCATTGAATATGAAATATGAAGGAAATGTATCTCTTAAAGTATATTGCGGCTGAGAGCAGTTGATCCCCGTGGTCGTTAACTGTTCCCTGGAGTTGAGCTTTACTGACACTGCAGCACTTGCCTGTGGCCCGGCGTTAAGCCTGAGGCTCCTCCCATACGAGAACGAGGTCACAGAATTGTCACTGAGATGAGGCCTGTCCCCAAGGCTCACACATCCATCTCCACCGTCCCCACATCCCCATTCACACAGCAGGCCCCCCAGTACCCTTGTGCCTCCCTAGTACTAAACCCTGCCCCCCCCCCCCCACACACACATTTCTGCCCCTGCATGCTTCTCTAACCTTCATCTCCTGGTTTAGGGTGGAGACTAGACTTCTCTGCCGTACAAAGGTTTGTGTTGATTGTCGTAAAATTTCTCGTTTACAGAAGCAGACACCTCTGGATATAAAGGTGTGTGCATTTTACTGTTGTACTTCCTCTTTGGCATGTCCCTCTTGGCTTACTGTTCTCTCCACTTGCAAACCCCCCCCCCCCCCCCACCCTGTCACCTGTGTTCCCTGTGCTGTGATTGGTCAGCCAGGGCTGCTTTCACCACATAGCCCCTCCTCCTCTGATGTCTTGTGTCCATCAACCCTGTGACATATGACCCGTCTATCCCTGCTGGGTTGCACACTTGCTGGGTTTCAGCATCCTTGTGAAAGTGCGTGGTAGCTGCCTCATGGTGCTCTCCTGCCTGAGGTGTTGTGGAGCTAACCCGGGTCTTCCCGTCTGCGGCTGAAGTCTGCTGAGTGCCCAGGTGGTTTCAGCCCTGGGGGTACCTGGCGGCTCTAGATGAGTGCCCCGTAGGTCCTGATCACCTCGGCCTACTTTTGCTTTTCCGTTTCCATTAACAAGCCGTCGGACAAACTTTCAGTCGCCGTTTTCCGCTAACAGATAGTGGAGCTCTGGGTTTCCATGCAAATACACGTTTCTGCACATGCTCGTAACCCTCTGGTGACGGCCTAAATGCCGTTTTGTGCTGGAGTGCAGCCCCTGTTACTTTTACTAAACCAGAGCCAGTCTGAACAGACATGCTCCCAAGGTGCCCTGAAATGTATGACCTCACGGCTGTTCTGATCAGCGCATGGTCTCCAGCCACCATCCATCTTTTATAATGTGCTTTCAGGCTGTGGATGATCCAAACATGACACATGCCTCTAACTTATCACCCCCTACTTTATCAAGCTGGATTAAATAAATGTCTGGGGTTCTTCGTTGCCATCTCAGTGCTGGGGTGGACGATATGGCCAAAATGCCATGTGTTGATTTTGGTTAGAATCATGATCACAGTATGTCTATTTTATTTTTGTTTGCTTACAAATCAACCGAATTGGAATGGTATGTAGTAATGTCAATTAACCATTTAACCACTTAACCAGCAACTCTGTCCTTATAAGAAACACCGTTTCTAGCATTATAATCAGGCAGTAACGTAACTGGTACACAAGCACACATTGCTTATGTACATTTGCGTTATAAGAAATAACTGCACAATTTTAACCCTATATACTGTGAATGAAGTGTGCATTCGCCAAATATAGGTTAAAATATGCAGTAGTGTGTCATGACGGCACAATTAGCTTCCTATTTTATGTACATTTTTCCTGTTGGGACAAGTAATTGCAGTGCATATCACTTTATTTGGTGAATCCATACCAGTCCTGTCAATCTCAGATTATAATACGTATTATGATGCATAAAATACTGTACATATAAAAGAAACTCATTATAGCAGAAGTGTACCATTGGAGTACCAATGAACATTTGTCACTTTGGTAAATACCTTCTAAACTGTTTACAGCAAATACAAATGATGGATTAAATGTAAGATTTTGAATTTTTAAATGTGTGAATGTGATCCGTTTTGGAATCTATTCATCAGGCGTTCTGCACACTGTTTCTTTGACAATGTAACTGATCCGTCTATGAACTGTTTACAGTGTGACGTGCCATATTTTTAGTAACCCGATGATGTATATAAAGTTAGAAAGGTTGAATTATGTTTGTAATTCAGGATCTTTTCACCAAGTTGAGATGCACTGAGACTGATAACTGACAAGTGAGCTGCTGCTAGTGTGAAGATGTTATGCAAGTTGAAGTAACCGTTTCACATCGGTCTTTGTCGTGCTGTTGCAGCCTTTGAACATGCAGGTATCTTGGATATAGTTGCAGCTGGTCATGATAAATTATATCGCCCACCACTATCTCAGTGTATGATTCCACTACATTAGATCACTACCTTGAATGTAAAATACTATGACAGTTGTACTATGCAGATATGTTTGCATACACTTTTATATAATGCGCATGTATGCCATGGCAGTACTGCTTTAATGGTTTGATGGCAGAAATGAGTGCATAACAAACTCACAGTACATTTAACCTTCTGTGCTTAATTTGTGTGTGTTGTCGTAAAGATGTTGTGGAAATCAGGAAAAGCCGAATACTACCGTGACATACATGTCTGCTATATGTGTGTGTAATGTTTTGACCAATGTATGAATTGAAGGAAATGTTTTCATCCATACCTCAAGTTAAATGGTTGTAGGAACTTGTATTGATATTTTGACAGTCTTTGTCTTACTTTAAAGACGGCTGTGATGCAAATTTTGAAGTTCTCTTTTTTTTTTTTTTTTAGTATTTTAGTTTCCTAAGCTTCTGGAAATCGAAGATGATGTTTAAGCAGTTTTGGGGAGTGCTGTCTCCTGGTGGCAGCTTGCCAGGCACACCAGCATCATAGCAGCTGAAGTATCTGCTCTCTCTCCTTTCAGAGGTTATGACGACCATCGAGGAGGGCGACGTGGACGAGATGACCAAGCGGCGGGTCTACGAGGGCCAGGAGAAGCCGGGGGCCCTCTGGCACATTTATGCCGCCAAGGACGCGGAGAAGATCCGGGAGCTGCTTCGTAGGGTGAGGAGGGAGGGGTCCGCAAGGAGACCAGGCCAGCCTCTGGATCACCGCACTGGCACTCGGGCCATTCTCACAGAAGCTTGCTAATGAGCTCCCTGACATTTCGCCCTCTCTGTCTGCCCTACAGGTGGGCGAGGAACAGGGTCAGGAGAACCCACCCGACCACGACCCCATCCATGACCAGAGCTGGTACCTGGACCAGGTGCTGCGTCGCAGGCTGCTGGAGGAGTATGGCGTACAGGGCTGGGCCATCGTGCAGTTCTTGGGGGACTCGGTCTTTATCCCTGCTGGGGCACCTCACCAGGTGAGGCTCGGGGCTGGGCTGTGCCTCAACAGGAAGGTACCAAGTGTCGCCGGCGTTGTGGTTCATGGCACTCTGCCCCCTGCCTGTTTCTTCAGGTTCACAACCTGTACAGCTGTATCAAAGTGGCCGAGGACTTCGTCTCACCCGAACATGTGAAACACTGCTTTAGACTGACCCAAGAGTTCAGACACCTGTCCACCACACACTCCAACCATGAAGACAAGCTACAGGTGTGTTGGCCTGCGTGTTTCTCAGTGTTACTCAATGTTATATTTTTATATACATTGCACAGGGATTGTAATGTGTTGAATGACCATGTAAGGAGATGTACTTTAGTGGTAATTCATCCCTAGCACTGATTAATACTGGGCTTGGGCTTTAGTGTTGATTTAAGACGGCGCTGTGATTTAAACCCTGATTTTCCATGAACGGCCTGGGTGTAACGGCTTAAGAGGGAGGAGGGCGCCATGGGAATGTCTGAGGCTGGCATTCAGGATATGTGATCTGTCGTCCACAGGTGAAGAACATCATATACCACGCGGTGAAGGATGCTGTCGGGACACTGAAAGCCCATGAGGCCATGCTGTCACGCTCTTAGGCGCCCTGTGCCCCCCCCACCCTCCACACTGAACTGCTTCATGGGCTCGATGCCGTTTCAGGGGGAGGGTGGAGCCCGGCCGGATGGAGAGGATGGGACTCTGTTGTTACCTAGGACTTGGCGGCTCAAATAGATGGACATGCTTCATCAGTGTTAACTTTTCCTTTGACTCTATTGAAAAGGTTCCCTTTGTATGTAAGGTCAATGTTTGCGTTTTCGTGGCAGACGGTGTTCAGGAGCGACTCGTGGCAGCGGGCGGTGAGCTCGCTTCTGGATGCATGTAGTTTTTGACTGTATTAGAAAACTCAATATGATGGTTTTTATTGCTGCCCTCCCCCAAAAAGTTATCTGTGGCTTTCGAGTTAGGAACATCAGCAGCTGCACATATTAAATCCCTTCTCTCTCCATCCATTCCTTCCCGTAAACATCAACTTGAGCAGTTAAACTTATTAGACCAAAGTTTTTTTTCCTGTTCGAAGGCCGATATATTGATACTAATTACTATTAGCAGTCTGTATGATTTTTTTTTTTTTTTTTTTTTTTTTCCAAAATAAATTTTTCAAAAGAGCAGTTGTCAGACTTATTTTGCCGTGAAACATTAATACCCAGTTGGATGTTACTTTGGGTCTGGTCTCCAGGACCATCTTCTGAAAACTGGGCGTGTTTCACTTCACATTACCAGCATGTGTAGGGCTGCCGACTGGGAGAAACTGGGTCAAGGGGGCACCGGAGGAGCCCTCAAACCTTTAAATAATCTGCTGGAATAGCTTGGCAAATGCTATTTGTGAAAATGTTATTTAATATCTGGAAAGTGGATAAGCTTATTTTTTATTTTTCTTGACAGTCAAAATTTTATTTCCCCTCCCTATAATGCAAAAATCTCAGCCTGTCCCACCAGGGCAAAGTCAGACGTGTAACATGTGGGTAGCCTCTCCCCCTCCAGTCAGCAGTCTGAATGGCAAGTGGTTAAAAGTCAGGTACTCAGAAGAGGAGAAGGAGAGCGGAACCCACAGCAGAGGTGCCCTGGACCTTATGGTCGGGGGCTTCCCATGGCAGTCTGACATAGAGCTCATTAAATAACCAGCTTATCTCATCTCCAAACAAGGCATTAACTTGGCTATCCAACCATCTTTCAAACACCCTGGCTGTGGTACATCCTGTGTGGTATGCTAGTTCATTGCAGGACTGGCACAATCATACACTGCAAGCTATTTAGATTTACACTACTTTGCCTATGGATGTCTTAATATCTTTGGACTGTAGATGGAAACTCCACAAAGAGAGTGGAAATGAACCCCTAACCTTGGGAGTGTATGGCAAGCCATTTTAGCTTTAACTCATTTTTAGAGGATATCACAAATTCAATTCTATCTAGTTATAATGCAAATTCTTGATATCAGACATTCAATTGTAACTAGTTACAATGTGTATTTCTGATATCAATTTCAGTTCCAACTAGTTAGAATGCTAATTCTCGATATCAGAAATTAAATTTTTACTAGTTAAAATGTCAATTCCTGATCAGGAATTCAGTTGTAACTAGTTCTGATTAAAACTGAATTATATCAACAATTGGTATTTCGACTACTTAAAACTTAATTCCTGATATCAGAAAATGGAATTCTAACTAGATCAAATTGAATTTTGAGTACTTGATGTTGAATTCCTGATATCAGAAATTGCAATTTAAACTAGTAAAAAGTCCAGCTCCTACTGAATCACACTAGCTGAAACCGGACTTTCAATATCAGGAATTGGCATTTTAACTAGTCAAAATTGAATTTCTGATATCAAGAATTAGCATTCTAACTATTTAGAACTTAATTTGTGATATCAGAAATACACATAACTAGTTACAATTGCATTTCTGATATCAAGAATTTGCATTCTAACTAGATAGAATTGAATTTGTGATATCCTCTAAAAACGAGTTAAAGCTAAAATGGCTTGCGATAGAAGTGTGAGGCAACAGTTCTACCACATTCACTTCTGTGTATCGTTGTCACATACACTTTGTTTGCTACTACATAAACCTTAACCGTGGCTCCTTGCGTTTAGGCTATTGATAAACCCGAATCTCTCCAGTCAGTGTGGAGAGAACTTGTGGAATGTGGCTTTTAATGAGGAAAATTAAAGAAAATTAAATATGATGTTTCTTGAAATACCTTAATCACATTTATATGTTGAGCAGGGGCCCTGTGTCCGTAATAAACCTTATTACCGAGCTTTCAACCAAATAAACTATTTAAACTACCCTCTAAACAGGGCACGAATTGTAGCCTTGATGAAAAACAATAAACATTTTAAGTTATATGTACATATATGTATCTATGTATGAATATTTTGATAATGAATCGCAGGGCATCGTGAGAGATATTTTATCACCCAAAAAGGTTATTTTAACTGAATGAATTGACGGGTATTTTCCGTCGGCGAAACGCAGGGCGGCGTGCGCGGCCTTTAAGAGGAGCGCAGGTCCGGCGCCGATGCAGCGCGGAGCCGCGGCGTGAGTGAGCGCAGCAAACCCGGATCCGCCTGGCTCCCGTCAGCAAAACACCGAGCTCGGCAGGGGGAATGGCGGGCTGACACAGCCTGCATTCACGGAGACGCTTACAGCCATCAACATGGTGTCGTGGATCATCTCCAGGATAGTGGTGTAAGTGTGACATCTGCATTGCATGGCCGCCCCGCTCCTGCGATGGCCCGGCTGCCCAGCCGCCTGCGCCCTGGCTACCGCCAGCCCTGCTGCCCATGGATCCATCACTAGCTGCTTTTAGGAAGCTCTCACGCAGGAATCTCGCTTTCAGCACGCAATGCACGCGTGCGTCTCATTCGGCCGGTTCGGCGTGTCCTCTGTCCTCCTTTCATTACTAATTATTGCGAACGGCGTGTGCATTCGGATCCTTTTAAATGGCAACGTTAAAACCCGGGGGGCGATGGACACTGTATGTAGGTGGAGCGTCGGCTCTGCGGCCGGCCAGCGGCGGCTTGCGCAGTGTCGGGTTATATTCGGCATCGCGGCGCCTGTCAGGGCATTTTCCCCCTCTTGGCGATGCGCAGCCGTGGCATTCATGAGCCGTCAGCCCGATCCGCACGAAAGGCTTGCTTTCCGCGGCGTGTCGTGCATACATGCTCCCCAGGGCTGTTTCCCCCTAAACATGCTCTAATGGATGCTTGTTTCTTTTTTTGGGGGGGCTTTAACCTGCGATCCGCACCCAGGTGTGCGGCGGCTCCCGGCTTCGCGATGCTCGTCCCTGTGACCTGCACTCGTGGGCCCGCTTATCTGGCCTAAATGCGTCGGAGCTCCCCTCCGGCTGGAAGAGGGAAGAGCGTGTCCTTTTTATTCCTGTCCGCACTCGAGGCAAATGCAAGCTAGCCCGCTGTTAATTGTTAAGGTATTGATTCTCAAATGAGAACTGATACCTGATGATCCATTTGACATCCTAGGTTTGTAAAGGCATGACTTCCATTTTTTTTCCCTCCACTGAAATTCAGCACAGAGATTGAGGATTAAGTGTGACTTTTCTGTCTGCAGCCCACAATGGCCCCTGCTGTGGAATTAGCCCATTACTCTGGCCTCTCACCCCTGGCTGTCCTCACCGCCGCCACACGCCTGACGCACACATCGAGTCATCGTCCTCAGGGGCTGACGTGTTAAGGTTTCAGCTCATGGAGTTAAAACCTTAAGGGTGCATTTAACCAAGTCCGTTTCCCCAAAATGCAGCTATAATGGGAGGTGCTTTAGCATAATGGCGGCACTGGTGCTCGGTGTCTGTAATTGGCTGTCTTCACTGCGTTTCTGTATTTTAGCAGGGATCTCCTGTTGCTGCTGTCTGGGAGGTGGCCACCAATCGATACTGATCTAAAAATGGCCACTATTGCTTGGGAAATGTGCCGATATTGGGTCTGGGGGATGAGTCATTGTTCAGGCAGAGCTGAGTCATTTTATTAGCTTTTCTGCACCCTGGCTGGGGTGGAGGGACACCTCGGCATTAGTGAATGAGATTTAAGGCCGATTTGATGACCAGGGAGCGCCGGGCTCCATTACCACTTGGGTTTGGTGTTCGGTCACCGTCGCCGCAGAGTACTTCGTGTGTAATTTTTTATTTTTATTTTTTTTAACACTGGTGATTTTTAGATGCGTAACAACAGTGTAGGTTCTTGGGGAATCCATTTGGCGTGGCATTAGTGCGATTGTTGGCACTATCGTCTAGTCTGTTTCGGTGGTGTCTGGGGTCTGGGGATCGCCCCGAGGTTGGCCTGGACTCCCGGGGGACATGACGGATTACTGTAAACAGTTGCCTCCGCCCCCCTGTTATTTAGCCTTGTAGATGAGCTGCCCCTGCAGGTCCCTGGGAAGAAGGCTGGCCTTGAGGATGCCTTTGTCTGGCAGAGAGGGATGCCTGGGCTCTCATGTCTGCTTGCTGTGAGCGCCACGGAGAGACGGCCTAGTGGCCGAGCGCCTCTCTGACGGAGCCCTGTGCTCGGCCGCAGACAGCCTTCTGCTCTGATGGCGCCCTCCTGCCTCCTCTCCCCCTCGCTGCAGGCTCGCCTTTGGGACACTTTACCCTGCCTACTCCTCCTACAAGGCAGTGAAGACGAAGAATGTGAAGGAATATGTAAGTACCCCCCCCCCCGCGTGCCAGCAGGCCTCTTCCCATGATGCTTGGCGTGTAGATAACCAGCGAATGCCAGGCTCTTTGGGGCTTTATTTTTAACAGGCGCGACTGATTAGCTGTGAGCATCCTGACAATGGCCGCTGGAGGTTTCTGCTGACCATGACGGCAGCGGACTTCCTGGCTCGTCCGTGTGCGTGCGTGTGTGTGTGTATGTGTGTGCGTGCATGCACACACGCACGCGCACCATCTGACTCATTGTGTGGCAGCATTCCCCCCCCCCAGTAGCTGGTTGCCATGGAAACCTGCCGGAACAGTTGCTCAGACAGACGGGGTTGGGGGGGGGGGTTGGGTGGATGAGGATGGGGAGCCATGTTTAGAGCCGATGTTTGTGTCTTGGATAGAAGTGGCTGTCTGCGCCTTTAAAATGCAGCCCCTGGCCCGCTCTCCGCTCCTGCCTGTGTCCCAGCGACGCCCCCCCCCTCCCCCCGGCTCCCTGCTCACGTGGTCCCCGTCAGCGGGGAGGTGCCTGTGAATGCCACACAGGAGAGGCGCTTTGATCCGCATTGTGTTCCCGCTGTTAGGATGTCTGCCGCGCTCGTTTCCTGGAAGTGGGGGCAGGGATGCGGCCTGAATTGTCCGTCTCCCGCTCGTGCACACTTTTGCACGCTGGGGTTGCTTTGCTCGTCTGGGTGACGCCCTGTCCTGTGGTACCTCCACAGGTGAAGTGGATGATGTACTGGATAGTCTTTGCGTTCTTCACCACAGCGGAGACGCTCACCGACATTGTCCTGTCCTGGTAAGCCCCTCCCCCCGCCGCCCTGCTTCCATGTGGAGGTCACATGACACTACGGTGGAGAAACCAGGTCATTCCAGTCTGGTCGTTAAGGGAGGCCGGTTACCTGAAGCTGTTGACTGGAGGATCGAGGCTCCTGAGCCCATGGTGGGCGGGACTATCACTTGCTCCCAGCTGCTGATTGGATAAAGCTACTTCCTGCTAGCTCCTTTGTGCTCCCGTGCAGTGATCCCACCCACTGTGGCTTTCTGAGACTCATTTCTCCCCTTGTCAGCTGTGCGGCGTGGCTGTGGGACGAGCCCCTGCACTGTCCATGCCGCTGCATGATTCGCATATTTCATTTCCATATGTGTGGGCCTGACCGGGGATTCACTAATCAGGGGGCCCTAGGCTCTCCTCGGCATGGGCGCTTGGGTGCTGCATGTTTAACTGACCGGGCCATTTGTCCTGAGGCAGGGTGGGGCCCCTCTGTTTGCTGGGGCCCTGGGCTGTAGCCTATAGACCAGGGGTGTCAAACTCCAGTCCTGGAGGGCCGGAGTCCTGTGTGGCTTAATCCTTTCCCTGTTCCATCACAAATATTCAGCTGCTGTGTGGTAATTGGCACAGTGAGTTGAATCAGGTGCGTTTAAATGAGGGTAAATGTGCAGGGCTCCGGCCCCCTGTTCCAGCTCCTCTGTCGCCCCTTACGTGCTGCATATTTAACACGAAGCCAAGCTGATCAGTGTGTTGGTGTGTAAAGCAGTGGTGGTCACTGGGGCTGTGTAGGAAATGCTCGCTATATAGTCGGCCAGTTTGTTGTGCTCTCTGAATTCATAACTGTAAATTTCATCCACCATATAGCTACAATATGCACTGCAAATCGGCACGCGGCGCGCCAAACTTAGACCATCGTGCACTGTAACCTGTTACGTGAGTGTCGGAACCATGTTTGAGAAACTGCTCAGTCTGAAGCTGGGCTACTGCTGCTTACAAACAAATGGGTGAAGCCCATAGTCATAATGCCTAATAACTGTCTTATAATAACTGTGCTTATAATCCATTGTAACATTCATAAAGCGTTATAAACATGGCTATGACTATTTATAAAGAGGCATAACACATTATAGCAATGTTTCTCATGCATTATGAATGCGCTATGAAGGTCTCGTCTATAATGCACCATAAATTCCGTCATAATATGTTAATGCACAATTAATACATTATAATGAAGAGCGGTGTGAGAAACCCTAATTGCAGCTGCAGGCCTCATTATCCACCTACACAAGCTTTCAGTACAGCCAAGTATGCTGTAAGTAATGGTGTGTGTGCCCAGGGTTATCTTCACATCAGCGATGTAAAGACATGCGTGTGTGTGTGTGTGTGTGTGTGTGTGTTCACCCCCCACCCCTCCATCTATAATAATGAACAAGAAGATTAAATATGAACGCGAAATATATAATTTTTCCCCACTATAGCTCAGGGCTGGCTGGGATGTTCTGGCATTCTGGAGTCTGATAACTGTCAGTATCTGGCGCATAATTATGTAGCAGCATAACATCCACCTGGGGTCTGAAATGCATCAGCCGCTGTCTGCTCCTGGCCCCAGTGACTCTTCTAAATAGCTGACACTGTATAGCGAGCAGGCGAGTGCACAAGTGGACATTTCGCATATGGATGTCACACATGCTGACCTTTGACCTTTGCGCCGGCCGCCCTCTGCGGCGGCTCCGGGCCCGTCGGTACCCTGGGCGCTGTGCGCTCCCCATTCCCCTAATTGCTCTGCTTCTGCCTCCAGGTTCCCGTTTTACTTTGAGCTGAAGATCGCCTTTGTCATCTGGCTGCTCTCGCCCTACACCAAGGGCTCCAGCGTGCTCTACCGCAAGTTTGTGCACCCCACGCTGTCCAGCAAGGAGAAGGTCTGCTTCCTGTTGGCATTCTGGTCCCTTTTAGTCCTGTGGTGGCCCCCTGTCTCACTCCCCGCCCCGCCCCCTTCCAGGAGATCGATGAGTACATCACTCAAGCCCGGGATCGCAGCTACGAGACCATGATGCGATTCGGGAAGCGGGGCCTCAACTTGGCAGCTAACGCTGCCGTAACGGCAGCTACCAAGGTGGGAGTCCGTCCGCCCACCCCCCCCGCGCATCTGTCTGCTCAGGGTGCCCCCCTCCTCTGTGCCCGTGCTGAGGTGTGCCCGTCTCCGCAGGGGCAAGGCGTGCTGTCAGAGAAGCTGCGGAGTCTGAGCATGCAGGACCTGACGCTGATCCGCGACGAGGACGAGCTTCACCCGCACGCCTGCGAGCCCCGGCCGCGGTCGCACGACGACGCGGGGGCGGCGCCCCGCAGGACCGTCACGCGCCAAGGTGGGGGGCTCTCACTATAATCCTACTTTGCTCAGGGCTTTAGAGCTCCTGTAGGTCCTGCAGAGTCACGTGGCGACCAGTTAATCAGTAATAATATAAGATCTGGATGCTTGAGCTCTTGGAATACTGGGCTGTTCTGGTTAATCTGATCTGGTACAGGACTGTATTAAAGTTGTTAAAATACCGCGGTCCAACTTTCAGAAGATGTACCAGGGGATTATGAACTGCTTTTATGTGGTACCACGGGATCCCTTTTAATGAGGCCATTATTCAGTGTGGAAAATGGGTGAGGAACTTTTTAATGAAGACTGTGGTGCAGCCAAGTGGGCCTGGAATGGCGCCATCTTGTGGTGGGCAGTGATATGGGCGGCGCTTAAGGGTCATTTTTCTTTGGCTATTTCAGACTTCATTTTATAAAAGTCCTGTAGATCAAAAAAGTAAAAATGTCTTGTAGTTTGGGCTGGGTCGGGGTTAAGGGTGTCATGATTGAACGGTCCTCATTAAGAAAGGAGTTTGTTTTTTTTTTTTTTTTTAAACCAAGTTGTGTAATTGGTTCTAAAGCCCGATCAAGTTCTTCAAAATCTAGCCACTATGCTGCGACCCACAGAGCTGCAATTCTCAGAGAAGTGTGGAGATGTTAAGCAGGCTGAAACGGCTTTGCTTCACATCGGTCTGTTGTTTTTGTAGTACTGTTGTGGCTTCCGAGCGCGCAGGCCTCGCGTGATGAGCCAGTTTGTATTGTCATAATGATAGTGTTAAGTGGTGCCGCATCGCAGTGCTTGCATTTACTCCGCTACGCCTGTCAGTGGTCGTCGTATTTCGGCCCCCCCCCCCCCCCCCCGTTAGCTTTCCCCGGCTCTGATTGCATGCCGTCGTGCTCTGCAGCCCGCGCAACGGCCGCCACCGACGAATCGCATCACCCCAGCGACCAGTCAGACACGCGGACGGAGCAGTCGGACGAGGACGGCGCGGAGAAAGCCCCCAAGCGGGCCGCCAGCGTCAAGGCCGCCAAGAAGCCGGCCGCCACCAAGACGGAGGTACTCGTGTGTGTGTGTGTGTGTGTGTGTGTGTGTGTGCGCGCGCGCACGTGCGCGTTTGTCACGTCCGCAGACTCCCTTCGATCCCTTAGATTTAGCTGAAAAACAACTTAAATGTCATCGTGGTTCTGCCTAGCTGGCTTCTTAAAGGCGTTTGCCCGCCGCGGCCATCCCAGAAGGTCCGAGCGCCCGGCGGCGCTGTGTCGGGCGTGTGTGCGTGCGGGCGGGCCGCCTGCCAGGAATGGCACCGTGGGGCTGTATGCGGCTCTGAGGAATGCAGCCAGTAGGTGGGCTTCCTTACCAAGATGCCAGCTGCCGCCCCCCCCACCTTCACACAGAAGCAGCTCTTGTCTCACCCCTCCCCCGCCTCATCCATTCATTATCCTAAATTTTTTTTTCTCTCTGATTCATTCTTTTTCTCATGTTTTGTATGCCCTCCCCTCCCAGACCCAAACAAAGACTCTGAAGAAGCAGCCAAAGAAGAAGACCACTCCTGCCACTGGGGGCAGCGCAGAGTCACCCTGAGCTGGACTGCTGTGCCACACGCGGCCCTCTGCAGCCTCGCTTCTCCCGTTTTGTTCTCCTCCCTGCCTGATACGTGCGCGCGCACGCACACACGCACACACATCTTAAGCCATGTAAACACTCATTCGCTAACATAGCCGAGAATTTTGGAAAATCTTAGTAGCCAGTTGTTGATTTTTAACGATGGCCGACCCTGTTACAATCCTAGCAGGGCTTGTTGTTGGGGTTGCACCCTCTACTGCCCTCTTCAGGCCAGATCAGATCACCTGCTTACATTCCTTTTTTTTTTTTTTTTTTTTTTTTTTTTTTTTTAATGGCCCTCTCTTGATCAGCAAGGACTGTTCACAAATATGTCCCGTGCAGCATTTTGCACTGAGCCTTGCTTTCCAATCGGGGCATTTAAAGACCACTTGAGGGATGGGGCAGATACTGAGGGGGTGTGTGACATTGAAGGGAGGCGGAGCAAGCTATGGTCAGATGCTTTCTGGTTACCTGATCAGCAATAGTCAAGATGAGACGCATTTTAAATATTAAATATGAAGCTTCTATAGGAAGCTGCCTGTCTGTAAATAGCTAATAATGTGGGAAGGGGTACTTGGGGAATAGTGCGGGGGTCTGATGGGGAAAGGGAGCCACCATCTGGTGCTCCCTGGGGATGCTCCTGTCCTCTACCTGCCTGAGGTGTCTGAAAAGGGCCCGCTTGCTAGGCTCTACCCTAACTGGCCTAAGCAGTGGTTATTCCTTTGGGCTGAAGTTGGTGAGTTGCTGGTGGAGAATGTGGTGGGGGTGGAGTGTGTTTATAGTGGTAGGCTGTGAAGGCGCTGGGCATTCCCCGTGTATAAGTGAGACTGGCTGGCTTGGGGTGTGCAGTCCCAGTGTGCTGCAGCTACCCTACACTCCTGAAAAGGGAGAGTTCAGCCATACTGCTCTCTAACTCTCTTGCTCCCCTAAATGTACAAAATCAGCTCTGTCTGACAGTGCAGGATGGGGCATTGATAAGATAGTGTCACGTTCGATTTTAAGATATCAGTAAGCAATCGGATATGAGAGCCAATTAATCAAATTGTGGCAGTTGTGCTTAAGCTACAGATCAGCATAATAGTCACCCGGCATATTGCACAACCTGTAACTTCTGATATCTTTTTTTTTTTTTTTTTTTTTTTCTTGTGGGGGGGGGGGGTGGTCGGGGAGGCAGGCATGTTATGATATAATGGTTGAGACTGAAAGCACGAAGCAGTGCGTTATGTTGTGGCTGTCCTGCCTGCAATTCGACGCACGAGCAACAGGTGGCGCCACAAACACCAAGCTAATGAGTTAACTATTAAAGTGTAAATAGTAAGATGCTGACTGTATAAATTTAGCTTGCTTTCCTTATTCTTTTAATAGTGTTGTTCTTTTTTTGTGTGTTTTGACGGTCTACTTTTGATTTTCTATCAAATGTGAGCTTCTGATTCATAACAAGCTCTAACATTGAAAGTGTATAGATTTGGGTGTTTTTTTTTTTTTTTTTTTTTTTTTAATCTTTATCTTGGGGTTTGACCTCTGCTGCCTCTGCAGATCTGGGCCCTCTGCAGTGAGAGGATTCTGAAATTTTAAAATCCTCTCCCGTGTGTCTGAGCCAGTCTCTTCCATTTAGGCTTAGTCGGCAAATGTCCTTTTGGGAGGTTGTTTTAAGCGCATTAAATTATACCTTGAGACGACGTTGTAAATCTGAATGTCTAGGCATCCGGCCGATGGTGCTTGTAGTGGCCTGTACCTCCAGGCTTGGGTGGGGGAGGGGTACCACATGGCCCCATTCTGCTGTCATCTGCTTGGGATCTGCAACATTTACTAGAAAGCCCCTTTTTGTCTGGGAGTAAGTTTCATTCATCTGTTCACACATATCACTGGAACTTTAATATCCTAATGTTTGGATTTTTATTTGAAGTTTAGCACTATTGTGTATAGAATTTTCATTGTAGGAATATTCCATTCTGAATATCATTTGTGTCGGTTATTGACACTCTTACCATAAATAAGGTTCTTTTTGATTTGTGCTGGAAGACCTGCTTCTCAGATATACTGCTCCTTTCATTTTATGGTCATGTGCTACTAATAAAAGAAGAATAACCATTTGTCTTTGGTTTATATTTTTCTCTACATGCAGTTAGGAGGAAACATAGGACTTGGTAGAATTTGGGGGTTTCCTGTCTGCATCTCTTGAACAAACAGCCATCAGTTTTCTGAAACTGCTTACCCTTGTGGGTCCAGAGCCTATCCCGGAAGCTACAGACACAAGGCAGGGAACAAACCAGGATGGGGTGCCAACCAATCACAGGGCACACTCACACACTGTTCACACTAACAGGCAACTTGGTAACTCCAATGATGACACAGGGAGAACGTGCAAACTCCACACGAATGGAACCCTGGTGGTGACTTGGTCTCAGGCAACAGTGCTAACCACTGCATTGCCATGCTGCCCTGAACATACAGCCATGGCCAAAAATATTCGCTTCCTTCAGAAAGTGCACCATGTCTCCCAGAAAACTGCTGCAGTTAGAAATGTCTTAGTATTGTAGTATTGACATTCATTTCTTTTAAGACCAAAAAGCCGGGGGAAAAGCCTAATTTGATCATCATTCCACACAGAACTGCAGAAATGGACAAATTACTGGTACCTTTTGTAAGAAATAACTCAATTTCAAATGTGATGCTCTTTTATTAATCTGTATTTAAACTCTCCTGTGGCAATTAACAGGTGCTGGCAATACAAAAATGCCACTAACAACCAGTTTAAATGGGGAAAAATTGTGTCTGTGTGTACCACACTGAGCACGGAGAAAGGAAGTTCTGTCCGAGGATTTAAGAACCAGAATTATGGAAAAGCGACAACAGTGCCAAGGTTACAAGTCCATTTCCAGAGATCTTACAGTTTCTGTATCCACTGTGTGCAACGTAATTAAGATGTTTACAGTGTGATACTGTATCTAACCTCCCTGGATGTGGACAGAAGGGAAAAAATGATGGGAGATTGTGATGAAGATTCCTTCAAATGGTGGATAAAGAACTTCCAAACAAATTCAAGCCCACCTGCAGACACACTGTACAGTGGTGTTGGCTTGCACAGGCCGGCGCTATGGCCCAGAAGGAGCTCTCTGCTGACACAAGGACAGAGCAAAGCCAGACTGGAGTTTGCCAAAACTTACTGAGGAAGCCAATATCCTTCTCAGAGAGTGTCCTGCTTTTCAGCAAAGTGTCCTATCATACCATACCGTGTCAGAAAGGCAGATCTCTGTCAGGGGTCATAGGACTTCAAGTAGGGCAATGAGCCAAAGCATACTCCGAAAAGCACCAAAAGATGGTCTAATGGTCCTGAAGTGGCCAACAATGAGTCCAAATCTCAGTCAGGACAGCAGCTGGGAGCAGGTAAGACTGATACAAATAAGACCAATAACTCTGACCAGTCTATCTCTGGAGTTCTGCATGGAATTATATCGTATTTGAATTTTTTTTCTCTGCTTTTTTGTCTTCCAAAGTAAACACAAGAAATAAATGTGAATACTAAAGCATTTGTATTTGCGACAGTTTGCATTTTTGCATTTTATGAGGGACGTGCAAAGGTGTCCATTATTTTTGGCCATGAGTATATAAGTTTGCACACTATAGTCTATAAGGACTGACAAGGAATACAGTCTATAAGGAATGACAAGGAATACTGTCTATAAGGACTGACAAGGAATGCAGTCTATAAGGAATGACAAGGAATTCAGTCTATAAGGACAGACAACGAATACAGTCTATAAGTAAGTGCTTAGAGATTCTATTCAGACTGCAGTTTGGGAAAATGGTGGCACTGGAT
>JAODKL010000002.1:17542236-17554383 GCA_026780765.1 Petrocephalus schoutedeni | reverse complement strand
CTTACCCACCTGCATTGGTGCTTATCAGAGTGCCCTGTCCTTACCCACCTGCATTGGTGCTTATCAGAGTGCCCTGTCCTTACCCACCTGCATTGGTGCTTATCAGAGTGCCCTGTTCTTACCCACCTGCATTGGTGCTCCTCAGGATACTTCACCCGCAGAAGCATACCTTTGTGTGTTCACACCCTTTGCCTGCATCCCCGTGGAAATAGGAATATCGTGACTGCACCCCCTTTGACCGTGCGTCTGAATGCCTCCGTCTGCTTTAAGACGGTCGCTCGGGTGTCAGGTGGTCTGTCATCTCAGACCACTGGCCTGCCATTGCGAGCTCCACGCTCCAATTACACGGTCATGCTGTAACGAGTCCCCCCCCCCCACATGGTGTCGGCCAGAGCACCGGCTCTCCGCTGCGCTGTCGGCCCGCATCACTCACGGCCCGATCCGGAGAGGGCAGGCGGCCACTGACCTGACAACAGAGGCGGAAATAGAAATATTGTGACTGAATGGGGGGGGCGGGGGTAGTTGAGCAAGAGTAACATAAAAGAGAAGTCGGAGGAGCGCGGGTGATTTCTGCTTGGGGGGGGGCGTCATGAGGCAGTCATGGGACTAAGCAAGCTGCCTTGGGCCCGGGAGCTGTCACAAGCCCTGCTCACATACCGCCGCCCCCCCCTCCCCAGGGACCTGTTTACCTATTTCTGTCTATATTTAATTCTCATCTGCTGCCGATATCCACGGCGCCACTCCCTCCTTTCACCCGAGCTGCCGGCACGGACATTTCCGGTAAATCCATGCGAGCGGCCAGGTGGCGATGGGGATGTTTAAATGCTGACAGGCTGGTGCTGAGAGCTTCATCTGCAACAGGCGAAACAACCAGAACAATCAAACGGCTAACCCCCCCCCACCCCCCATGCTTAAATTGATGCTTAAATTAATTTGTCTTGACATCCACTTTAACAACCAGAATAAGACATTTGCACTCCGGACCCTCGATTCATACCCGACGAGCGATAGGCAGCAGGTAAAGGAAATCGCAAAATGAGACACTTGCTTCATATCCAAGTAATTAGTGCGGGTATTATGGTACTTATATTGCGGGGGCATAGGAAATGAGAGGAAGGAATGAAATCAATCCAACCTTCAAATCGCAGGACGGCCTCGTCAAGAGGCATTAGGGGGCCTCGCAGGCTTTGGGGGCGGTCTGGTTACACCAGGGCTGAGGGCTCCCTGACGTTTGCGTCCAGCGTTCATGCGTCCGGGGAGCCCCGTTTGCTTTGGGGAGCATTATTAGTGAGGTGTCACCCAAGCGGCTAGGTGCAATTTTGCAGCGATGGGAATTTCTTGATTTAGACGGACTGGCCCGTAATCAAAACAGCTCCGAAATAAAAAGCTTACAGGCCACGTTCAAAAACGGTTGACGTCTTCGCCTCTGCACAAACCCAAGGATGAAATTGTTAAATTTCCCCAGATTTATTTAGTCCCCTGTTATAAGCTGCCTTAATATTTTTTATTAGTTTCTGGAATGAGCTCTCCTACATCCTCTAGCAGCCTTGTGTTTTGAATAGAGTCACATTCTGGTTTCTATGGCGACCGGGAATTCAAGGTTGCGGATATTAGACAGACGTTAAATAGAGGTCAGCCCCCATCGACCCGCCGAATTACGGTTAAACCGCAATCACTCGTTGCCCTGACACAACCTTGCCTGTAAAGTGTAGCCATGGGACCGGCAATAACGGTTAGGGGGTACGATAATTACCGCGGTGACGGTCGAGTGGATGTAGACGGGCTGGATGCAGGACATTCCCTCTTCACGCGGCCCCCTCAGACCCTCAGATTGATATTATTTGGACTCGCCTGTCCCGTTGGTGATACAACTGGGTCGACTGTAAGCATATCGCTGTCGTGAGGAAATGCAAGGACCATGAGCTCTGATTGCCAAAGCTTACCCAGACCTGCGGTGGGGCTTAGGGGCCATTTCCATCCCTGGTAAAGACAAAAAGCTGTTATTTGCAGTGTTTTTCAGCCCAGCCACAGTCTGAGCCTTTCCAAAGACATTTGCTAAGGCTAACGTGACTCCTCTAGGGTCCTGTTAGGGCTCCCCCCTTGTCAAAGACGCAGTAGCATCTAAATTCTGTCATCTCCTGGATCCCTTCATGTTAACTTAAAGCCAGGAAGTGGGTGACAATGCAGCCAATGCAACCACAGGCATAAAAAATCTATACCAATTAGCCCACAACGAAAGGGGAGCATCGGTATCAGCCCCCTCATCAATAGAATGTTTCGTTAAGGAAACAGACAATGGACTAATCAAGGACAGGGGCGTCGGGGTGAGCAGAGATTTTGAGACGGACACGTGCCAGGTAATACACCCAGCTGCCTATAGAGGGTGCTAGCTATATGGTCCTGCAGCCAGAGACTGAAATCCTCAGGTCGAAGGGCCAGACTGGGGAGGAATCCAGTCAAGGGGGTCCAATATGTTGAGCGTTTATCACACCGTAGATACCCATCCTGCAGCTTAGCATAAGATCTGTATGATTATTATTTTAATCTTAATTTTACTGGCGTTCCCGTGCGGGCCTTGCATTATATAAATGACACGTTATATAACCAGATAAGAGTCGTGATAGGGATAAACGAGTTTTTTTTTTTTTAATGAGAACGTTTTTTTTGTCAGTCCCAAAGTGACAGTTGCAAAGTGGGGCTTTTCTGCAGGTAATGAGCGCTTAGCTGGCAGAAATTACTTATAAGCTCATGTCTGGAGCGTAATCATTCCTGTGCTCCTGGTTTTCTAAATAGTTCCGTCAGGCAGTTTGTCGATGGGCCCGAATCGATATGCATGGCTCGATGCATTAGGGGCTCGATTTGCTTTATATTTTTAATGTCATTGGTGTCCGACGGGTTCCTTGAGTCTTGGGGGTGATGACTGGATTTGTCGCCTCTATCCCACGAAACCCAGAAATCCTCTGTTGCTCTGAAGGTTCCCAGTGAAGTTTTAGTCCCACAGCAGATGCGGAGGGTGCCCTTGGTGGCTGGCGGTCCATGAACGGCGGCTCTTGGCGGCCAGTGGATGGCAGTTCGCGGATGCCGGCTCTTGGCGGCCGGTGGCTGGAGGTTCGCGGAGGCCAGCTCTTGGTGGCTGGCAGTTCCTGGACGCCGGCTCTTGGTGGCCGACGGTTAATGGACGCCGGCTCTTGGTGACTGGCGGTTCATGGACGTCGGCTCTTGGTGGCTGGCGGTTCATGGACGCCGGCTCTTGGTGGCTGGCAGTTTGCGGACGCCGGCTTTTGGTGGTTGGCGGTTCCTGGACGCCGGCTCTTGGTGAAGTGCTGTGTGTCTCCTCTCCTCAGCCACCCCGCTACAGCGGGAGAAACAGTAAAACGAAGGACAGACATTATTAATTAATAATTAAGGCCCATTTTTTGTTATACAGGGTTGTTGATGCTACTTCTTTCAGATTGTGGAATCTGACCTTTCCATCCAGACGACGGGGTCTGGGGGTCACGTCACCTGACGCCTCTTACGGCTCACTTCTCAATCCTGTGCTTTCCTTTCTGCTTTTCACATGTGGAAAGATTCCCCAGTAGCATTTCTCAAACACAGCTCACCCAAAGGTCGTGCCCTCTGAGAATGCTACTGATTCCAGGTGGCCAATTCTGCAATCAGGACCCCGATGTGACGCTGTGAAGGGATGTGGCAGGATAAGGATAGCCTGAGTGATAGCATTGCTCTGATAGCAGCCGGCTCACCTGAATCAGCCCTGCGCTTCACTTACAGATGGACTTTGCACTAATAACAGGCCATGTGGGGAACCCCAATTGGAGTGGGGAGCCCCACTCGTGATGTCATTTTGATGGTAATGTGATTGTACTGATCTTCCTGGAACATAATACATGCTCTAACCGTAGTCCTATCTGTGTATTCCAGGCTGCAATAGTTTATCGCTGCCTGGCCAGCAAACAGTCTTCCTCTCCCTGTTATACACAAAGTGATACACTCTGTAAATTTCAAAATAATAAAGGATTACCAGAAAAATGATGTTCTTTCCCCCATCACAATATCCCAGGTCTTATAAGTCTTTTTTTTTTTTTTACAAAATCTCTTTCTTTTCCATCCTTGCGAGGCTTCACATGAGTCATCTTGGTAATCTTTAACATCTTTATTTTATTAAAGTGAATGTCTCTAACAGCAGGAGCAAAAACAATAAGAATCAGTAAAAGAAAAGATCTGCAATGAATTCACAGGATTGATTTTTGGTCTCCCGTCGGAAGGCACTCCCTCTCATACACTCTTAGTCACCATCACAGTGACACATGGTTACTAAATACCAAAATCCCTCTACTGACAGCTGCACGGCTGTGCAGGGCTTGGGAAAGTGGTTGGAACGTGGAATCAAGTCAAGGAACTTCCTGTGGAATAGACATCCGCTCCTCTCCGGCTGCCGCGGAGGCGAACGTCGCCCCACTTAGAGGGAACGCAGACGGACGAGCGGATTTGGGCCCAGACTGGTGGGCGGGAAGGGGGTGGATAAGGGGGGACCCCGGGTAGCGTTTGGGGACACAAGCCCGATTGTATGAAAACTGTGTCAACAGGTAGTTTTAATGAACAAAAATATGGGGTTTAAATTGTCAGCGACAGGAAACAGATTTGTATTTGTTGTTTTAGACATCATGTCAGGCAGCATGACAGCCGGGAAACCAGGCGGGGAATTTATTATTTTTTTTTTAAAGAGACACGGCGGTAAGATCTTCACCTCTCCATCACTGCTGTCAGACAGCTTCGGCAGTGCGGCGCCCAGGTCGCGCTCCCGTGTGCTCGCGGTACACGAGGAGCTTCCACAGCCCCGGGAAATGTGACGACATGCCTCCATTGTTCAAAGTAGCCTTTTGTCATCAGCTCTGTTTAGGGATGCATCATCCCTGTCATATTTTACATCCCGTTTATTTTTTTAGCCGCTCCCCCCGCCTTGTTTAACCCCCAGCTGCCAAATACGGCTCAGTGGCGAGGTGGGGGCAGCGTTTCGGCGTTAAAGAGGATAACGACAGATGAAGGAGGAGAGGGAGGCGTAGGGAAAGCTTCCAAGAGCATGAATAAATATGAGCGACTCCGGGAGACAGGCCGCCCCGCTCTCCTTCTCTTCTTCAGAGGGTAATGAAAACATCTGCTTGTGACTCACAGTTATTCCGAGCCCCGTCCCTCCGCACTGCTTTTATCTGCTGTAAAAACAGGCCCCGTGTCGTTGCCTTTTAACTTCCAGATGACTTTAAACAGCAGCGACCCGCCCTGCCGGTAAAATCCAGGCCCAACAGGCCCGCCGCGGCTCATTCACGCTTCACCGGGGACTCCCTCCTGGCCAGGGAGGCCGCAGTGGAGGAAGCCATAGGGCAGATGGCCGCCACGTCGAGGCCAAGCGTCCATGCGATGGGAAGAGAGCGACTCGTTCTGCTCCCTGCGTGCGAGCATGGCAGGTCAGGGACGGAGCCCAGTGTGGCCTCTGTGCCGTCAGGAAGGGGGAGGGGCCCGGCACAGGGCAGGGCTGGGGGCCACGGGGGCCAGGCGAGGCCGGCGAGAGGTTGCCAGTGTCTCTCACACTTTCTCCCCGGCTCTCGTCACTTCGTCTCCTCTCCCTTGCACTTCCGCACATCTCGGCGATCTCGCCGCTTTGCCCGAAATGCGGTTGTCATGGCAACACCAATCCTGTTGCTTATTTTAGCCGGCGGTTGAAGAAGACCTCGCCGTCGAACCCCCGGCGTCCTTCTGAGCTGATGCTGTCCGGCGAGTGTGCTGGGTGGGCCGTTCTCTGGGAAGTTTTTAGGGAGCCTGCTGTGGCGTCCCACGAGCAGCGGGCCACCGTACGGAAAGGTGAGGATTCAAAGATCTTGCTCCTCACCAGCCAATGAAATCAACAGGAGGCTCGCTGCTCATTTGCATAAGAACATCACGTGATTCCTTATCTGTCCGTTTCCTAACACCCTCAAAGAGAAGACATTTAATTAGCTAGGAAAGTAAGTACTCTATGTGAGTCAGAACCATCCATGATTATAATAGACATAAAATACATTGTTTGGCTAGAACAAATAACCAGTTACTTGTTTAAAAGAAAGTACACTCAGAAGTGATAATTGCGTTTGTGAGCCTCATCCCTCACGCGATGCCATGTTTGCATTCGCTGGGATACGTCCGTTCATTACCGCGGATCACTCCTGCTAATTAAACGGCCATCAGCGAACACTCCCGGCACTGAGCAGGGCGCGCTAAGGTCAACCGTACCTCAAAGGCCAAGTCAGGAGCTGGGTGAGGCTTATTTGACAAGAGAGACCGGCTGGTATTTTCATTTCTGATTATTCCCCGCGGTGCTCTGCCAGAAGTACACGGGGCATCAGAACTCCCGAAATGAGATACCCAAGGTGCTGGATGGGCGTCATGGGGGGTGGTGGGGCACCGTGGGACACTCAAGGGAAAGCTGCACCTAAGGTACCCAGTTGGTGGAGAACAAGAATCCAGGGTGCTTTGAATTGTCTTGATTCTTTTCAGCTGAGAATTGTGGGTAATAAAAGTTCTAGACTTGATCAGCTATGGGCAGGAAAGAAAATCCCCTTCCTGTCTCCCCGGGCACTGATAAGCCCCTTTTGCAGGGAGACCTGCAGCAGAACTGATCTGCCGCGTCCCGCGAGAAAAATTCAACGTTCGAATTTTAACAAACTTCATTTGGCAGTGAGTGCGTTTAGATTGATAATAATGAGAAAAGAACTGATTTCTTTCTGGAATGTCAAAGAAGCGTTTAACCCAGATGACAAGCTGATGTACATACCTTGAGGGCCGGGCCCCTGCACTACGGCGTGCACATTGCTGTCTGTGCACATTGCTGTCTGTGCACATTGCTGTCTGTGCACGGCAGCGTGCGCACAGCCATCCGTGCATTGGCGTGCGAAACAAGGATCAGGACTGAATAACCATAACAAGATGGGAGTGAAGTAAGTCTGTAAGTAATCCTGGTGACCGTATTTTGATTTTGATTTAACACAGTTATTATTAACTCCTATAGCTGGACATCAGTATGGCAGTAATAGTGGGCTAAGTCAGGGATATTCAAATAGCACATTGTATGGCATGTTTCATACATACAGCAGGCTTTCAAGAAAAAAAGTGATTTGAGTAATGGGGGGCCGTGCCCCAGTAGTTCTTTACAGCCAGCAAGGGTCCTGGCATTGACTGCAAGCCATCGTGAGATCTAGTTAACCTTTGGTGACTCATCAGGTCCCCGTTCGGTGACCAGCCCGCATGATGGGTGACGAAGACATTGCACTCCTCTGTACTTACTGGCCTTCCCCGACCGACTCATGCGTCTGCCTCGGACGAAGTGCCGGTCTGACTCTGCTCTGTTTGGTTATGTGATGTATCGGGAGGAGCTTTGGTCAAGAGCGTTCTGGAATTCTGCTGGCCAGCATGGGACAGAACCAGGGAGGGCGGGACAGGGGCACAAATCGCAATGGGGACCCAAAAGCAGCAACTTCAGCAGCTTATTGGACACGTGGACAGGCGGCCTTATGCCATGGATGGCATTTCTTAAACATTATCGCATTCACACCTGCAACTTTTTATGCTCACTGTCACTTTTCAAGAGGACACCATTCAATAAGTGTATGTGCATGTGTGTATGCACTTTTAACTGTAGCGGTGCCGTGGCTTAGTTGGTTAAAGTGCCTGTCTAGTAAACAGGAGATCCTGGGTTCGAATCCCAGCGGTGCCTTTTCTCCAGGGTCATGGTGGTGGCTTAGTGGTATGAGGCTCAGGTTACAGACCAATCCCGTCTACCACCAGTGGGTCCCTGAGCAAGACCCTTAACCCCAAGTTACTCCAGGTAGATTGTAAATCACTCTGGATTAGGGTATCAGCTAAATGCCATAGATGTTGACCGCTCTGCCAACAACTGCCAAACTCTTCATACGCAGATTGTGTTCAATCGATTCATTCATTATTACACTTTTGGATCTGTTAATATTGAAGTGAGAGCCCGGGTTCCGACCCGGATGTGTGGCCAGCGATGCACCATGAGACGGTGTCCTCCTCTGCCCCCGAGAAACACAGCACACTGACACGGCTGCGCCCGCCGCCACAGCTTATGACGCGGTGCGCTGGTTGAGCACACTTAGCGATGTTCCTCTGACCCAGTCACGGATCCGGGGCATGAACTATAGCACCCTGTGGTCAGGGCCTCACTGTACACCTCTGCCTTGTCTATTTTCCACCATGGTGGTTTGCAGAGACCGCACCACCTGCCCTGCTGTGCTACTTTCAGGGGAAAGTCATTATCACAGCACAGGACAGGTAGAAGGACAGTGGATCTCGGCGGCGAGTGTGGTCTGCATCTCTGCTCACCCCGACCCTTAACGTCTGCCAGACCTCGACTCCCACTCTTCAGGAACCGAGAGAGGAATCTTCGTTGGCTTTTTGTCTTCTGCGGCTGCCTCTTTTTTTTTCGCTAATTGGTATGAATCAACTCTAAAAACATCACAACTTACTCATTTGTTCTCGAGCTATGAATATCTGGGGTATAAATAACTGCATTTTCAGTTTGCGTGCTAGTATGCCCATGCATATGCGTTTAAAGTCATTGTGTGACGAATATCGAGCCGCGTTTTCCCCAGACGGGGTTAAACAGAGCACAACACGGGAAATAACAGAACCATGCATCTTGCTGAGTTTTGTTTCATCCAATTATAGCATGTTATATTTGCCCCTGTGGTAAACAGGGCTAAGCTCTAACCAGTTATATAATTTTGTCTCCCTCTGTGTTTTCCAGAGGTCACCTAATAAAATACCTCAAGAAAGAGAATAACAGCGATGCCCTGCGATGGACTGCCACCCCGCTCAAGATGCCACTAAGCTCATGTCTCATGTCAATATAGACGGATAGCAGATAGTCCAACCCAAGGCAGGGCATCTATATGGCCGGTCTCTCCGGTATATTTGCTGTCATCAGCCAGCTAGACCCCCCCCCAAGCATGTGTCCCGGCGTTTAAGCATACATGCCAGCCACCAGCCATTTCTCATTTTATCTTGGGCAACCTGGCCCCAGTTCCAACTGGAGAGCGTGCCGCCGTCACAGGGAGGTGGCGAGGACGACACCATCCTCCTTGGCCAATGACGACGTCGCCATCAGTACAGAGATAATTGCAATTAATAGCCGTAATTAATATGACGGCTCCAGGCTCACGCAGCTGGGGGTTGAGCTGACGTCATGCACCTGGTGCACCATGAGGGGGCGGTGTGGGGGGCCAGCGGGAAGCTGACCCCGAAAGCTCCCAAAGCACTCCAAAAAAGGACATTATCACAGACGCGCCTTGTCAGTTCTTCATACGGCTGTTTTGTTTAGCCTGTCTACAGAAGGGGAGGGGTGGTGGTGGTGGGGGGGGGGGTCCGGGAAGGGTAACCTTGCTTTATAAAGGCTTTCTCTTCTTCTTTTTTTCAGAAAAGCAGTCAACTTCCTCCGAGCCGCCTGTGTCATTTTCCACAACTGTACGTGTTTTCTTTTTTTTCCGAGCCACACGTCACTGGGGGCGGCGGTCGCGTCTCGGTGCGTGCAGGAAGTTTCGCAGCAAAACAGACTGTGTCACACTTTCCATACAACTCAGAAAGCCACATGGGGCTAAATATATACCCCCCAGGAGACTATTAATAGGATGATGGTGCTCAGAATAGATGTTTAGGCAAAAAGGCAAACTTTATTTAACCATATGTGAGCTAAATTTAAGCACATCTGTTTATTACCCCGTTGCTACACCACAGCGCCATTTCATAACAGTGAAATAACTATAAATACATTACACTAATCGTTTCCAACCAAATCCTGAAATCGCAATAGGCCTATATATGTTTTTAAATGTATTTCCTCATTAATATATGTCACATATCTATAATTGGTGGCAGAATATCTCACAGCAGATTTGACTGGTATCCAGTGCAGGTTGTGCTGCACAGCCAGGACAGACAGATGGATGAATAGATTAATGATTTTCGCATTTTAGTTGTCTAGGGCTCACTCACAGTCTTGGTAGTGTGATTTAATCTCAAAAGAAACCTGTAAAAAAATAAATAATACAGATAAAAATAAACAAAAAAAAAAATGCTGGAAATACAGAATACGGGTGGCCAAGCGCAGGCATGAAGCTCGGTGGGTGATAGAGGGGCTTGGCGTGGACGGAGCCGAGCGTGAACAAGCCCGCAGGCAGGAAGTCAGAGGTGGCTCCAGGAGTTAGGGGGAGAGCGCAAAACGAACCGCGAAAAGGTCACGTAATGGTCAGAGGGCCGCCTTCGCAAAGCAGCGCGGCAAGAAAGCAGAACCGCGTACGAAAATAAGCGCTTGCAAAACCTACAGCTGCATTCGGCTTAAAAATACACAATACGACATTTCTGCCAATGTCTACTGCCACGCCAACTTTTTTGTATTTAAGAGTATGGAGAGAGTATTCGGTACTTAAAAGAAAACAGCTCGTTTTTTTCCTACATATATTTTATATAACAAATATCTCGTCTTATATATCAGAGATCATCGTGGGGGGGGCGCTTAGCTAATCTTCTCCCACTAGCGACGACAGCGAAGAAGCTCCCGTGATCATTACGAAGTAAAATCCGAAGCGAGCGGAGTGTGGGATCGATAATTCCCCAGCTCCTGTGGCGCGCGGCGGGCTGGAGAGTTTAGCGTAACGCTGCCGGCTCACGGGCGCAGCAGAGTGCTCCGGGGGAAGTCGGGGATGACGCTCCCAGGCTGAGCGCGGCCTTCTGAAGCCACATACCGGCAGACGCCATTCACCTGTGCGGTCCGTCTGCTTACGGAGAGCGATGAACACCGAGGTCGGGAGACGTCGGCTTTCTAACGGAGACCTGCGACATGCGACATCCGCCAGTGCAGTTCGCCGCGGCTCACTGCAGTTCCATCACTACACGGGCTCGCTGTGCTGTTGTGCTGAGGGTGTATTTAATCAGCACGCCTCTCCCTTCCTGTTATTACAGGGCACAACATCATACACCTGTAGCCCCCCATTTCATTTTAACCGTGGATGGGCCCTTGGCACTGGACTCGACCCCATTTCCGTCTAATGCTGAAAAACGGATTCGATCCACATCCGAACCACACAGTCTAAACTGCTCCGATCTAGACACTTAAAGGGTTAAAGAGTCATGTAAGGGATTCGTGTAGAACGATCAGCCAAAGTGCCCGATCAGCAGTTCTGGTATGACTCCAAGCCACATGGCTGCCTGAGTAAGACACACGGTTGTCCTCGTGACGCTGTGTGAGGATATAGCAAAGCCCGAGTTGAACAAAGAGGCAGGAAATAATGTTTTGGTTGTAGTGTCATCGTCCGTGTTTATGGGAGTATGCGGCAGCTGTTTCGACGTGAACGTCGCCATCATATGAGATTGTGAGGGGGCTTGCGGACTGCGATTGGCTGGCATGCTCACGATGAATCAATCGCGTGGCAACCGTCCCTCAACCTCATGATCCCAACCATTTAAGAGATGGAAAATGACGCTGCAGAAATAGAATCAGTCTGTCTTTTTCTGTGAGCGTTGTCGTCGATACCGGGTTACACTAACGTGGTGAAGTGTCCCTGTTCTGGACATTGAGGGCCTGGAAAGAGGGCCTGTGGTAGGATGGGAACTGGTAACAGAAGAGGGCTGATGTAGGGGTCTCAGGCCAGGCAGGGTGATCCAGGGTAATTTGGGGAACTTCTGACTGACTTATTTATTAATTTAGAAATTATTATAACACTTGGAGACTTCAATATACACCTGGACGTAGAGACGGATGCCTTTAGTAAAAGTTTCCTGTCCCTCCTGGACTCGGTTGAATGTTATCATGCATGTAATGAGACCAACACATGTTCACAATAATACATTAGACTTGGTTATAACTCACAGAGTTTCTATTCATCATGTATCCATCTGTCCATTGAACGAGTCCGTCTCCGGCCATTTTCTAATCACCTTCGTGTTTCAGCCACCCTCTGTGACCATGGAGGAGAAGATTATTATGACACGTCACCTAAACGATAGAAATTCCCTCCCATTTGGTAATGCAGTAAGTAATGTGAATTTCATGTCTAGTACAGATGTCAACAAAGTCACACTGGACTTTAACACAGTGGTTAG
>JAODKL010000002.1:17529960-17542136 GCA_026780765.1 Petrocephalus schoutedeni | reverse complement strand
GAACTTCTTTAATGATAAAATTGCAAACATTGGGCTTCAAGCTTGTCCAAAGGGCTCACAATTAACTATCACACAAATGGAACGTAGGCACACCCTTACTGATTTTGAATTAATTGACGGACAGGAGCTGATAAATATAATAACTTAAATCAAATCGACCACGTGCCCACTGGACCCAATCCCCACCAAGCTTGTTAAAAAATCTCTGGGACCTCTGGCAAGACCTATAACTGCCACAATGAATGCATCATTATCATTGGGTGTTGTGCCTGACCAATTTAAAGTGGCAGTAATCAGACCATTACTGAAGAAACCAAATCTGGATCCACAGGAGCTCAGCAACTACAGACCTGTCTCCAGTGTACCATTTTTGTCAAAAGTTCTAGAGAAGAGTCACTGCCCAACTTCAGTTATAGTTGGAGGCACATAACATACAGGATAGATTCCAGTCAGGCTTTCGCCCAGGACACAGTACTGAAGCTGCCTTAACTAAAGTCATAAATGACATATCAATGGCAACTGACGCTGACAGTGTGACTTTGCTACTCCTCTTGGACCTTAGTGCAGCTTTTGATACGGTCGACCATTCTACCCTATTACACAGGCTTAAATTTGAGGTTGGGTTGTGTGGAACGGTATTGGGAGTGGTTTAAATCATATTTGACTAATCATTATCAATATGTACACGTGTAAAATAATTGTACTCCATCGCCTATGTCACCAGTTAAATATGGAGTACCACAGGGATCAGTTCTTGGCCCTTTACTGTTTTCGCTCTATATGCTGCCGTTAGGTAAAATCATGAGAAAACATAATGTTAATTATCATTCCTATGCTGATGACACCCAAATATACATTTCAGCTACACCTAATGACACCTCATCTATTGTCACATTAGGCAATTACTTCAACGAAGTAAAGACTTGGATAACTGAAAACTTTTTATCACTAAATGCTCAGAAAACCGAGGTTCTGCTGTTTGGAGGCAAGCTTGTGGATAGGAATGCTATTACCTGTGCACTCCATTCCAGAGGGTTGGACTTTCCCACAGCAGCTCAGCCCGTAATCTAGGTGTGTAAGAAGGCGTGCTTCCTACAGCTACGCAACATCGTGAAATTGTGACAATTCCTTAATATTCAAGACTCTGAGAAATTGATACATGCCTTTGTATATAGTAGGCTAGGCTATTTTAATGCTTTGTCATCTGGGGGCACACACCGCACAATAAATACATTGCAACGCATTCAAAATGCAGCAGCTCGTATTGTGACCAGGAGCTGGAAGTTTGATCACATAACCCCTGCTCTGAGCTCCCTGCACTGGCTCCCTGAAAGGTACAGGACTGACTTCAAAGTTCTCCTACTTGCATATGAGGCACTTAAAGGTTTAGCGCCTACCTACCTAACTGAATTACTCCAAGCTTACAAGCCACATCGTGCACTTAGAATGCAGGTCTCCTTGTTGTACCATGTATAAATAAAGTGACAGCTGGCGGTAGAGCATTCTGCTACAGGGCCCCCATATTGTGGAATAGTTTGCCAGCTTTTGTTCGGGATGCCGATTCGGTCTCAGTCTTTAAATCTCGACTGAAGACCTATTACTTAAGTTTAGCTTACCCGCAACCAAACACATAACATAAAACGTAACTATGGCCGCTGGTGTTGCTGTACATGCCATGTCTTACCCATTATGCCTGTCCAATAGTGTGTCAATGCAGGTTCTGACCATCCATGCCATTTGCCTTCCCACATGTCTGGATGGTACCCGGTCCCAAGAATGGGGTAACGTCATGGATATGGCCTACGACCTACAACATTGTGGGGGCTGCCTTCAAGCCATAAATCTGCCACCGTAAAAGGGCCGGCATGGAGGACTGATTGATTCATTGATGGACTTTGGCTTTGCCCTCGACCACAGTTCTCACTTTGAGCAAGCAAGCTCACTCTTCCTTTTTCTGTAATGCCCTGGGAGAAGTGCGTGTGTACACACACCATCTTAGTGACATGAATGACACCTGTCACCAAACTGCACGTGCTGCATTTTAAAGTTCTCCCTTTGAGTTGAAAACAAACTTTTCTTGTAAGAGAAGCGGGAGCTTAGCGAGTCACTGCCTTGCCTGGTGTGGAACGCCCCTCGCCACACCTGCAAGTCATTTTACCCACACAAGACGCTAAGTTACTCTCTCTGATTAAACGCAAAGGTGCAGTTTCCATGGAAACTGCCTGAAATTAGCAATCATGCTTAGAAACACGAGCAGGTGAGTTCTGCAAGTTATTAAGCATGTGTGTCTTTAAATAATTTCTATGGCCATAATTGTCTTGTTCCGGAAAAATCGCTTGAATTATACACATTCATATTTAATAGTAGGACTTCTTTACATTTCAGACAGTTATAAATGTGAGAAATAGTTATAGGAAAGTGAAGTGGCTCCTGCCATAACAATGAACCACATTTCAGAGGCTCTCCTAAGTCACTTTGTTTTCACTTCTGATGTTAATGTGGACAATATAGTTGGAAATTGGCTTAGAATATTAATAGACGGAAAAAACAATACAACTGTTAAACGTCTTTTTGTTTTTTTTTTTTACCGCGGAGGTTAAAAAGTGACGTGGCTCTTTTGTGGAGCCTGTATGTGTTTGTACACGCAGCGTTTGCTAGCCTTTGATCTCGCTGCTCCTTTAAGATGACGAGTGAGAGTGAGTGAGTGAGTGAGAGAGAAAAAGAGAAAAAAAAAAAGACATACCGGAAAGTTTCTAAATTAGGAGGTGGCTTCCGCGAGGGGGGAGGAGCAAACGAGAAAGAAGGATGGAAAGAAGGAACGACAGATTGCCAAACAAGAAAGACGAGGTCAGAGGCTGGGCTATGTGCCGTCTGCATACCAGAAATAGCTGCACGAACAAAGCCCTCTCTCTCTCTTTCTCCCTCCCTCCCTTCTTTCTCGCCTTTCACCATCCGTCAGCATGGTGAGATAAAAGAAAGACTGTTATTCATAGCTACACTCACCACTAAGGTGATCAGCAATGAAAGAAACCTGATTATTACTCTCGTTTGGGAAAGAAAGCCAAAGAAAATAAATAAAAAGTAAAAGGGTGAGCTAAAAATAGAACGATGGTGGTGGGGTGGGGGCGTAGCCAGCTTGTGGGAACCAGGATCACTTTAAGGGTGTCATAGAGTGCGCCTTTGTAACACGCCCCACAAAATACAGTTAATTTTCATACACTTCAACTATTTGCTCGCCAGGCGACTTACGTACCGAAGTCGCACGTTATATTTGTCCTTCACACTGAACATGGAAGCGAGTATTTTTTTAATAGGAGAAAAGTAGGCGAGTTGGCATAACATAATCTTTGAAGTTTGGATTAAGACTCTTTCCAAATTTTCACCAGTGAATTATGCATTTGGAAGTGGATACTCTTTACTGGATACAAACCCAGTACAACTTATTTAATGGACTAGATGGATGCTTTCCCGCCTGGGTGTGCCTGTGCCTTCCCGCTGCTGGGTCCCCCTGTTGGGTGGCTTGGCGTTTATGATGTGATCTGTTGCTTTTATTTCTGTAACCTATTTATAATGTGAATCTCTCCCCTGGAGCGGTTTCTCTTTAGGATCGAATTGGAATTCCCCTGGAAGCCTCCCAGGACTCTCTCGCTGTCCCATTCCTCACCATCTCCTCCTCTCTCTTCCCCTCCTTCTCTTTCACCTCTTTCACTCGAGTATGTGTCTCAGAGAGCCCACTCTGGCCTTTTACTCCTGTTGATTAATTTATCGTCCCCAAACTCAGCTGATCCATTTGACTCTGACCTTCCCGTGTCCTGGCCGTGACTCATTCCTCTTTAATGAGAAATTCTTGGATTTTGTTCCCCTCTCCAAAATACTCGCTTGTCACATGCTTGTGGCAGAATGCAGGAGGAATCTGAAACCACCGTCTTCTCCGGGACCTACTAGTGACTCTTGAGGACTGTATTCTGGACTGAGCTCCCCTGATATTTCCATTCTTGAATGTGACCTGGTTTTGATATTTGTGTTGCCCATAAAATTGTGACCTTCTCCACGCTCTGCCTCATATTCTCAGAATAGCATGGTACCTTCGTAACTTCTTACCCAAAAACCATGAACAGCCACTTGCAGACAGAGGAGCTCGATGTGACCATCAGCCAGGACACCACATGCCTTACTAGAAGTCCAGATAATGAGAGAATGAATGAATCCATATCATATTTATATAGCGCTTTGCAAGACACCCGGAGCGATTTAAAGAACCAATGGGGAGCCACTTTACCCACCAGCACTGTGTGGCCCCCTCCTGGATGATGCGACGGCAGCCATTCTGCACCAGTACACTGCACTCAGTGGTGAAGGGGCAGGAGAGAAGTCAGCAGCTTCAAAAGATGCCCAGGGATCTAGACATCTCAAGACCTAATGCTGAAAGTAATACAGGAAGATAAAGAGCATGATCTGGGCTGTATGATTGGGGAGATTAGAAGTTAGAAGTTAGGCCATATGTATGTCGCGTTTCATTTATGTACTTTCTAGGGTCCTTCTGGCAATCAAAGCAGGCACTGGCACAGACACCTATCAGGGCCTTATGTCATTCGGAGAGAAGCTGGGTGGAAAAGATTCGTTTTTTTTTTGCTCAGGTTCACAAAAGGCAGGTGGATTATGTTAAGGAATCTGCAAAGAACATGCCCGTCAATTTAAAAGTACAGGAAAGCTTAACTCTCCTAGTCCCAGTATGGAATTGGATCCAAGGTAAATAATGGCATGGACGTCCCACATGACGCAGTAAACCAAGGATGAGATATGGTTACAGAATAGTGCCTGTGCAGGGATATTGTAGTTTATTAATTGAAATGTACTTTTGTTTGAGAACGAAGGAGGGAAGTTTATTGGGAGTTCAGCCGTGCGGCGCGGTCCTCGTCGGTGGGAGTGGCGGCAGCCTGTGCCAGCTCCTCCTCGGCCAGGGGCGGGTGGTTCTGCTGCGAGGCAGAAGGTGTGGAGCGGTAGGAGCAGCCGCCAGCAGACATGACCGCACATGCTGCACCCCCCCAACCGCCCCCCCCAGCCGTTAAGAAGAAATGAACGGCAGGCCCCGCATCGCCGTCTCCACGCCAGGAGCGTGCACCCGGCACGCAGCGACCGGCACGCGGGCCATCACAGTCCTCTACCCTTTCCTCTGATCGTCATGGGAACAGAGTTCTTTCGCGGGACGCGGCGGCTCGTGACACTGTCACCCCGCGGGGAGGAGCCACGTCGCCGTCGCGCCTCAGGCCCGAGTCACTTTTGACACAAAAACCTTATATTCAGAAAGTGTTTTTAGTTACATAAACAAAAACAAATAAATTGAGCATGAGTGAGTAGTTGACTTAAAATATACTGGAATTACATTTTGACAGAAAGATTATAATGCAAAGAGGGTGTTTCGGTAACACTGCCTTTGAAGCCCATATTCATAAAGCCTAATGACTGTTCTTATAAATCATTGTAACACATGCATAAAGCATTATAAACATGGCTATTATAACTATATATAACTATTTATAAAAAAACATAACACATAAAAGTTATGTGCATTATGCATTATGAATGCTCTATGAAGATCTCGTCTATAATGCACTATAGACACCTTTATAATGCAGTACTAAGCATAAGTGTAATACGCATGACTATATGTTATGCCTTTTGAATTATAGCCATGTTTATAATGCTTTATGAATGCATTATTATTTGTTATGAATGTGTTTACAAATTATTAAAAACACAGCCCAAAGTAAGTTGACGTAAAAAAAAAACACTCTCTAATGTACGTTGCCAAGAAAAATGTTATCTGAGGATGTAGATCATCAACAAGGACTCTGGAGCAGATAGGTGTCACAGAGGCCACACGATTTGTTTATTTCGGTGCCTGGTCTTAAACAAGAACACATGCTTGTTAGCATGCGAGGGGCGGCTGACGCCGCGCGCGAAAACGAAATGGAGCGTTTCCTCTTTCCAGCCGTCAGCAGTCACGGAGCACAGGAAGCGCCATCACTTCCTGTTTTGCGAATCTGGTAAATGAAGCAAGACCGCAGGACAAGCAACGTGCAGAAAGGTTTTGAGAAACAGAACGACGATGTGTGAATGGCTGAGCGGCGCCTGTGGTTATTTGCCTCTAAGCTCTGTTCGTTTCTTTGCCTCCTTGATGTACAGTACCTGAGCTTCTTGTGACATATAGTAGCAAAGAGGCAGATGTTTGTCTCCCAGCCATCTCTCCAGCGGACGGCCCCTCCCCTCCACAGAAACGTCGGCTCATTACAATGCAAGGCTTTTGCATAGTGGACAGAAGTGGAACTTTGCAAGGGCCAATTTTGTCAGTCAAATGGGAGCTTTTACCCATAATCCTTCAGTCGAGTCTGGTGTACATCAACTACAGTGGAATGGAAATACAAACCACTGACATAAACAAATATAAATGCACGAACATCCTGGAGCCTGTGACATGAGGTGAAGAGAAACTAGCCACAAAACGATAATCATTAAACAGAGATTCACCTGACCATTCGCTGGTGAAAGCCGGCAGGAAATATCGCCCACAACCCATCGTATATTACCCATGTATCTCCATTGACAAATGATTCCTTTTTTCTAAATAAGGAAGCATTAGACAATAGACTTAGTAACTTGGAGACCAATTCCTTGAAAGGAGGAATTGGAGACTTTCTTTGCCATGGCAACCACATGTTGTGAGCCACAAGTCTGTCTTGTAATGTAAGGACCCAACTGAATCTAATTGTGCATCTGTAACGGGAATAACAAAATTGCAGGCCGTCCTTAAGCTAACCTGACTTTTTAGATTTTTGTTTGTATAAGTTGCTGTCTTTCCTTACCAGGTTTCTGACAATAGGGGGGATGTACAGTACTCCAGATTTCACATTCCAAACAGACAAAACAATGGGTCAGAAGTCAACCACATCTCATTCGTAGATCTCCCAGTTAAGCTAGTATTAGTAGATATGTAATCCCTAACCCTACAAGTGGTTAGACGATGGTGAATGAATGGATGGATGGATTATAGCCATAGTAATACTAAAATTATATTCAATCTTTACCTTGCGAAATGAACCGTCCCACACAGTAACACCTTGCCGAATGACGCCGCGCTGCTTTAGTGCGATGCACACATTGCACGTGGGCGTGCAATCGCGTACTCGCCTTTTGTTTTGATGACAATGCAAATGCCATGTGCAAACACCGGTGGGCTATTCTGATACTAGCAGGTCTGTGTTTGTGTTCCCGTCGATCAGAAAGGGCCCCGGTCAGAGTCCTGGCTGTCTCGTGCCATGTGACGGGGCACTGGCAGGCTGGTACCCAGAGCAGCTGCTTTCAGGCAAATGCCGTGCAAAGCCAGTCACCACATGGATTTTAGCAGAAATGATATTCCCAGATGGTGGCAGTGCATTCCAATCATTAACCCTAACCCCCTACACCCCCTGTCCGGCCAGTGCAGGTGAGCCTAACCGGGTCCCTTCATGGGTTAATTCAGTATGGCCCAGCTGGCTATTACAGCTCCTCTGCATGCGTGAGCTCCTCCCTCTGCTGCTGCCTGCTTGCTGAGGGGTGTGGAATGAGCAGGACAGATGGATCAGAGAGGATAAGACAACAGGGACAGCGGGGTCACGCAGGGAGAGAGGAGTGCTATGCATCAGGGGCCAGCGCTGCGCCCGCTGTTAGAAAGCCTCACTGTCTGCTCACCTATCTCCAAGAGGGGCTCAGTCAGCGTCACAAGTAAACAGGAGGTATTTCAGCAAAGGGCTCAAATTTGGATGCAAGATCAGACAAGATCAACAAATGATGCTTTTGCGTCAAGCAGGACTCTCCTGCTCCCCGAGAGAGAACAAAGTAAAGCCACCAATGGAAATCGCGGCTTCCCTCTAGGCTCCTCCCTCGCCCGCTAGCCCGGTTCCGCTCACAGTTCCTCTCTTGCCATTATCGTAGGGGGTGGGTGAGGCTCGCGCTTTGGGACGTACCACTCCGCGGGGAATTACGTTCCCTGGCGAAAAGGCTCCCGGCTGCCCCTCGAGACAGCAACCGTCTGTCTGTCTACGTGCGTTTCCCTACTGACCTGTCTGGGTTTACCAGGTGCTTCAGCGATGACAAATAGATGCTGTTCAACATAACTAAAACATAGCCATATTAACGAACAGCCACCACCGGTACCCATTGACCAAAGAGTTAGTCACTAGTCTGCTCACTTGCTTGTATCATGGATGACTTTGGCGTAGTTAGAAAGTTTCTAAGACAGCCCTTAGGCTGGCAGTCTGTTTTACACAGAAGATGGCTGCCGCCACTGTCAAACGCTTCCTTGGGGTCAGATTACAGAGCCCCTCACCTGAACCTACCCCCCTGCAATTCAGGTTCTGAGTCAAGCCTCCTGTCTAGACTGGGCCACCAAAACTCATCAACTCCCTCTTCTAATCAGTGAGCAGTTTTAAACTGCCTTTGGCAATAAATCGAGCAAATTCAGTATCGGTTGTAGTTCTCTACACTCCATGTCCTACCTTTGGAATCCAGTTTTCTAGTCAACATTTTTTTTTCAGGCTCCACCCAACCAATCAGGGCTTACTGTGGACGAAAGGGGTGCCGCTATTAATTAACAGGGTTTGCTTCCAGGCACTTTCACGCGAAACAATACGTATCGCTTTCCTCCTTTGAACAGCTATATAATTCACCGGGGCAATTTAAGCAGTGCGTTAAGTGTCTCTTTTGAGGGAGTAGCAGCACCCACCCAAGGACCTCCATCCTGCGAAAACAGTTGCTCAATCGAACAAGAGGCCCCGGCTGAATTCCTGCATGCCACTGCAAGCCTCAGACTCGGGGAGAAACCTGCCTCGCTGTGAATAATTTCAGGGAAAATGTATATAATAAAATAAACAATAAAAATAAATAATAATAAACAAACTTTTAAAAGAGTTTAACTTGTGCAAAAGGCACCGTCGCGGCTCAGGGTCGTCTCAATGCGGGGAGGAAAAAAACAAAACGCAGACCGGTACGCCTCGCCGCGCCCGTGCCCGACGCAGACAAAAGGAACCTTGCATGTGGCAGATCCTCAGAAAAAAAAAAGGTCTCTCTGTCGCAGCTGACGGGCCTTAAGTTTTGACAAAGCAGAGGAGCATCAGACGGGAGCCTTTGTACGCTCCCGACACGCTCGCGGGCGGCAGAGGCTGCGGTGCCATCCGCGCGGCGCCCTTGAAGTCGGAACGCAGTGCACACGGCAGAGGCACGGGCATTGCGTAAACACACACTTAGCTACTGCCACCTGATACGGCGCACGGCTGTTTTTTTTTTTGCCCCTCTTCCCGCATAGTCTGGAAATAAATAAATTAACAAGTGTCTGCGAAGGGACAACAGGCTGAGAGCAGATGGGCATGACGGAACACCGGCCCGCCGCTCCCGGCCCTCGACCTGTCACTCTCCGAGATGTACGTCAGAAACCTGTGGTCCCACTAATTGAGGGTCATCCTGCGAGGGAGGGTGGCCGTGCCTGTTATGCTGGCAATTCCGAGCCCGGCGGATGTCAAAGAGCTCGTCTCGCCTCCTGTTTAGAGGAGGTCCAATTAAGTGTTTGTTTTTTTTCCCCCTCTGCAGTTCCGGTCCGCACAATAGCCGGGGATGAGGCGGAGCTTGTCAGGTGGATGAGCACCTGGGCATACCTTGGAGGGAGATATGGAAAAGCAGGAAGGACAAGCGATATGGCATTCGCCTGACCCTCTGCTCATTGGTGAACACGACACAACCCCAGCAGGCTGCGGTTTGGACACACTGGGTCATGGTCACACTTTGGGCCCAGCAGACGAGACATGGTGCACGGCAGGCCTCGTGTCGGACTGGACGCGTCGTCCCGGCTCGCTCAAGCATGACACATGGATGTTTCTACCCAAGTTTCTGGAAGGTACTCTGTAAGACGGTCCTCAAAGTTGGAAATCCACGTTCGACAATCGTCTGGTGAATGTCTGCCCTGGGGATGTGGCCAGGGGTTTTATGGCAAACCTACTGGTAATTACATAGAGCCTCAGTTTTGCTGCTGTTAGTTAGAACTATGGACACTATGTATTCAACCACAAAGTCAATTTAAACTGGCAGCTGTGAACGGATGGCTTGATGGCTCCTACAGTGAAAGTGCTAATTCCTGCCTCCAGGGCTGTGGTTTTGAATCGAGCCCCATGCTTTGTATATTCCCAATAGTACTTCTTACCACAATCCACATTTCGGCAAACTGATGCGTCTAAAAAGCCCACTGCCCTTTTACGGACTGCTGTCCCATCTAGCATGAGCCCCCTAAGACCTATGCGTTCAACGTTTCAAGACCTGTCCTACATGTCCTACAAGCAGTCGGACGATGGATTGTGCTAATGCTAGACCATTGTCTTAGCTGTCATCACTCACTGCCCAGTAGCAAGCATTTATACACTTAAAGCAGGGCAACATCTGGAAGACAGGTCTCACTGTAACACGGCAGGCCTCCGACATCTTCAGGTCTTACTGTAACACGGCAGGCCTCCAACGTCTTCAGGTCTCACTGTAACACGGCTGATCTCCGACGTCTTCAGGTCTCACTATAACACGGCTGGTCTCCGACGTCTTCAGGTCTCACTGTAACACGGCAGGCCTCTGATGTCTTCAGGTCTCACTGTAACACGGCTGGCCTCCGATGTCTTCAGGTCTCACTGTAACACGGCAGGCCTCCGACGTCTTCAGGTCTCACTGTAACACGGCTGATCTCCGACGTCTTCAGGTCTCACTATAACACGGCAGGCCTTCGACGTCTTCAGAGCGCTGACTCATTTGAGTCACACGGAGGCAGGAAATCACTCATCTCACCAAAAACATCAAACAGCCACAACTGTTCACCAGGTCACAGAGGGCATGTGCTCTCGCCCGGGAAACGCAGTGGGACTGTCCGGTTTGCGGCAAAACATCTCCCATAAGAATGCGACATCGGTCAAGTCAGACAAGCTACTTAGCTCTGTCTGGGATCTACAAGATAACACAGTTTATTTGCCTAGCGCTCCCCAGTGTCGAGCGTGACTAACATAGCTTACATATCTAAACTATTTATACAGCTGCTTGTAAAGTGAACCTGCCAAGTCTAAGTAACTCGCTATAGGGCAAAACAGCAATTTCCTTCAGAACTTGCTTCTCCTCCTTTCAATTGTTTCTAAGCCACCGATGTGCTCCTCTAGTGCATCGTGAAGACAGACACACCGCCCCCTCCTCAGTGAACTCTCTCTGCAGCATGTCTGCTGTGGAAGGGCCTGCCACTCCTCCCCCCACACCGGCCAGCGCACCCACGGCAGGGACTCCCCGAAGGTAAAGCTGCTCTCCAGCCATGGCGCTATCCGGGCTCTTCTGTAAATGACTTTGAACAGCGGATGCCACAATCTTCCCGGAGGTGCGCCCCCCGGAGGAGGAGGTCAGGCAAACCAAAGCCATGCTTAAATCAGGATATACTTGCCGGCGATCAATTTTTCTCACCATGTACCTACAAGATGTTATCTTTTCCTTTAACCGAGCAGGTGGAAATGTGATGCGCAGCTGAGATAACGCCCCGCCACCCTACTTTTCACTTAAATGACATACATTAAGTCACAGCTACGCATGAGGTGGTTTTCCAGGGTGGTTTTCTCTTTTCTGATCGCACCGTGTGCATTTCCTTTTCTCTAATGATGGCCTTCGACTTCGGTATAAGGCCGATAAATCATATCAAATTGGGACGGCTTCCCCCAGGAGTCCATTGCGGGTTATTAGATTTAGAGGATCTGTGTTTATTGACTTTCAGAGTGATTGAGTGCGATTGGCCGCCATGAGCTCCACGCACGTCAGCCAGGACTTTGCTGGACCGCACACCCGGCGAGCGCTGACACCCAGAGCCAAAAAGCCGGACTCCGGCACCAAAGGTATCATCCTCTTCCTCAATGCCGCCACGCCCCCCCCCCGTGGAGATGGCCGACAAGCAGCCTGTACGGTTTGTCTTGCACCGTGCTTCCTGTGTCTCGTATCGAAGCTCAGGCTCAGGGCTGCAATTCTCGCAGGGGCTTTTCAATCAGACGCTGATTAGATGATACGCCTCAAAAAAAACTACCTCGGTGTGTCCCTGCGGACCTGAGTAGGCCGTCCCGAGAGTACTGTTCACTGCACCAACC
>JAODKL010000002.1:17510628-17522983 GCA_026780765.1 Petrocephalus schoutedeni | reverse complement strand
CGCCCCCACCTCCAAGCTCTGCCTCTCCGCCCCCTGTTTAGTCATTAATCTTAAGGTACCTAAAGAAAATGTCAAGGACTCGGCAAAGATGATGGAGGTCAAAAGAGATTTTTTTTCTCTCCTTTCTTCGGATGAACCGGAGCGGTTCCGATAAAAATGAGACTTTAAGGGCAAATTCAGGAGCAGCAACGCTGGCAGTGAGCTCAGACAGGAATTCTGGAATGACATTTAAAAAACGCTCCTGACTGACAAATAGGGACTTTGTCTTGTCCGCAGGTCGACGCCTGGGATCTTAATGCTCAATCACCCCCGACTCAGTGACGGTTAAGCAGATCTTACACAATCAGAGAGACACCCGCTAGAGACTCTGAAAATATACATAAGCTACAGTGTATGTATATTGTACATGTGCCATGTTTTATTTTTTCATTCTTCGGTACTATTGATGTGGAAAACTTACTTGCATATTATGTTGTATTATTTGAAGTTAGCAGGGCCATTTTTAAATAAATATTTTCTCTCTTACACAGTGAAAATTATGTGATGAGTTTTTGAATTTGTTTGAGCAAAGCACTTAAGTATTCAAGCATGCGTAAGAGTGACGTCGGTTTAAATTCTTTTGTAAATATCACCAAGTCACTGGTACTATCTTGTCTTTCTTCCCATGTGTGGCTAAAAGATCTGTTTAAAAAAATCGTTTAAAATGACGAAAAAAAGAAGTTTTCATAAGTTTTGGTGCCTTTTGTGAAGCCTTGCTGACGTCACATGTACGTGTATGATTAGATGCGTCGCATCTGGCCTTAAGCTCCGAGGGATGTTTTTTTTACAGAATGTAAGCGGGATTTTAAAGGGACGCAGCTAAAAATGGGGACTTGATGGAAAAGCTTCATTTCTTTAGAATGTAAGCAAAAAAAAAACAAAGGAAAAAACGAGAATACCTAAAGTATATTTTTGTAACTGAAATGTAAATATCCACATATTCAGGAGTTGGAATGTCGTAGTTACCTACTGAGTAGGCATGGGATTTTTTTTGTATGTTATTTACATGCGGTTCATTATTTTGTGGTTACTTTTATTTTGTAATTGTGTTTGTTATACCAAGTGACTGTTTCTGGCTTCTAAACACATCGAATGCGCTTAACTGCCAATGGGACATTTGGTGTACAAGATATCCTCCCAGAAAAGAAATATAAATAAAATAAATATATATAAAACCACATCGCCAACCTGCTCTTTTTTTCTGACTAGTGTGTTTATCTGAAACCCTCCCGACGCTGCGTTCAATGCGATCGAATAAAGGGGTGGCCTATTGTAAGACCCATCAAATCAATAGAGTAAATTCCTCTAAATTGGTGTCATTACACATCTAATCCCGGCGCAGTGAAAATTGTAATCGCCGTGTTTTCTCACAGGCTCGCCTTCGGTGGCTTGCCCCTCACTTTACAAGGGGTGGAGGGGTAGTTTAATTTCAGAACGGCCAGTTTCTCTGTTTGTTAAGGGACTATGAGCATAATTTCACTGCCCACTGAAATGACAAAGCTGCTGAGACTATCGACCTACGGTCGCCTTCATTTGTAGAAGAATCTCCCGGGATTCATTTCATTTTGCCGGCTCTGGGGCAGGGGAGGCACCGAGCATTTTATGATTTCCGAGACTTCAGTGTAAAAATATATATATAAGTTTAAACACCCGCGTCTTTTGTGGATGGACGACAACAACTCTGACTTTGAAATGGCTTCCTTTTGTTAACGCCGTGACCATGCCATACATAATTGATGAAGCAACGCCTTGCGTTAATTGCGCCGCTTGAGACCAGCATGGAAATCGTGTACGACTGTTTTGCTTTATAGAGGAGAAAAAAATCAGAGTTGTTGTAGCCCTGTTTTTTTACACGTCTTCTCATTACAGCTACACGGTTTTGCAGAGGGATTACCGGGGGTATATTGTAATGTAGAGGCCGTAAGCCATTTGTCCGATAGCGAGGGCATAGGGGACGATCCTTTACATTAAATAAACCGCACTTATCGGACTGCAATGTGCGCCCTCGGTGTTTTGGGTAAGGCGCATTTCCCAGGGGGGAAGCCCTTTATCGCTTAATTAAAACGATCCAATATCTGATCGAATAAGTGAATCCGCTAGCAAACGGTTACCTATAAAAGTGTAAAAGTTCATGGCATTAAATCTGCACATCTCCCAACTACAAAACGCTGCCATCGACATTACAGCAAAATGAGGTTAGGAAGGATTTACGGATTTTTGTTTATATATACTTCAAGAAAAGTGAAGCCCGTAGAGGAATAAGTGGCCCTTCCGTTATCTGACGGCATGTACACCCGACACAATGGGGAAGTTTTGTGCAACTCTTCAGGACACTGCCCCCTGAGCTCCTCGGCGCATTGGCAGATTTAATTTTGATGACTAATGATCGGGCTCTAACAGTGTCCTTTTTCCTCCCAGGAAAAAGTAATTACCGAAATGTCAGCATCAATGAGTTAGCGTGACTTTTATTTTGTTTGGCCGGTTGCGGGTGGCGCTACCTTGGCATTGCGCGTCTCACCAGTTCCGACGCACCTGGAAGGGACCTTTTTTGGACCAACCCCGGGTATGTTAAGGAATCATCCGAGGGCATTGCCATTAGCTAATGCGAAAGGCTTGTTGTGTGATACCACGCATTCATTCACCCTGGAGCTTATCCCCGACAGCATGGGGCACAAGGCTGGGGTGCACCCTAGTGTCCAGCGCAGTACATTATGTGCTGGTGCTGCGCTTTTCCGCAGTCGTGACCCGTGTAATTTACGAGCATAAATCGTATCAATGTAGAAATGATCCTAGGGCGGCATTAATCTTTTCCAAAACAGTTTTGCGCTCTGAGTGCGTTTCCTTGTAATCCCGGAAAGGACTTGTAAAACCAACATGAATAAAGAACCCGGAGAAATAACACACAGACATTCAGGTAGACTTATGTACATATAGGCCAACATAAACATTTCAATGTCATTACTGGAAACCAAACTGAAGAGTCATTTTAAGCATCTGGGCTTCGGTTATAAGCATATATAGGCTAAAATGTTCTTTTTAAGTGCATAAATGGTTCATTTTTAAATATTTTATGTTTACTGGTTGCTGTATGTATTTGTGACTGTATATACAGGGTATATTTATATATATAGCTTCAGCTTATAGGTATGTATTCTGTTCTTTTATTAAAATTTTGCTTTTTTTCCGGCGTGCAAGAGGGTTATCAGAAAATGACGTGTGAGATTACCGTAATTATGATGCGCTGGATCGTTAATTAAGCAGGGAAAGGTTTTATTATCGCTGGTTAAACCGGTCGTTATAGCAAAACCCGATCGCTGAAACTGCCTCGCTGCATATTACAGGTCATTCCCCGCCAATCTTTTTCCTTTCGGAGGTGCAGTCCAACTTTGAAAAATTGTAACTTCTAAGACCGTCTCTTTTATTACGCCTCATTCGTACATGAATACTAATGTAAAATGCTAATGACGCTCTTCTGCTCAGACTAATTTCTCTTGTGCGCGGAAAGATCAAATGATACGGGAGGCCTCTTCCTGCTCTTCCCCCTGTTTTCGCCCCCCTTCTTCGTAGCGGCACGGCCTCATTATAGGCAGGATCCAAAGTGGCCCTTCTCCGCTTTGGTTTGCCTGCGCGCCGCTTTCATGTGACAGACATGTGGGAAATATATAGCGTGCAGCCGGTGCGATTGTGGCGACTAGAGAAGTTAATCCGTGCTTCGCCATAGTCTCTCGGCGAGGGCGAGATGATGAGAAGGCATCGGTGTTTGTGGCCTGCTTTTGACGTTTAGTTCCCCCCCCCCTCCTCTTTTTCTGAGCCGCTACGGAGCGGTCGCCCGGGTACCTGTTGCGCCGTGTGACTGATGCCCTTGAATTTCGTTGCGTTTCGCTACGATCCACGACCGAAACTCGAGGCAAAGAACGACCGACTTCTATATATTTATACAGTTCCGCTTTATTATTATTATTATCATCATCATTATTTATAATATATGTTTTTTGTCTTTGGCCCAGGCTGGAGTAACTCGGGTTTGGTTCTAAAGCTGCACTTCACGTACTAGTCTGGCGGGGAGGGACCGTTTCTGGCTTGCGCTGACATGCGTTTTGATTTGCCGGCCAAGAAATTATTTTAATTACACACGAGAGCTAAAACCGAACACGTAACCCTTGCATCCCCATGACAGCCTAAATATGCAAGTTATGTGGACACAAAACTGTAATTATCTGAATCCCATGTTTCATGGGATGGAGGATGCGCTCCGTCCAGACGTTTCGTATTCAGTTTTCCAGTACAGGGTTGAGGTGAGCCTGGCACTTAGGTCAGTAAGCACAGATCACATGGCAGAGGATGGCCTGGAAGAGATGGCACCTCTAAGGAAGGTGCACATGAGAAGAGCAAAGCAGAGACACCAGGTCACCCTATAATACGCGGTAGGGGACAATGTGCAAATTCCACACCCAAAGACTGAGGGTGAGAGACAATAATGACGCGTCTTATGGGTGAGCTCCTCGGACCAGAACTTGTGCTGCGCTGAATATCGCCAGCTTTGTGGCTGCCCCGCCACGTCGTCATGAGCTTGTTTCTAAGCTGATCATCAGAAGAACATCACTTCAGCGCAGCATCCTTTACCGGCCGCGTTTGCATATTCATGACTCCTCGCTGCCATTTGTCGGACAGTCTGCGCTGTAATCTCTCCGCGCGGCCGCGGTTCCGCTGCAGATGTTCTGGGCATCGCCGGCGCTTGGCCGAGCACCAGGCTGCATCCGGCGCGAGCGGCAGCAGCTCTGAGGAATCTCAGGACTGTTGAGGAGGTAGATGGCTAGGACAGCAGAGCCGTCCCCCCCGCCCCCCCCAGGCTCTGTGAGGATGGTGAGTCGCTCTGCTCATCCGCGTGATGCTCATCTGCTGAAGCTTCCGCAGGGGACCGCCAGGGTTCTGCGGGAAATGCGACGTACGATTCGGGGGTGTCAATTAGCCACATCCAGCGGCGCGCAAACCGCCGAGTCTCCCCGGGAAATGCTGCGGCGGGGGGGGATTTGGGCCTCGCCTTGGTCTAATGGGAAAATGCATCCTTTCAAAACTAGGCTATGGCGTGTAAAGATTGTGCAGCCACTCAGAACCCGTAGAACAGCAAGCGTCTGCATGCCTTTCAGAGACAGAAGTGGTTTTCTGTTACTGTAAATTGAGCTAAATCTGATGAAAGAAAAATACAAAAAGTCTGAGGCAGGTAAACGGGAAGGTAACTGATAACCAGTGTGGTTGCGTCCAGTTGGGTAAATCTGGCTAGTTTTCACCAGTTGAGGTTCCCATGTCCTGCTTCCAGCTAAGTGGTCAGTCTGTGGTTGGCTTTTCCCTGACTTCAGCTGACGGAGATTCTGGATACCATGATGGGGAATCGGGTAAAGTGACAGGGCTGGCTTTTACTTCTTGTGTCGCCATGGCAATTGATCACTGACCCGACAGCAATAACTCACTCAGGCACTGATGCCCAGCTGACCCTTAACACTGGGTTAAATACAGTCAGCAGGGTCCAGTGTGTAGTACGTTGTCTCTCGCTTGTGAGGCGTGCGACACTTTGGATATCTTGGGATATCACATTCCTTTAGTTATATGTTATTTAGTGGGGTCGGCTTTGTTCGGCTTTCTTAATTTGGGCCAAGGCCCATTTTCTTTTCACTTTGGTTAGACTGGGGCATCTACTCCTCAGTCCCACCTTCCCGTGTCACGCCCTGCCCCAACGTGTGTGAACGACGCGTTGACTTCCGAGCAAACGGCACGCGCCGAAGGATGTCCCGTTTACCAGGTAACGAGACTCTGCGTCATTACGGGGATGAATTGCTAAAGTTGGCTCATGCAGGGTAAAAGCACGCACTCTTAATTACAGTAATTGGATGGAACGGATCCAAATGAGCCGTCTTGCGTAGCTGGAAGACTGGTGAAGGGTGACGCTGTGCGAATCGGACGTATTCTCTTGCACGCGGCTCGCCCCTGGTGCCGCGCAGCACATTAGCAGAGCAGCTCACCTCCTACTGCTTGCACCCGGTCCGGTTGATGAGGCTCGGGTCCTTGGTGCTGGTTACAGAACCTCCCGTGGAGCAGGGCATGGTCAGCCTTCGGTCCAGTCCACCCCTCTGAGCTGAACCCTTTGGCCTTTTAACATCCCTTTGTGCAATATGCTGTTTGAAAACCCAGCCCCCCCCCCCCACACTCTCCCTGCGGTGATTAAACTCTCCTTTAATGTGTCCCCCAAGTGGCTGTGTGCTTAGTCTCTGCGTTCACAGGCCCCTCCGCCTCAGCCGCTCGGAGACTGACGCACCGTGCCGCTCTTCTCCACAGGGTGTCCTGCCTGACTCACCGAAAATGGCCCTCATATACATTTCTGGTTTGCATTCCATATTCGCGCAGGGGGTGGGCAGGCAGCCTCTAGCTATCTTCCGTTTTTATTTCCAAAGATGCAGTGCGACATGTTTTTGCCCTTGAAAAGGTTTATGAAGGGAACTCCTACATATATACGGCCGCTAGGCGTCTGTGTGTGTTCCTTTTGGACTGCAGGCAGCCACCGCGACCTGATGGCCCGTCCCTATAAGCGGTGGAGACGTTGCTCTTTCCGAATGCTTTCCAGCCCACGCCGTGGGCCTCTGAGGTCGCTTAACACTTTTAAAGCCCTGCCGCACTCCGGGGTTTCCAGCTCGGTGCACTGGAGCATTCCTGCTTGTCAGGAGTCTTCCTGCCACATGCTGTCGTCTTTGTATTTTAGCACGGGGCACTGGGTTAATTCTGCCCTCAATTTGTTGTCTTTGGTGGAATTGGCTATCACGCCATTGGCTATCACGTTGAGGATATCCAAAAGAGCTTGACTGGTTTGCCTGTCCATGGTATCCAGGCCATGGCCTGAGGCCTGCAGGAGGACAGCTCATACGGCTTGCAGTGAGCCTGCGTTGCCTTTCCTGTGGTATTTGTGCAGCAGCGGCGGTTGCTATACTGGTCTCCGTGTTCACAACTGTGGTGGTTCTGCCGCTAACTTTTGGGATCGCACTTGTCGGGGTCACACCTTAGCCTCACACCTCCAGGGCTGGAGGTTTGATTCATGCTCCTTTTTAAGGATGGCACCAGTCCGAGCTTATGGCGATTGGCGAATCGCTGAATCCTCCTTACTGTGCAAACCCTCACACCTTCTCTCAGTGTGAAGTTTGCAAGTTGTCTTCATAGGATCCAGAAGATTCCTTTATTTTTCCCGGTATTCACCTGCAGTCCAGAACCATGCAGTTATGTCAGTAGATATCACTGACTCACATGGTGCTTGTCTGCACCCTCCTTGTGAAGGACTGGTATCTCCTTCAGAGTGCCCCCTTGCCTGTACTGTATAATTTGTGGGGTAGCTTTCTCAACACCCTGTCCTGGAAGAGCAGTTACGAAGATGAAGGAATGGATGGATGAATTCATTGCCCAGTTGTGTGTTTGAGGTGGGTGTTTAGGGATGGCTTCTTCTTCATGGGCGTTGAGAGGGATTCCCTGTGGTGTATGCAGACCCACAGTGCTTTCCGCTCTCCTGGCGCACGATCGAGTAAGTGTGGGGCCGCGTTAAAGGGATGCATATGTCTGCCTCTGTAACATGATGGAGCCGGGGTGCAGCATCGCGGAGGGCAGCAGGAAGCTTTTAGAGGAGGCGGAGAGTGAGGAAGAACACGACAGCGGTGGTTGTCCTGTCAGAGGGGGTGAATGTGTGGGGGCTTTTAGCAGAGAGGTAATTAAATTACGCGCATTGGGAGTGCGAGCTCACTGCCGGCGGTGTGCGCTGCAGCGGGATCTGCACGCTCAGATGATGTCTCAGCCATCACGGGCCGCTCTATTTATTTGTTTGCTCGCTTTTCCCGCTCGTTAATCTCTGTGCTCCCGGACACCCTGCTCCTTACACGTTGAATCAAACGACCCTTGGGTGGCCATGAGTCATGGGTCTGCAGGTGTGATGCCTGGGACCCGTCCCACACGGGAACCATGCGGCCTTTGTCTTAGTGCCAGGTAGGACTGTCTTCGCGACCCCTGAGAGATGTGAGATCTTGCAGGCTCCCACGGGTGCATGAGCTGCCCCTGACCATGCCAACTTGCTGGAAGGATCCAGCGTCTGACGCAGGGCTTGGGATTTGCCGTCTTCGACACCCCAGTTTGGTGCCCTTGCATCAGTTGGGTGCTGAGTGAATTTCTAACCTCTGCCCCTCCCCATCTGCTACCTCAGGCATGTTTCTTCATGTAATCCACTTTCTTCTGTTCTTCTCATGAAGAAGATGGTACAGATGGTGATTATTTTGCTTTGGCTTCAGAGTTTAAGTTCCACCACTGCAATCAGAGGAAGGGGCAGATTTTGAAGCAATGGGATGGACAGTATTTTGCTGGGTGTGTCTGACCCCACACCTAGGAGCCTGGCTGAAATTGGCCGTGGGAGGTGGCAGGAGGGTTTGGGCTATGATTTGCATTTTTTGCATTGTTGGTTGCAGGAGAGGTAACTCCATCTTCAGAAGCTTCGGTTAGCCTGTGTTTTAGCTCGGAGCCACAATACGGTCCCGTGCACGGATGGAGCACAGAGGCCATTCAGGGGGTAGCACCATGGTCTGTCCCATTATCGCCCCGGATGGAGTGAGGATGTTTTGTCCTTTGAATACCGAGTGCCAGGCCAGATTTGGTAGAGGGGCAGGCATCTTTTTTTTTTTGTTTGTTTGCTGTCCTGTTGCCACTCTAAATGGCTGGGGTAAAGCCGGGACACACGCTCTCTGCCGGGAGGCTCACATCTGGCTGTTTCACTCCGCGTTAGCGTCAGGAACTTCAGGTGTCACTTCAGACCAGTGTCACCCAGCGCCCCACCACCCTGCGGGGGACACGGGCTGGCATCCGCCCTTCCGGAGACAAGGCATTGAAGCCCACGTTGAAGAGACAGATGCTGAACATTTCCGATTATGTCGTGTAGACCTGCCTGGGATTTTTAGCAGCTGACCTGGGAATATCCAAAGGGGGTGAGATGGGAACGGGAATGGGGATGGGAATCCCGTTGGCCCAAACCTTCCCTTGCAGTTGGGTAGCCCTTGGTGCATAAATAGACTGCGGGACCCTTCTGCTCGTGCAGCGTGATGGATACGCCTCTCTTGCGCCCACTCCTTGTCGTTCGCTCTGACTAATGGGGCCTGTCACTGTGCCGTTCTTCAGAGCAGGGTAAATAGATCCCGGCACGCGTTTCGGGGGAGCTGTCTTTTCCCATCAGGCGACGTCGGGCAGCCAGGTAGGACTCTCCTCTACACGTGGTGGCACCGTGACTGGCGGCCCGTACTGTAAACCAGGCTCCAATGCTGTGCGGTGTTGCTGCAAAAATAGACCCAGCCGATCTGGTCCTCCTCTCCGGAACGTCGATCATTGCCTTCTGGATTCCGGTGTCTGCCAGTGAGCATGCTCTTGCCTATCTTTCATTATAGGTCTCCGAGGTCCAGGAAGGATTTGCGGCCTCTCGCCTTAAACCCTGCGGACGCGTCCAATCAGCTTGTGTTAATTCCAGGGTGAGTCCGGGGCACTGGTGTCCGCAGCTGCCGGCGGGTGGTGGGAACATGCTGCACCTGTCGGCATGTCCCGCCCGGGTTTCCGCAGCAACGGGCAGGAAGTGGGTCTCACGAGCCTCTGGGGGGGGCACCGTGGACTTTGGCTCGCAGCAGAGGACGCCCTCTAGGGAGTGACCCCCAGCCCACAAATGCCTCAAGGCTGCTCTCATCCCCCTGAGGATCCTGACCTTCGACATGGTTGTCCTCATGTTTCCGGCTGTTGGGTTCAGCATCCAGCCTCTCCTGACCTATGAACTTGGTCGCGGGCTAAATCTGTTATGGGCTGTGGCGCGTGTCACGTCCCGAATTGAATCTGATCCGCACAAACAGCACCTTGCACAGCCGTGGTGACGGGTCGGGTTGGTGACTGTACATACTCGTACAAGTGGCCGGCAGGCTCTTGTGTTCCTGGTGGCCATGCTGTCTTCCGCTGGCTGTCAGCCGGGTTCTCCATATGAATCTTCAGTAAGTATCTCATAGCCTACATGGCTACACGTGCTGCTTCCACCATGGACCGAATCCCCCCAAGACGGCTGACCACGGTTACCGTGGTGACCCCTGCCGCAATGTCACTGTTGGGCCTTTGGCTGCGGTTGCTTCTGGGACACCGTCATATGCAGATGTGGGTGGAGAGCCGTTCCTCCCCGGGGGCTCCCAGAGGCTAGTCACGGGTCCGGGATTCACGGTGGAGGAAGTCGCATGCGTGAGCGTCTGGCCTCCTCCACACAGCTGTCTCTAGTTCCGTGAAATTGCGGAGGGATATTTTTGGGCCTTGAAGTGGAGCCAGTGGCCATCTTCACGCCAGAGGGTCCCCTGAGGGGCGAAGGGGCATTAGGACAGATGTCGGGGTATCTGGCCCCTCCAGCCCCCAGTTCCCATGGTCTCATCCCGACAGGACGAGTAAACGTAGCAGAGGCCCACAGACCCTGCTGCTTCTCTCCGCCCTGCCGAGAGCCGCTCTCTCCTTCGGATCTTGTCGCGGTGCTCGGAGTGAGACGCAGTGCTCCGGCTGTCCTGTGCCCCTACACCGCGTGTTGAGCACACTGGTTTATCTGCACATGCTTGGTGCTGTGAGTATGCTTATGACCCCGGTTCTGGACCAGCGAATAGAAGTGGATTCTGGCAGGCGGGCAGCGGCGTTTTTTTTTCCCAACTGGCATTTTACAGCATTTTGACGCGGTTCACATAACATTTTCCCCGTGGCTGAAAATTCAGATGAGGCTGCGGACTTGAGAGCTTCAGGAGTGTCAAGTGGCAAACTATAAATACCCCCGAGTGCCCCCCAGCTCGCTTTCCTCCCCTAATGGGATTGAAGCCTCTGGTAATTGTGCTGAAGAACAAAAGAGGGGGGTGGGTGGTGATTTTTCTGCGCTGCCGGATGGAAATATCTGCGGCGTTGAGTGTAATTCACATGCCTGCATCTCCCTCCTGCTCTGCCGTCAAATAGCACCCCGCACTCCTCGCCGTGTTAGCCGTGTCGCACTGTGGAAATTGACACAACTGAACCCCCCCCCCCCCCGGGCCTTATGTAAGCTGTGACTCGCAGTACATTAAGGAAAGCAAGGTTCAGAAAAGCGAGGGGGGGCGCTATCCCCGTCTCTCTGTGCCTGCCCTGTTATTAAGCAGCAGCTGGGCAGTATTTAATCCCTGGCTGGGGACATGCCCCCCCCCCGCCAAGATGCCTGGAAACGTCACAGAGACAGGGAAGAGAGGCGCACTTACAGTAGCCTGTAATGCCCCCCCCCCCACACACTGGCACTCTACTTAATGTAGCTACAATTTTTTCTCCTTCTGAACTGGAATAACAACAGTGGTGAAATTAAAAGCTTCTGAAAGGTGCCATTTTACAACTGAGTGCTGTCTGTGTGGGTGTGGGGGGGTTAATTCAGTTCCTCTTTATTTCTGCAATTGCTGTATCTTCCTTCAAGTACCCCCCCCCCCCCCCTTTGGAAATCTTGCTTGAAAATCCCCTGTAATAAGTCATGAATCAGTGGAACGAGCCACTCCCTCTCTGGGGGGTGTGTGTGTGTGTGGGGGGGGGGGGGGGGTTAGGTAGCACACACCACACAGGAATGCCAGTTATGCCAGTTATGGTGAATGAATGGGCAGGAGTCCTCTGTGGTGACATGAGCTAGTGAGCGGGATTTATACATAAGGGACACCCCCCCCCTCCCATTCTGAGGCCTCTGCAGGACTATCAGGCGTGAGACTTTGGTTTCAGCACCATTTTAAAACCAGATTAGGGGAGAACCGGGGAATTTGTTTCTTAAGTCTTTATGAACGGAGAAGGCATGGCATCACGCGGCCTCCTGCGAAGCCTGCTGTGTGTGTCTGATTTGTCCGCCTTTAATGAGGCAGTGTTGCTTTACCCTAATTCCTCACATGCTTGTACTGGATAATTAGGGAGTGGTGTCAGTCACCGTCTGTTTTCCCCAGAGGTGCACGGAGCCGTCCTGTAACTTTCCCTCTCTCTCGGGTTCCTGTCTTTTGGAGATGCCTCCCGTTTGACGCGGGGAGGGCGAGGCTGCCGAGGACGGTTCCCGTGCTGTGCTCCGGCATGCCGCTCGCCGGAATCGGGCCGCAGTGTAACTGCGGGCAGCTAGGTCGTCGAGGACCGCTTCAGGGGCCTCTCTCGGAGATGGATGGGACGAGCGGGACCCGCCCCTGGAGGTTTCCTGCTGACCTCTGTGGCTGAAAGGGGCAGTGGAGGAAGACCGTTTTGGCGGGGGTCCTTGTGGGGGGGG
>JAODKL010000002.1:17496695-17510528 GCA_026780765.1 Petrocephalus schoutedeni | reverse complement strand
GGGGGGGGGTTTGACAGGAAGTGAGAGAGACCGCTGTTTCCCATGGTCCTGCGAGTCAGCGAGAATCTAGCGGCGTCTCCGTTTCTCGCGCCTCATTTACAGGGAATAGAGCTAGTTCTATCTCGGTGCCGGTTTCACAGTAAATAAATTGGAATAAGCTGAGTAGATCTGCCTCTCTGTGCCCCTGCGGTATGCAGCGAGGCTGGCGGACCCGTCCCGGGCCGCTCCGGGGGGGGAGCGTGGCCGAACGCGTCTGCTGTCATTGTTTACAAGCCGTCAACCACCCAATCCTCTTCTGCTTCCAAGTTTCGTTTCCAGCGGCGACTTCCCGCCGCCCGGCGCAGCCTGCGCCCAGGCCCGCAGCCCCACGCTCTGCCTCTCCTCCCGGGGCGGGCAGTGGCACTCGAGTTTGGCTCTGTCCCGCCCGCTCGGCTCGCCGGCCACTCCTCGGCCTCTCTGGGTCATGTGTTCCCTGCTCTGGGAGCCAACCAGCAGGGGAAATGTCACTCTCCTCGAGAGCTAGTCACCACTCTGCCCATAAAAGGCACTTCCTGTCCTGACACTGGTCTTCCTGCTGGCTATGTATGGTGCTTCCTGTCCCTCTCTTCTTGGCCGCCTGCCCTGGCAGGCTGCTCTCTCCCTCTCTCTCTCTCTGTGTGGAACGCAGGCCAGGGGGCTGGATTAATGATATCTGCTGCGTGAAGGAACGAGGCCCCCGCTGTTGTGGCGGTGTGCGCCGTGAGGCCAGGGTCGCCGTGACAGTTCAGCCATTGTGGGGAGAAAGGGGGGTAGGGTGGGGTTACCATGCTGTTCCCCTGATGGACAGAATCATGATCTATGGAGGACAATAGATACACTCACACACAGAGTTGTCCCGAGGTGGGGGGGGCGGCTGTTTATGTTTTCAGGTGAGGGTCGGTAAGGATACATGTGTGCTGGTCCTTGTGTGTCCTGCTACACACGCACACACACTGCTATTCTGCAGCACCGGTCCGTATTGGCGGATGATTTAATACTTAACAAAATAGGATGCTTTTACCTCCAAAATGGCAGCAATTGCAAGACCAACACATTCCATCAAGGGAGTCTTAGTGGGTAACGACGCTGTGCCCGTAATCGGGGGGACCCCCCCCCCCCCCATCAAGGGAGTCTTGGTGGGTAAGGACGCTGTGCCCGTAATCGGGGGGACCCCCCCCCATCAAGGGAGTCTTGGTGGGTAAGGACGCTGTGCCCGTAATCGAGGGGACCCCCCCCCCCCCCATCAAGGGAGTCTTGGTGGGTAAGGACGCTGGAAGGTCGCCGGTTCGAATCCCGATGTCAGCAGAGTGATTTCACTGCTGGGCCCCTGAGCAAGGCTCCTAACCCCGGGAGCGGCTGCTTTTTTAGTTGTTTGGATCAAAGTGTCTGCTAAATGAATGTAACGTAATGGATCAAACAGGGAAACCTCTTGCAGAGGAGCTCAGAGAGGGCATATTCAGTATGGTGCCCAGGACATTAAGGATAAAAGTCGGGAATATATCTTGCTGCTGTACTGTTTTGTCAGACGCTAAATCATCGCTGTCTCTCTCACGCACGCACACACATACACACACATACACACAGGAGATCCTGAGCCTCTGTGATGAGCTTCCAGACGCATTTAGGCAACCGTTACTTTGGTGGCATTCGCTGTCGCCCAGGGCGAGTGAAACCACCAGAGTGGCAGCCGTTAAGTGTCTCGACTCCCCACACGGGGCTCATCCCCTCTGCATTTCCGCGGCCAAGCCGCCCCGTCCTCTCGGAAACACACGCAGGACGCCCGCACTCCCCAAGCCTGTTGGCATGCCACGGGCCATCGACACAGTGGGCTCGCGACCCCGAGCTGCTCGCTGATTTTTCGCAGGAAGGCGTGTCGGCTTGGCGCGGGGCTACGGATGAGTCGGGACATGAATGAGCCCTTTTCTGAGAGCCTGCCCCGTGTGAACGTGCAGGCACGGTGTGCCCCAGCAGGGACATGTGAACATCGCTCCTGGAAGCCTGCTGACGGTGGCTCAGAGTGGCTCTGAGGCCTCGGCCTGCGGCCCAAGCTGACATCGTTGTTTTGGAATTTTTTTTTTCTCGCGCCGATTTCGCTGTGCTGGACTGTTCCCTTCTCAGCTGAGGTAGTTGGGGTCATACGATAAAGAGCTCTGTTTGGCTGTACAGGCTTTGGTCCTGTTCCTCTCTGACAGTCTGTGGCTGAGGATGGGAACACTGGGCCCAGCGAGTGAACCCCCTCTCCGATCGGACCCTGGGGACTGTATCGCCAGGGACCCTCTCCAAACGCCGTGTGTCCAACGAGGACACACCGCACAACTTTATCTGTTTACGCTCCCAGAAAATCTGCAGCGGTAGTAGTTTAACTAGTACAATAGTTTGTTTTTTTTTTTGCTAAGTTTTTTTTTTCCTGCATAAATGTTACTCCCCGCTCTCAGTCCTTTGGAGTGGCCTGCGCACCCTCCGCTGCGCTCGCACAGCTCCGTTCCGACGCAGAAAGCCAAAAAAGGGCGTATTTGGCAGGGCGGCCCGTTTGGCAGGGCGCCGGCCGGCTGGCCCGAGCCCGGTGCGGGACTCGGCCGTCTCACTGGGGTGCTGCATTTGGCAGCAGCGCCCGGTCTGGGGTGAGAGGCGCGTCCTGGAAATAGATGCGAGGAGCGAGGTGACAGGTCTGGTGGCGAGATGCGGGGGCGGGATTCCTCCGGATGGAGAGAGGTCAGAGAGGCCACAGCCGGGAGTTTAAGCCCCCCCACCCCCCATTTGGTGGCTCTCCTCCTCGCTTTGTGTCATCCTGCATCGCACAGGTCCCCCAGCACCCCAGCGGGGCCCAGCAGAGGGCGCCGATCAAAAATCCAAGTTTGCTTAGTGAACGGCCCACGACATCATATTTCTAGCAAAGAATGCTTTGGACCACAGCTGTCTGCTCCCTCCGGATCGCGCTTCAAAACATCGCAAATCAAAGTCGTTTAGAGTGCTTTTCATCTCTGTCCTCGCAGGACGTCGTCATACAATTCGGCTGATAAGATAAGTTATTGAAGAATGCGTGCACGCTTACACGCTTTTGCGCGCACACACACACACGCCGACACACGCGCACGTGCGGTTTCCTCGCACGGCCGGCTGTCAAGCGGCAATACATGACGTGCCGTAATTGCAATCTTTTATGCGGCTTCTCCAGACGCACTTCAAAGAAACCCCGACGCATCTAGCGTCGCAGTTAACGAGGAGAGTCCCCGCCCGACCTGGTTCTGCTCCCTTTGTTCTGATAAAAGCCTGTCCGTGGGGAGGATGCCTGAGAGTCCAACCCCTGTGCCGGGACAGGCTGCTGGCAAGAGCATGAAAACTCCCCAGTGAATCGGGGGCTTTTGGCAGATGGGAGGGCCCCGGCCCCTGGGGGCCGATTACTGTCCTGCTGCAGCAGGTTGACGGGGCCCCCATGCATGTGACGTGGCACCTTCATATGCAGGCTGAGCGCCACGCCCTGTCGCCGCCGGACACGCTGCGTCTGTTCACCAACGCGCAAACATTGCAAGCGTGCAAGAGATAAAGCACCCCCCCCCCACCCAATGCAGTACAATGCAGTACAGGCTCTGGGAAGCCGTGTGACACACAGGGGAGAGGAGTCACCACGGCAACTAGGAAGAAGAGCTGTCAGTGCTCAAAAAAAGAAGAAGCCGGCTTACACAACACGCTTCTCGCACAATACTCTGCGCTGAACCGTTACACAACGAGGCATCTGCGAAAACCCACTCGCTGGGCGAGCCGAGGGGCCTGGCGGGCGGCCCGTCAGCCCGGCGCCCGGCGACGCCTTCGCTCCACGCCCCCTGAGCACTGCTGACACCTAGAGGCGAGAATCTTCACAGCCCTGACGTGCGGATGCTTACCGTCCCTCACCTGCGCCGCCCCTTGGCACGGACATCTGCAGCTTTCATTGTACTCATGGCTGAGTGAGGTACGGCCTTGAGTGTGAGGTTTTCAATGCCCTTTGTGTGAAGTTTACCATCTCCCCCCCCCCAGCCCCACCACCTCCGGTCACCGTAACTGGCTGCCGCGGCCAGTAATACAGGCTGATGACAGGCTGGACTAAACCACTTTGAGGCTGGTGGGGGGGTTGGTTCTGGGGCATCACTTGGTCTTGCATGCATGGTGACAGACTTAGGTTGGAGCAGTATGGCAGTCTCCCGGGTTGAGATACTTCCTCCATCCCACCTTGATACTTCCGGCTGCTGTGCCCCGTCACCTTCCGGATGATTCTGAATGACAAAGACTCACCTTTCTCTAAACACGCCCAACCTCATATAATTGATGTTTCGAACTTATGCAGTTTCTTCTTACGGCTTGCGGGCTCTGGTTCTGCTTCTTTAGGATCCATTTCAGGGGGGCGTTGGGCTTGTTCAGCACGCCCCCTCAGCCTGACTGTTACCGCAGGGTCTTGGGAAAACATCATGGGGATGTGAATGGAGAGAACCTTCAGCTACAGGCTGGGAGAATGTGTTGGATGGCGCCCCCTGCAGGGCGGGACTGAAGGAGCAGCTCGGGGTAGTAGTGTCACAAAAGAGACGTGTGCCCCAGCAATGTTACCCCCTCCCTCAGCTGGGCTGTACAGCCTCTCAAGGTGGAGAATGCCTGCCCCCCCATGCCTTACAAGCACACTGTGCCTCACCTATTCATCCATCTGAAAGGGGGGGTGGTGGGCTCTCTCTCTCCGATCTCCGTTCCGCCTGGACCATACATATTTGGAAGGGTGTGGGTGCCTTCGAAGGTCTTTTAAGATAAAAGCCCCCATGAAGGTTAAGCTCTGCGATCCCGGTGAGATTTTGGCATCTGCCGTGGTGTGTGAGCTGCATTCAGGCAGCGCCGCCCTGCTTCCGGTACCGCCGCGGCAGAGACCCTGTAAATGGGGCTGTTACCCCCTTAAAGGGGGATAATGGCAGGTAATTATCCTTCCTCTCGGACGCGTTTCACGCGCGTTTAATCTGCCCAGGCCTCCGCGCCTCGAGAAGCGCGCCTGCATTCAGCAAACGAGGACGCGTAATGAATCCGGCTCCACAGAGTGAAAACGCCGCACATTTTTTCATTTGGATATCCTGTTGTCTAGACCGAATTATTATGGGGTTTTCACAGTTTGCATGGAGGCAGTAAAACCTTATTAAGTGGGGGTATTTTTAAAAAGGCTCTCGTGTTTGTTTCATTTTTGTGTGAACCGTAGTGGTGACACAGGATCAGCGTTTCTCGGTTGATTTTTGGGCTGGAGTTTGTGTGTGTGTGTGTGTGTGTTGTACTTTCACTTGGGGTGTCATTGTTTCACGTGCAGCCTGTGCAGTGTGACCCGGCCTCAGTAACTCTGTGTGCTGTATGTGTGTCATCCCACCTGGAGCCTGTGAGACTCGCCTAGACCGCAAAGGTGCGGTCGCTCCCCGCGTACCGGTGTTAGAACTGACCCATCGCCCAGCGGCCCGCCGCGGTGCCGGCCTGTCTGCGCTCAGCCGTCTGTGGGCTGCTGCCGCGTCTCGGACACCTTGGTGCGCGGCTGGAAGGCGGCTATGCCCAGTGCCAGCCAAGGCCCAAGCCAGCGTCTGGCCGTCACGGTGGGCCGAGCGTGGCTGCTGATGTGTACACACACGCACACACATGCACACGCGCCCTCTGCGGGCACAGATACCGCACTCTCCAAGGTCCCCCGGGAGTTCGTCCGTTCATGTTGGTAGCTGCTGGGATGACAAAGCTAAATGGATAAGGGTCGCTAGGCCGCCCCCCTGCAGCTATGCATGAATCTTTTGTGGGATCTTTTGCGGGGGCCGTCTCTGGTCACCCCTGTCACTGTGCGGCCAGGAGGTGGCCAGGAGGTGGTGTGACTGTCACACTCCCACCCCCGAGGGGGGCTCTTTTCTGGGGGAGACTGCCGGAACCCGTTCTAGTGATGGCTCCTGCCCAAAGGGGTGGGCGGTTTCTGCACCACACGGCAACAGCTGATGGGCGCCCGACTGCAAGCAAGCTGTGGGATTCTCCTGCCGATCAAACTCCCCCCAAAGTGTCTCTGCTCGTCTCCTGCTTTCCCATTAATTGTCAGTCATTTTGCTGTGGCTGTAGCTTCCCTTTGTATAAAACCTGGCCATTCTCTAAATGCTCTGGTGCACCATTAGAAGTCCTGTGTGCCTGCACCCCCCCCAGCTCCCCTCCTGAAGGAGGCCGCCCCCACCCCCACCCCCGTTGTCTCTGTCTGTCATGCGGTGTCGTCGGCCTGTCTCCCTGGCCCACGGTTCGAGGTCAGGAACCAGTTTCGGCAGCCCGTAAAACAAACAGCATTTAACGCGGTTTTGAAATGCATGGAATAAAACAAGTCAGTGAAACAGCCAAGCACGTCCAATGTGTATTTTTTCCTGCTCGCCCGTTTCTTTTACGGGGCGGTGGGACTGTTTGGCTGCTGGGCTGCCAGGGCCTGGGCGGAGTGCAGCTGTTACGCCAGGCTGTGAAGCCCGGCCTCCCTGACGCTGCCCCCAGGGCCCATGATGGGCGTCCCTCGCCGGCGGGGGCTTTCCAGGCTCTGGCTTTGGCAGGGGGCCCGTGGTTTGGGCCCGGGTCATCCGCAGCCCACTGACTCACTGCTCTGGTGCCGTCTGCTCCCCACCCCGAGCCGGCCGCAGCTGGGAAGGGGCCGCGCACTGCGAGGGCCAGGGGATTTCTGGGAAAGCGGAGACAGCTACGTGCCCTGCATAAGGGATTCGTTAGCGGCACCTCCACATTACGCGGGCCTAAGGGGAATAACGCCCCCCCCCCCCCCGGCCCTGCTCACTCGCTCTGGGCCACCTGTGCTTGGCTGATGCCCAGTCTCCTTCCATCCATTCATTCTAAACTGTGTTTAAACGAACTGGACACGATCTTAGTATTGCTTTTATTTGTCTATATATAGTGTTTATGGGGTCACATATACTTAAGAGCAATGAGATTATCTGTCAGTTATTTATGTTTAAAAGGAGATTTATACTTGTAATTTCTGTTGGAATAATTCTGTAGTGTTTCAGAGGCTCTGTCCGCATCTGAACTGTGTGCTGAGACTGCCTGGGGTAGTGGAAGATTAGCATGGCAAACGCTCCCAGTGCTGACTGGGTCACCAAACCAATTAGCGTCCATTGTGTGTCTCCTCGGCGCCAAAATTGGGGGCGGGGGAGGGGGACGTGGTTTCATCAGCCGCCTCTAAATATTTCCTTTGCAAATTTGCTCAGCGCCGAGAGGGGAGGAAAGCGCTGACTCAGGTTCAGCTTGGCGGCTTATGGCCAGTCTGGGACGCACCTCGGGTGCGCACACACGGTCACGCCCCCACACTTTGTCTGTCAGCCACACGCAACCTTCACCCTGATCTAATATGTCACAGAAAAATGTGAACTCGCAACTCGCGCCGTGTCCCCTGCCAAACCCCCGGCCTGTACCCTCCCCTCCCAGCCTGAGCGCCCTGCCTCTGCTCACTCAGACTCTCTTTCTCACCATGTATCTGACTTGTGTTCCTTTCAGCACGATAGCTCACGCCAAATGCTAGCGATTCGCAAGAGTTAATATTTAATGCGCGTAATCGGCACATCCAGTGTAAATGCGTTCCAGGACGGCCCGTGGCGTCTGATTCGGCTGTTTATCCTTCCTTTTTAAAAATCGACATTTCTTCCCATTTCGTGTTTCATTCGCTTCCTCTCGTTTGGCTTTTCGTCACCGCCAGCATGCTCAGTCCCCTCCCCCCATGACGCTGCCACCGAGAGGAGAGAGAGAAGGACACGCGGCCGGGAGCCCCGCCTGCCCGCGGCTAATACAAGGAAAGTGAGAGCGTTTCCGCACGGGACGGGAGAGCTGTCCGCCTTGCCGAAGGAGCCAGAGGGAACAGGGGAGGGCAGTTCAATGTGCCACACGAGTCATGGTTGGCATGGGATTCCCCGGACTCCGCGTCCGCGGCGGGTCGCCAGCCTATGGGAGTGCAGCGCGCGAGGTCACCTGCTCCGCCGGCCACGCGTTCACTCTCAGTGGCCTCCAGCCTCCCCCTGCAATATAATCCCCAGCGGCAGGCCCCGTGCCACAAAGCAGACGAGGGGAGAGGAAGACGGCGTGGGAAGCCATGAGGAAGATCTGTCTGCATTTCATTGGCGGGTGGTTTCCCAGTATGACACCTGACTCTGTTAACTCTCAGCCTCGAGCCTATTCTGATTTCTGTCCCACGTCTGTCTCCCTTAAGTGGGTTAGAATATAGTTGGGATGGCTGTTAGTGGGCGTGGGACTAGCCACCCTCTTTAAAAGCTTTTTCGTCCCATTTGAGAGGGGCCCTTTAATTTGTCCCTGTGCCTGCAAGATGTGTCCCTCTTCTGGAAAAACACAAGCATAGTCCACAGGTCTGAGAATGCTGCCCAGCTGTCCTTAAGGGCTCTCCACCAGTGGCCCTGTCCTCCTATGTAATGAAGATAATTTCTGGCTCATCCTTCCATGTTTACAAGCAGGTTTCCGCTTCTTTTGGATCAGGTATGTTGTACTGTCTGCCTGTCCACCTGTCAGTCTGTCCGTCCGTCTGTCTTCCTGTCCACCTGTCTGCCTGTCTGTCTGTGTGCCAGCCAATCAATAGTTTTGCAAGTTATTTCTGCCAAAAATCTGATGGACAACAAACATTACCCCCACCGCCCCTCCCGGCCTAACTGACGTAGAAGCGGTCAGAGATGTCGGATCAGAGTTTTGTCGCTGGTCACAGACGTCAGCCACTCTATGCAGCCACTCTAAAAATGAGCATTCCTCAGGCTTCTGGGAAATCATCCTGTGACGTGCTGGCTGGAGAGGAGTCTTTCTGAGTATATCAGCCGCAATCAAGCAGCTGTGGTCCGAACTCGTCATGGGAACTGCCAGGTGGGCTGTTAAAAATAATTACTGTACCTTACAGGGACTGAGCTGACCTCTGTTGGTTAGCAGGTCACTGGTTCGTCTTCTGGGGACTCTGATAGATGAATTGGTATTTATAATGAAAAGAAGTGCAGTGTGTTCCGGGTGGCTGGGGTGCTTCACACATCGCCCGCTTTCCTGTGTTGTGGTTTTTCTGCTACAGGGTGCATATTTGGATGCTTACTGTCCAGCGCGCAACGACGTGAGCGTCCGCGGAGGCGCGGGCCGTCTGAAAGCCCCTGGAATCCTGCGTAGCGTCTACTCTCAGAGAAGTTTAGTCTGTGTTTGTTTTTTTTTTACGTACAAGTCCTCGGTTGTTTTGAGTTGAATCAAAAACCAGTCATGTTTTGAAAAGACAAATTCAAACTGAAGCGAGTCTGCCTCATTTAATCTTTTTTTCTTTTTTAGGCCGAAATTACATAACGCGGCATAACAAATGTATGTTTTTTTGAGACTTGTAGACATGTTCTAATAAAAGTTTTGGGGGGTGGGGCGAGAAGAAAGCGAGAAGCTGGGATGCAGAAGACATATGGTTGTGTTTGTTAGTTCAATCAGCCTGACTTTAATGGCACTGCCAGCCAGACGCTGCGAGAGCTCACAGGACTTTGCAGGTCTGAGTAATTTCGGTGAACCGCGCGCATTACGGGTTCTGTTTTTAGAGCTCTGTGCACAGAACCCCTTCACTGGAGTTTCATCATACGCGAGCTGGCCTGTTTAGGCCCGATGGGGTCCCTGGGGGGGCGCGCTGGTAGCCATAGGCTGCCCTGTGTGTGTTGTGCAGTGCAGGAAGTGTGGGGTTTGATTCTGTGCATGTGTAGAGACCCAAACGGCAGCACCGGTGGTCAGGGACAGCTCTCTGGGTCTCACCTCTGCTGTCGTCTTCTCACCTGAGGTGCGCATGTCGAATAAATGCCATTTCAATTCATAAGCATGCGTGCTTATTTGGAAATGGCAATAAAGTTTGACCTGACTAATCAGTCCATTGGCTTCTCCTTCCTAGGCTGGCGGGAGTGGTCCCAGGAGGCTGGGTGGGAGTTACGGAGGTTCTCCAGCAGGGTGTCCCATACAAAGTGGACTGTGGACCGGGATCAACCTCATCGCTTCTCCCGGTTCCACATCTGCTCTCCACCTCTGGCAGCAGCTGCCAAACAGTCCTTACTCCTCCGGGGGCTGCGGACAGGTGGGGCACAGGGGCACACCGAGAGGGGCGTGTTCCCGGGGAGGAGGGGGAGATGGGACCTCGGGGTTTAATCCACGCCGAGCTTAACAGCCATAAAATGCCTGAACACACCTCTATCGACGTATATATATAAAAAGCAACTTCTGCTGTGGTATGAGGGTGAGACTGTGACAGCCAGCTGTCGCTGTGGAGCGGCACGGAAATGCACCTTGTTTTAATTTGGGGGCAAACGTGGAAAACTGCACGGCATCTGCCTTTGTTTTACAGGTTAGTAAATCCTTGGTCGGCTTTGAGAAGCCCGGCTCCCGGTTCAGGAGGTTGGCACATGTGCGCCCCGCCGTATCGGAAGCGGAAGCGCACAGCATATCCTGTCGTAATGAAAATCTGCGGAACAAAGGACACATTAAGAGGTCTTAGAGGAGGATGTGGTTCTTCTAAATCTGCTTTGGTGGAGTGGGGGGGGGCAGTTTAATGTGAATTTTGGCTTTTAGGGAGGGGGGGGGGGGCTCGCACGCAGGCCACATGCTGATGGGCGGAGGGGGGCTGTCCTCCCTGAATTAAAAAATTAATTAAATTGTTATTAAACTAATTAAATTAAATCTTTGATGCCCCCGGAAAGCTGCGCAGAGCTGATACATAAATGGCGGGACGTGTGGAAGGCAGAGCAGACCTTTGCGATGGGGGGTGGGGCAGTGTGCAATATTGTTCCCAGTAAGTGGGCAGGCTGGGCAGAAAAGGGGGCTGGTTATCTGGGGGCCTGGTTACAGGCGGTAACTATGGACCCCGGGTAGGTGAGATTACTGAGGGTTGCCTGTAACTAACCGGTTTACTTTATCGGCTCCCGTTACCTCATTGATCGACAGTAGGCGGTAAGCTCGTCCTTTGCGGGAATTGAGACAGGTGCTGTAACCGTGGTAACAGGTGGTGTATGGGTGGAAAGGTGGAGGTGAAGAAAGCAGGGTTATGTGAAGCCTGGTCCAGAATTCTATGGTTCTAATGCAGGTCAGCAATCAGGTCCGGTGGTGTACGGTTCTTATGCAGGTCTGCAGATGGGTCCAGTGCTGTATGGCGGTCGACCATACAGCACCGGACCCATCTGCTGACCTGCGTAAGAACCATACAGCGCCGGACCCGGTTACTGGCCTGCAAAAGATCCGTAGGTCAGCAGTCGGGTCCGGTGCTCTACGGCTCCTCTGCGGGTCAGCAGTACACAGACCACACAGCTGAATGACCCGAGTTCGTCTCCTGCGCTGGGCTTCTTCAGTCCATGTTATGTCAATATTATGCGAGGCAGTCTGGATAAGTGTGAGTCGGGCTCTTCCCGGTTTTTGGCTGAAAGTGAGGACAGGCACTGTCCTACCAGACCGGTGTGAAAGGGCCCCACAGGGGCCTGACCAAGGGTCTGCTGGCGCTTTGTCGCCCGTCATTCTGAGGCCCCTGCTGGGCCGCCCCCCCATCTGCCTGCCGTTTGTCCACGTGTGCCACAGGCAGAACCGCAGCTCTGCTTATTAAAGCAATGAGACACCCGCCCTGTGGGTCATCTGCTGTGGGATCCTTCTTCTTCTTTTCTTCATTTGTCAATCAGTCGATCAGCCAATTAGTCATTTTTTATAAATGGGGAAACTGGCTTCTGTCTGGAGAGAAAAGCTTAAATAAATTGGCAGTTTCCTCTCCTGTGCTGTGAACCAACAACCTTCCGGGCTTCAGTCTTTGAGCCTTCAGCCGCTTGCCGCCCAGTCCAGCTCTGGTACCGGCACACCGTGACTTGGCCTGCTTTCCTGCGGGCCCGACGGCCTCCCTCCCTTTCACGGCCGAGGTCAAGGCTCCCTCGCGCTGCCAGGACTGCACACGGACAGCGAGCCAAATGGGCACCTAGAGGCCTCTCGCCATGCCCCCAACCCGCATCAATCTCACCCGCATCAATAACTCATGAAAGTTATTTTCTGCTGAAGGCCTCGGCGCTGCCCGCGAAGTGGGAAAAGTAACACGGGGCGGCGGGAAAGGCTAAAACGGGGTTATGAGACTCGGCCGGCGTTGGCTGACTGGAGCCGCCATTCATGCAGAAAGGTCGCGCCCCGCCGGATCGCATGCCTCTGACATTTGGGAGCCGTGCGCCGCAACATGTTGTTCATCTGTTACCCGTCCAACCGAGCGCCTCGCTGGCTGGGAGCTGCCCGCCATTTACCCGAGATGCCTTTCTCCGCGGCTCGTGGCTCGCAGGACAGAGCGCGAGGGGAGGGGAGGGTGGGTCAGCGGTGGGGTGGGGATGACTCAGTGCGGCGAGTGATTGCAGTGACCCATTGCGGATCTGCGAGGAACGGGGCCCCCTGGTGGTTTAAAGGTGGTGCGGCAGATGGAGGACGCGGCGCCCTCTACCTGTCAGATACGAGGTGGCGGCGTCATGTGTGGGTTCCTCTGACCCTGAGCCCGTCCACCTGTGGGGGGGGGTTGATGACGCCCTTTCGCTCAGCCGGAGAAGATATTACCATCAAATTAGCGCGCGGCATGCAGAAGGCGTCCCTGTTCTCCCTTATTATTCACACTTTTCCTCCCGTTATCCCCTAATTGGGCCCGATTCCCTTTGACACCGGTGCTGTTTGATTCTTCCACCTGTAAGAAGAGGAGGAGGAGGGAGAGGAGGAGATGAAAACGGAGCCGGGCCGCGGGGCGTGACGGCGGCGCCGCGTGCGGAGATGAAGGCGGCCGCCGCATCTCATCTTCGGCGGGAGCTTGGGGCGCGCGGCACCGAGAACGCGGAGGCCCCCGTCCCGGAGGCGCCCTTTGAAGAAGAAGGAGAAGGAGGGAAAGAGCGGGGCGAAAGAAAAGACAACAAGAATGAAAACAAGAAAGCAGGAATGAAAGAAACGGCAGAACAAAGGCGGCGGCGATGGCCGCACCGTGCTTAGCCAGCCGCCCCCCCGCGTCATTAGGGACGTCTGCAGACATGTTCGCGGGCCGGAGCGGGCCGGCTCAGAGGCTTCAGACTTCAGAAGTGTTTGCACATGTGCTTCTAAAATAGAGCGAGATTACGAACCGGCAGTTTGTAAATGTGACGCTAATTGTGTTGAGGGGGTGTGCGAGCGGGCCCCGGCGGGGTGTCGGGAGAATGAGGTCATCGGAAGACGCTTTGCCGGAGTCCCTCTGCACCGAGCCGCCGTGGGCCCGCTCTGGGTGCAGACTGCTGGTGGTTTGGAGGGTGGCGTTTAGTGTGAGCGCTGTCGGCTTGGGTGTAGGGACTGGGGACGGGGGGGCGGGCCCTGCAACCTCGGCGCGGTCACATCCCTTTGGCCGTAAACACCGCTGCACCGGCATTGGCTCACCGCTACTGGGTTGTTTTCATGAGCTCCTGGCAGGCAGCCTACGTGTGCGGTCAGGGCCTGTTTACGTCTGTCTAGGCCCGGCGCGTTCTGAAATGGCAGCGGAGACAAAAAAATCACAGCCCGGGGCAGACGGGCTGGACGCTGAGACCTTGCTCCATAAACCATCTGAGATCTGACATCAGGGTCCTTCTGCCACTCCTTCGCTTTCAGACTGTGTATGGTTCCCCCAAACACCCCCCCTCCTCCGCGCACGTGGCCCCGCCCAGTCTGCACATTCCGAAGAAGCTGTTGATTTCCGTCAAATGTTTGAGATGTTTGTCGCGTCTGAAATCTTCCCGCCTTGCAGCAAACAGCGACGCGCCGATTACATGGACTGCGCCGCCCCCCTGCCCCCCCCCCCCCCCCCCCCCCCCC
>JAODKL010000002.1:17470491-17482716 GCA_026780765.1 Petrocephalus schoutedeni | reverse complement strand
CCCCCCCCCCCCCCCCCCCCACCACCCCACCAGCAACATCTGTTTCCTGTCCCAAGAAATGTATCGAGTCTCCAAATTAGGTAATTAATTAGGCCAATTAAGTGATTTAGAGGACAGATGGAATGAAATCCAGGCAGCTGCTGAACTCTAGAGGCTGTTGATCAGGGATAATTTAGCTGTGAGGATAGCTGACTGATGTGCTGGTGTTTCCCCCTAGTGTTCAAAGCTGGAAATGCGAGTAAAAGAATGAATGGGCCAAGAAGAGCAAATGTGCCAGTGCTGTAACTACATTGAGCAAAAGGTAAATCTAAAATAAGAATACAACAGAAGAAGCATGAAAAACTCTATTACACATAACTGACTATTGCCCTCTCTATGCCATTTGATGTGTATTTGGTCATCACCTTACCTTTCGTTGTTTATTCGATATTTTTGCAGCAAAATCAGTCTGTCAAGAAGAACACAGTTTCAGCTAATGTTGTGAGCCCTGGTTTCAGGTCAGGCCAATTTCCTGGCCAATACATCAAACTAAAGTGACAGAGTTTTCCAATTTACAGCAGTATAAGCACTGGTACATTGGAATGCCTCTCTTCACTTATCCCAACTTGAAATATACACACAGACGTAGAAAGTTGGGGGTCTGGTCACATGGTCCACTTATCCAGTCCCCCTGTGGCATTTCGGGGGGTAAGGGCCTCGCTCAGGGGCCCAGTGGACATGTGACTATTCTCCTGGCCGTGGTATTTGAACCAACCTTCCAATCATGGAGGCCTGACCTGCTGAGCCTCACCACAACATTTCTTTATGACACCCTCTACAGAATCCAGATGTTTTGTTTTACACACAGTTGTTTTTCCCCTATTATCATTTCATATTCCATTAATCCCGCCACATTTTGTTTTTGAATTAATTTTCCCAGTCACTCATTCATAGTTGTTCAATACACTTTAATACACATAACACTGTTAATAACACTGGTCAACAAATAATATCACAAAAAAACTATGGGTGAGAGCAAATTCTGAATGCATTTATTAAATCAGCAATACAAATTACTTGAAAGACAACGCTTTCGTTTCCACCACAAATGACTGAACTGAAGAACTGTGTGTAATTAACACTAGGAGCTACAAGGAGTTGAATCAGGTGTGTTAAATGAGGGTAAACCAAAAGTGTGACACCCCTGCCTTAGTTGTTTTGTATTCAATTTTTTTCTGACTGCTGTTATGCAAAATATCTGTGTTTTAAACATTTTACAACAATAATAACATAATTGTTTCTCAAGAACCTTGTGTGATGTGAAAATTTTGAAGTTATTTCTGTGATCAGCATCACAGAATTATAAAGAAAACAAAAACCTTGTAAACCAGTGTGATCTGAGCTGCAATCCGTTGTCTCTCTTGGGGTCTTACTTGTTCCTGCTTTTTGCTGTAGTTTTCTGTCTTTTTGGTTCAGTTTCAATCTAGCTTCCCTAAGGTCATGTGCTTCAGGACACCAGAACTGAACAATTTTTCCCCATGCTCAGTTCCTGTTTTTGTGTTTGTATGACGCAAGTTCTATTAGCTTAGTCCAGCATGTGTATGTTGTCTTCCACGGGCCATGTCTGTGCTGTGATCGCTTGGTAATCCTAGTGCAGCATGTATATGTTGTCTTCCATGGGCCATGTCTGTGCTGTGATCGTTTGGTCATCCTAGTCCAGCGTGTATATGTTTCCTTCCACGGGCCATGTCCGTGCTGTGATCGCTTGGTCAACCTAGTCCAGCGTGTATATGTTGTCTTCTATGGGCCATGTCCATGCTGTGATCGCTTGGTCATCCTAGTCCAGCGTGTATATGTTTTCTTCCATGGGCCATGTCCGTGCTGTGATCGCTTGGTCATCCTAGTCCAGCGTGTATATGTTTTCTTCCATGGGCCATGTCTGTGCTGTGATCGCTTGGTCATCCTAGTCCAGCGTGTATATGTTTTCTTCCACGGGCCATGTCTGTGCTGTGATCGTTTGGTCATCCCAGTCCAGGGTGTATATGTTTTCTTCCACAGGCCTTCCAGCCTGGATCTCCCACATGATATGACGAGGCTCTCTACCTTCCAGACTGGTGGCACTGACATGGGAAGACACATCAGCATATCTTAAGCATCTTCACAGTATTTAAAGTAAATGTAACATTTTGATGTTTAACAAAAGTCATGGCTGACAGTCTCACCTGCCAATGAAGGAACATCTTTTGTGAATCTTTCCTGAAGGAGAGACCAGAGTGGACAGTGTTAGCTGCAGTTATACTGCGTTCTGACTACATATGTTCTATTAGAGGGTGAGAATGTGGTGTTTGGAGTAACAGGTGGGATATTTGGAGTAATTTTATATTTAGAGTAACATGCAGGTCCGGGGAGGCAGTGGGACACCATTGCTTGGTTGTGATGATGGATTTTATGACAATACCCTGTTGGATATTGGAGTACCCATGAGCCTGTTCTGGATGAGCAGATGGAAGTGGAGGATAGATGGATCCATCCATCCATTTTCTGTACCTGCTAGTCCTATACATGGTTGCAGGGGTCTGGAGCCTGTGCCAGAAGCTATGGCCACAAGGAAGGGAACAACCTGTGATATGGTGCCAACCCACTGCAGGGCACACACGGTTCATACCTAAAGACAGTTTGTCAAATCCAGTTTACCTTAGGATGTTTTTGTACTGCGGGGGGACGACACAGGCAGAACATGCAAACTCCAGACATGGAGCCATGGCAGAGACTCGAACCCCTGTCCCAGATGCAGGAGGCAAAAGTGCTAACCACTGTGGCATGGATGGATGGATGATAGATAGATTGATTGATTGACTGATTGATTGATCAGTTGATTGATTGACTGACTGATTGATTGATTGATTGATTGCAGAGAGCATTGTTAATCAGAGGAGTGCTGTACTTACGTTTGAACCCTAGCAGAGCCACCGGACCCAGTAGCAGCAGGAAGAGGAATGGGACAGAAAGGTACAGCACTGGGGTGTGAATACGGAGCAGGGGATTGGCAGTGGGCTCGGCATTCTGGAAACAGAATACAAAACACTGCGGGTGAAGGGAACAGGACAGGCTGAAGTTCCGGCCAATGCCTGTGTCAGCAATAGGCTTTAGTTCTATACTCACAATGATGCTCGCCTTGGGATGATTGGATTGGGGGATCGGAGTATATTCCTCTGGAAGAGGTGCGGGCTCAGTATCTGGAGGCCTGTCTGCAGAAAGACGCTACTGAAGCAGTGTGGGGTGAGATGGGTGAAGCGTGTGAACAGAATCGGAATTAAAAAACACCGTCGTCTCCACAGAGGCTTCATAACGCTGCGCATCTGAGACCCTTCAGTTCTGCAGAATGCTAAGCGATACAGTTTGAGAGGCTGCCTCTCGGGGAGTTCTTATCAGCAGGAAGGACCCCTCCAGGGAGAGCAGTAGGGCCATCAGTGTGCTCGTAATTTTCACTTCCCTATTCCCACAAATCTCAAAATATCAGAAAGCCTTATCGGTGACCGTTGCGCAACAAAACTTTCTTTCCAGCATTTGCCACATTTTTTTCACCAAGCTCAGAAACAACAACTTTTTTTATTTGGTGGGTTTTTTTGTGTGTTTAAATGTTAATTTTAGAGTCGTGGCTTTCCATAGTTGTTACATGTAACAATTTGTCAGTTTGTTTCAGATTTTTCCTGAGAGCATTATTCCCTGTCATGTGTGACAGTTGATACAATGGCCATCTTCCTTACCGGTGGGGGGGTCCGATTCCTCACCCTGGGTCCCCGTGGCTGCAGGAAACACGCTCACTACTGAATTTGGAACAAAGCACTGTTACTGTTTCAGCATTAACATTAACTGGCAGCAATATGTTTCTTCTAAGCCCCTTGGTTTCCTGCCACAGTCTCAAGACGACCAATAGGCTCTGTGACTGTGTGTGTGTGCGCATGTTTTTGTAATCTTTACATTGTGGGAACCAGATTTCCCCACTAAGTGATAAAAACCTGTAACTTCTTACCTTTAGGGGACATTTTGTTTTTGGTTCCAACAAGAATAACTTGCAATTAAATGACAAAAAATGCCAAAAGTCTTGTATTTTGTTTGGTTACTTATGATTAAGGTTAGGGCTGGGTAGGGGTTAAGGTCATTGTTGGTATTAGTTTTCCCCATAGAAATGAATGGAGAGTCTCTAAAAAGATATAATTACAAACATGTGTGTGTCTGTGTGACCCTTGCGATGGCCTAGCTCCCCAACCAGGCTGTCCCTTGTCACCCTGCACAGGGTGAGCGGTGCGAGTGAGGAATGCATCCCTGCCAGAGGATTACATGTTTCTGCTCAGTTATATCACAATATTCAGTAACGTCCCAATTTTTATTAAATTATTTCAGCTCCTGTTTCCTTTGGGTATTGATTTTCATGTTTGGCTGAAATAGCACCTGTAATGAAAGCCTGAGTAATTTATGCCGGTTTAGTGTCTTTATGTTCCATCATCCATATGACTCGAATTACTCTAATTGCAACAAATTACTAAAATTGAATAATTAATTGTACCTGCTCTGCCCCAGCCGTGACTAATTAAGGCCTGGAGAGAAAGGTAGGGTCTGTAGGCTCTCACCAGCTCTTTAGTAATTCATTAACCACAATTACCAACAACCAGTTGGTACACTGTGGCAGTATAATGTGCTGAGCTGAGCTGAGCTGAGCTGAGCTGAGGTATAGCATGTTATACTTGATGTATGCATCCCCCTAGCATGCGTGCGTTCATGGTTGTATGATGGGGCATCACTGGCCTTGTGTGACTTGTATGGTGTGAAGCACTTTCTTGTCGTTGAAATAGCCATCGATGTCCACTCTGCAGCAGTACGGCCCGCCGTCCCCGCGGCCAACGTCGGGGATGGTGAGGTCTACCAGGCCCAGCCGAGGGTCCCCGGCGAGCCGGTACCTTTCCGACGCCTTGGAGACCACACGACCGCCGTCTGTTTGCAGGATCGCACCCGAGCACCAGAGGGCGCCACACTGGCGGCCCCAGCACACACTTCGCAGGCCGTAGCGCTGGACCGAGTATCTGCAGGGCAGGGTCACAGGAGCCCCTTCCATCACCTTGTGCACCAGCGCTGACGATCCTGGGAAGCAGGGAAGAGGAAGTCGGGTGAGCATCTGCCAATGAAAACATGGCGGCTACTTTTAAGAGCTGCTGCTTTTAATGGTCTTGTAAGCAGATTAACCCTTCAAATAGGAAAACATGACTTAAAAAGCAGCCGCGTGTTTTAGTTTCCTTTTGCATTGTAGGCTACTCTGACATCTTTGAAGCCACATTCCAGACAGCAGGCTAGGGATAATTATGCATGTATAATGTAGTGACTGTCCTCTGTTTTGTGTTGTGTTTTAGCACGCGTCTGATTGGCCTCTCATTCAGGCTGTCGCCTGTGGCTGATACGCAGCTACAGAAAACGGCTGGATTGATATATGAGTTGTGACTGATCGCGCCTCCTTAATAATTTCTCACCCTGCTACTGATTGTGTTTAATGCTTAGAGGTTATTAAACAAGTACTTCACACGTCTAGCGTTCCTTGATCTTAAAACATTTTGGCCAAACTCCTGAAGCAGCCTTTATGGTAATTTTAAGAGGTCAGGCCATCATGGTCCCGTTAGCCGCACTTGAAAATGCTACCTCCCAGATACTCATGCCGTCTATTACAACACCTGCCATAACAGGCTAAGAATGACACAACAGGCTAAGAAGCAACATGTAAATGAGCAAGTCAAAGTGGTAGATTTAGGTGCTGTGTAGCGTAAACTTTAGGCTACGTTTAAGCATTGTTTAATATCATTTCTCTGCGTAATCATTTAAAAAAAAAAAGTTTGAAGTCTTCTAGGAAGGCTTTCCACAGGGTTTAGGAGTGTGTTTATGGGAACGTTTGACCATTCTTCTAGGAATGTCCCGGAAGCCTGTCCCCGGGCACGAGGCGGGGAACAACTCAGGACGGGGGCCCAGCCCATCGCAGGGCACACTCGCACACCATTCACTCACACATGTACATACATGGGCAATTTTAGTAACTCCAATGAACCTCAGCATGTTTTTGGACCGTGGGGGGAAACCGGAGTACCCGGAGGAAGCCCCACAATGACATGGGAGAACATGCAAACTCCGGAGGACACGTCTCTACTGCCCTAGCGTCCAGTGGCGGTGTGCTTTACACCACTGCATCTGAGGCTTTGCATTGTACTTGGTGAGGTAAGGCTGGGACGCAGCCGCTCGGCCATGTAAACCCGTCCCATGAAGCTCTCTACACACTGTCCTTGAGCTAAAGTTTGGAGGTCCTGCCTCGACTCTGCCTGCAGTCCTGACCTGTCACCCACTGAAAACATCTTACACATCATAAAACAAAAAATATGTGGACTGCTGAGTAGCTGAAATCCGATATGGGCAAGAATGGAACATTTCACTTTCAATACCAAGGAAACCGGTCTCCTCGGCTCCCAAACGTTTTTAAGAAGAGGTGATGCAACAAAGTGGTAAACATGCTCCTGCCCCGACTTTTTTGAGACGTGTTGGCAACAAATTCAAATCGGGCATATATTTGTTATAAAACAAAATTTCTCAGTTTCAAGACCTGATGTGTTTTCTTTGTTCTGCTTTGAATTAAATACGGGATTATATGATTTGTAGTTCATTGCAGTCTGTTTTTATTCACATTTTACGCAGCATCCTGACTTTTTTTGAAGAGGTGTTATAATAATAATGATAATAATAATGATGATAACATAATAAAATTAATAATAATAATATTAATGCAACCTTATTAATCTTGCCTCCCCCGACTTGCTGTCCAGCAGTTGTCATAAATGTAGTTACGACAGCAGGATAGTAGATTATAGCAGTTTAGTTTGCATGGAAAGGCCAGCGACAGTATTATGCCCCAAATCACTTACCGTAACCAACGCTGACTGAGAAGCCTGATTGGCTAAGTAGCATTAATAGTTACCGCAGCCCTACCTCAAGGCCCCAGCAAGAGCAGATGCAGCCGGATGTTTTAGCCCCAGCAGTGGTGCCCACGGCGCCGCCTTTTTACCCCGTTCTGGTTAGTAGCGCGTTCAGAGAGGAGACGCGGGTGTTAAAGAGGCAAAGCACCGCGGAAGGTTTCTGTCGGCTCTCCTGCCTGCCACGGCGACAGCGAAGATCAAGAGCGGGCGACGCCAGCTGGTGAAGACCTCCATCCCACGGAGTCCCGGAGTCGGGGCTGTGGCGGCCGCTCCCGCCGCAGGACCCCCTGCTGAATAGGCTGCTGTGTCCCGCCGATTCCACTGGGGATGGTCACGGCTCCATTAGCCCCTAACAATAACCCTCGGCCCAGAGAAAAGAGCCTCTGTCGCTGAGTTTGTGCCGAGGGACCTCCCCGTGTGGACGGGGCGCGCGGCTCTGACTGGCGGGGCCTGGTTACAGAGGCCCGCAAACAGTGCCCCCATTGCTGGGCATGTGCGGCCCGCTGCTCTGTTAACGCCGCTCGCTCCATCACTCTGTAACCTACTTTGTATTTCTGTAGAACTGTATGCATTCGCCTGTAAATGGTGCCTAGCAGCTGTTCTGTTTCTCGGTTAATGGCTTGCTGTGGGGTGTAGCAGGCTGCTAGCTAGAAAAAAAACAAACAAGCTTTAAAATGGGAAAGGGTGGTTAAGGGAAACATCGTATTGCTCATTAGGCCAGCAAACACTCGGCAGGTCGCTGAGAGGGTAACCCCCCCCCCCCCCCCTCGCCAGTGTTGTGTTTGATGATGGTCAGTTTGTTGATTTGACCTTGTAGTTGTTTTTAGGTCTAGTTTTGCACACATTATGCAGGCACCAAAGGTATAGGCTGGTATAGCAGAAATGCATCACATATCCACACAAGCAGCAGCTGAACTGATCCCTCTCCCTCTGGTTGAACCGGCTCTTTCCATCCTGTTCATGATGACCCATAAACACACTTACTTCAGTATCTGAAGGTTTCAACAGCCCACGTTCCACAATAAAACCGAACAGGGATTCTTGTGCCGTCAAATTGCTTTCATGTGCGGCGCAGACGGGCCTGACTACTGTCGGGGTGAGTAATGTCCAGGTTCTGCGGGGTTAGGTAATCGGCAACGTGCTCGAAATGTGACGGCGGCGCCGGGGCCAATAGCTGCTGGGAAGGTTGCAGGTCCTGGCATTGTGAGATGAGCATGACCGGGAGTTTCTGAGCACGAGCTGTTTTAGATGTCCAAGAAGTGTGCTCTACTGCCATAGCCGGAGGTCAGGGCCAGTCAGCTATGTGCCGCAATCGGGGGGATAAACAGCGCATCTCACTGCAGCTTAAATGTTCTAGTGCAGTGTTTCTCGAACCAATCCCCAGGGACCCTCAGACAGTCCACAATTGTGCTCTATCCCAGCTCCTAGCACCTCTTATCCTATCAACCAAGAGCACCAAATACCCAGTACAGGTGTGTTGGTGGCAGGGAGGAAGCAAAAATGTGGACTGTCTGGGCCTCCCCGAGGCCTGGGCTGGGTAACACTACTTGTGTGATTTCATTGCTGTTTTTTCATCTCCTTAGCCGACTCCAAGCTTGTTTTCCTTCCCTTGGTTGACTCACGTTGCAGTGTACTTTGTAGTTAACTTTTTCAGGACGTCTCGACATCTGTACCAGGAATTTGTTATTGATTACAGTCACCAGCATTAGCATCACCTCTAGGCTGAAGCTCTCAAGGTCCTCCGCCACGCTGCTTCTTCCTGTTTGGAGGTAGTCCAAGCAGTAGTAGCTTGCTGGCCTGAGGGTGATAAACAGATGTTCTGCTCTGCAGCATCCACCATTGACTGTGGCCCAAGTCTTTCCCCTTAAATTTATATGGGAATATCCATTCCTCTCGAAATGGACAGCTGTTGGGTGGAGTTGTGACCTTTGGCCATTTTTAGAGGGAGAGTTAGAAGATTCTTATTCATACTAATGCCTTCTACCTGAGCTTTGCAATGGACTGACATCCTCTCCATGGTATCCCTCAGCCTTGCGACAGTATACGCTGTTGGAAGATGGATGAATGAATATTTATACCTAGGGGTGCAGCTTAAGAATTTTTGTAATAATCAACTCAGACTGTCCATTTAACAAGGTTTCCCTCGGTATTGATCAGGAATGAGTCAATGACTGATTGTATTTGTTGTTTGTCATACATCATCTTGTTTCAATGAGCTGAAGGATAAGGCTTCCTTACCATCTGTGATGCCTCTGACCACTGCTTGTTCACAACTGGTAGGCATTCACAGGTGTAGCTACTCCTAACAGAACAGTTTATGCTCTGAAACTCTCTCAGCTCAGTGTACACTCTGAAACTCTCTCAGCTCGGTGTACACACTGAAACTCTCTCAGCTCAGTGTACACACTGAAACTCTCTCAGCTCAGTGTACACACTGAAACTCTCTCAGCTCAGTGTACACACTGAAACTCGCTCTGCTCGGTGTACACTGAAACTCTCTCAGCTCAGTGTACACTCTGAAACTCTCTCAGCTCGGTGTGCGCAATGAAACTCGCTCTGCTTGGTGTATATTCTGAAACTCTCTCAGCTCAGTGTACACACTGAAACTCTCTCAGCTCAGTGTACACACTGAAACTCTCTCAGCACAGTGTACACACTGAAACTCTCTCAGCTCAGTGTACACACTGAAACTCTCTCAGCTCAGTGTACACTCTGAAACTCTCTCAACTCAGTGTACGAAATGAAACTGTCTCAGCTCGGTGTAAGCTCTGAAACCCTCTTAGCTTGGTGTACACTCTGAAAGTCTCTCATTTTGGTGTACACTCTGAAAGTCTCTCAGCTCAGTGTACGCTCTGAAACTCTCTCAGCTCAGTGTACGCTCTGAAACTCTCTCAGCTCGGTGTAAGCTCTGAAACTCTCTCAGCTCAGTGTACACTCTGTAACTCTCTCAGCTCAGTGTACGCTCTGAAACTCTCTCAGCTCAGTGTACACACTGAAACTCTCAGCTCAGTGTACACACTGAAACTCTCAATTTGGTGTACTCTCTTAAACTGTCTCAGCTTAGTGTACATTCTAAAACTACCACAGCAGCTGACCCTTATTAAAAAATAGCATACTTAAATATATTTCCGGTATAGTAAAAGTACATGGTGCATACTTCAAACATACTACAATTTTTCCATATTTCTAGAAGTACATTTCAGATATATTCAAAATGTATTTTAGAGATGCAAGACATGGTTTTGAACAGTGTACTGCAATTATAGGGCAGTTGATTTATGTAATACACATTAAATCTATTACTTTTTACTAAAGGGATGACCTTATTACTAAAGCTAAACTTAAAATGAAATTTAGCACCTTAAATATACTTTAAGCTGGGTCAAAAAAGCCTGATTAAAGTATACTATAAATTGGGTGTGCTTAAGTATGTTTATATCATATTCTTTTTTCACAGGGGAAATCTGCTCTATTTAGTCTGATATACTGAAATGACCCAGCTTGGAGTCACCTTTATTTAATGTCATGTGCTTTCAAGTTTTGCATGGATATGGAGATAGACATGTCTTTATTCTTCATTCAAGAACATTTTCAAGGTTTGCTTTTAAGCCTGTTCAGAAAACAACACAGCGAAATAGCAGATGATGAAAAGTTAATGTGCATCCAAGACATATTTGAGACGTCCCTGTTACTGTACAGCTTCTTCATTGATTTCTCAGGTATGTTGCTTGAATTTCCTGATTTTCCCTCAGCCGCCCGTGCCGAATAGCCTTCACCCGCCCACTGTGGGAGTGCGAGATCTTGTCAGTGTCTGCACAGGGCATGTTTTAGGGACTCTGAACAACATCAATACACAGCATCTTATGCTAATCTCCACTATGTTGCCCGAAGATAATTAACATCTAGACAGATTCACGAATTTTACAGACAAAACCAGCTAGTGACCTTCGGAATTGCTCAGTAATGATGTAATCTACTATGCACTGGTAAAAAATGTACGCCTTGAGTGAGCTATACAAATTTTACAAATTAAAGTTAAGCATGTTTACTTACAATAGGTTAAAGCTGCCTGTGGCCTTGATTTTGCCTTTAGAGAGAAGAAAAGTTAAGGAAAAAAAAAAAGCATTTTGCAAAATTGCATTTCAGTCACATAGTTGTTTTGTGACTCTGTGTATAATTTGCTCAGGGTAGAATTCAGCTAGGAACATTTTTCTGAATGAAACATTCATTCATCACGATAATTTACTCATCACAATATCAAGTTTATTGGGATAAAAAGCAAAGCAGTGTAATAATCATACTAGTCCTTGGTATTTCTTAAAATGCAATTGAACCAAAACCACAAATGGAACCATGAATGTCTGCATACTTACGCCATATAATCAGGCCCACAGCCCCCAGAAGCAAAAATAACCCCGGAACCAGAATCCAGAGGCTCAGTTCAAGTACCTAAAGACAACAGCATCTTTAGTATTTTCTTGCAGAAATACTGTTTGTTGGTATCAATAATTCTTACTCTCATACTACTTACATCTTTCCTCTTCTTAGAAAGATCTGGATGAGCTGCATCTGTTGGACATTCAAATATTTCATATTGCATGCAAGGACTGTAAGATTAAATGACGTTTCCTTAGACTAAACCAAAGTGAAGTGAATCCTTAAGGTTCATGATTCTAACACAGTATAGCCAGTAAGGTAAATACCTTTTATCTCTGTGTCTGGGAAAGTCTGCTTCTCTGTGGATCGCCATGGTGATGATGTAGGAGAAGGTGCTGATGCATGTACTGTAAGAGATGAGGTGATTTTGAGAAATTTTTATATATATACACACACACATACAGTTGTGGAAGGTTATGAAGTAGTGAATGCATATTTTAATGGGTATTTTGCTTCAGTTGATCACCACAGAGAAGATGCAGGAGCTGGTGTTAGTACTGCATGTAAGAAATGACAATATAATGTTGGAAAAGCAGGACTGTGAGTCAGAGAGCTGGGAAGGTTTCCACTGTGTCGTGTTTCTTAGCATGAACATATAAACTGAAACAGTAGGCACTGCCTCACCAAGACTGTGGCCTTGGGAAGACAGCAGAGGTGATGGCGAGGGTGACCTCACCGGAGACTCTGTTTTCACTGGAGGACCTGCAGACATATGGGTACTATACTAGCACGTAAAAATTGAACTTCATATGCTAAAAAGGTTACAGGTTAGATCCACAGACCCCGTTTCTGGGTATAATCTGGT
>JAODKL010000002.1:17452467-17470391 GCA_026780765.1 Petrocephalus schoutedeni | reverse complement strand
GGGGGTTGTGGAGGATACAGCTGCAGAGCTCAGTAATTCCCACAACCCAGCAAGGCGCTAACATCATAACAAAGGTCCTCACCAGCCACCCTCGGCATATGGTCCTCGTCTCCTTGCTGAAGTCCTGTCACCACGTTGCGGGCCGCTCATGCGGGTCGGTACAGTAGTCGGCTGATATGTGTGAAAGTGACAGGCTAGCTGGCAGATGGATTTTACATTTTGTGCCGGGAATCTGGACAACGGTGATATAGGTCTGTTAGTGACCCTGACGTTTTAACAGGAAATGATATAGTTGTGAAATCACTTCCCATTACTAACCGGTCATTGCATGTGTAAGACTTAAGCAGTGAATTGCCCATGGCGGGTGATGTTAATAAGTACACATTTTCCTATAACCAAAATCCATGTGAAACCTAGATATACCCTTCAACCCACTTATTCAGCTTAGGGTCAGGACATATTAAAAGGATATCACTCCGTACCCTATGATTCTAGATTCCCGGTTCTTATTGTAAATGTTCCAAGATGTAGATTATATCGATGAGAGATGAGAGGGAATGTGTGAAGTTAGCAGGGAAAAAGAAGGGGAAAGGGCGGCTGAGCACGACGTGCATCGCGGCATTTCGAAAATCCCTCCGCAGGCCTTCGCTTGTTTAGAACTCGCCATTCCAGGGAGCATTCCCTTGCCAGGTCATGTGACATGGAGGCTAATTAGGAAGCATTCAGCGCTGCCAACACTTTCAGACTCTCACGTTCACGCAAGAAATCTTACAGCAAATATATATTATTCCACATTAACTATATTATTCCGTTATATCACAAAAGATTAGCCTCATCAAAAGTGTTGTGGTAATTTGCAAACCCTACACACCATTTACAATGCAATTAAACTGTCACATGTAAATGTGTGCGCATGTGCGTGCAGACCCTGTCTCGAACTGAAAATCTCACTAGCTGACCAAAATTGGCAATCCTGAGCACTACCTTTGGCAGGCTGTGGTCAGGGGAACTAAGGCACTCACATGGTTAACATTAGGCTATATCAGGCGAGTTTTTCCAAAGAAATGACCAGGAACCATTGTGCAACAGACCAGCCTGGATTTTGTCAGTAAATATTGAGTTGCATTTATTAATTTTTGTACTTATTTCATTCTCCCCAGACAAGGATGCATGCCAAGCAAATATATGATTTATGTTTTCTTTAATTTTAATTGAAAATGTTTTTCTCGGACTGTGTAGTTTTACCCGGCCTCACACCAAACATCTCGTCCTGTTTGAAAAACAGCGATGGTGGTAAGTTGCTTTTAGGGCTCTACAGAACTGTAGTGCTGAACATTCTTTCCTGGGAGTTTATCATCTAGTGGCTCCCCAATTTCAGCTTGCTTTCTTTTCCTTTTACCTGTTTGTTTCCCGGGGATCAGAGCAGTTAATATTCCACGTACATGCCTCACACTTGAATATATGTACATATATTCTGTTAATGTCTCTGTTTGGCTGAGTTGGAGATGCCAGGTGACCTCTTGGCAGTGTTGCTGTTGGAGATCCTTATTCCATAAACAGCGAGGTGGCAACTGCAGAAAACAATGGAACGTTTTTGTCTGAAATGGATCGCTTGCCCCTTACTGTCATTGTGAAATGCTTTCTTTATGAAGAATGTGCTTCCCAGAGAGATGCCTGTCAGGTTGGAGAAACCACGCTTTTTTATTGATCTTGGTTGAGAAGAGAGACGCATAGGGATTCTGTGCCGACAGGAAAGACGAGAAGTGTCTGCAGGGCAGTGTGCCGATCCTGGACCCGTAAGGAATCAAAGCACTGCAGGATGACCCTACACTACGTGGATTTGATTGGATGTGTGGCCCTCCATGGTACTTGAGAACCAATCACACTAGGAGTGTCTGCAGCAGCAGCAGAGCCATGTCAAGACGGCTACCTGTCTCACAGAGAACTAGAGCCAGACATCCTGGATGGAAATGCAGCCACCGCTGCCTCATTTTCCAGAAGAGGTTGTCGTAGGCAGCTAATTCATCATATTTTTGACACATTTTCACAACCCGAGAATCCCGCTAAGAGCAAGCGTCCCCATAACTGCCCATATGGCAAATGGCATCGTGTTTAAAATAGGACAGAACCCGCAGACAAACGGGCCTACAGATGTTCAGGCTCCTCCAGAGGGGAAAAATGCAGTAACGTAAACAGGGGTCAAAACGAGGCAGATAACGAGGACAGGGAGGAACTCTCTCGGCTGAATGTGCGCTGGCTTTCCGCTGGGAACCGGGGCAGATGCCTGTTTCTCACATGGCCGCGCTGGCACAAAAGGCCAAGCGGTGAGAAAGTCCAGCGGAGAATTTTAAAGCGCTCACTTCATCCACGTTCCCGCCAAGGTTCTCCCCAATGTCATCCAAGAGGGACCTCGGAGAGCCTTCTGCTGGCGTATCAAGGCACTGAGACCTCCCAGAACAGAGCGGGGAGCGTAATTCTTCCATGGATCTGGCCGTCAAAGATAAAGATGCATGTCCGACCGGTTATGGGCAGCCAACCTTCTCAGCTTCAAGGCACCTGATGACGATACCCAGTGACTGAGTTGCCGGTTCAGAAGCCAGGCTCGGGGAGCTTGGTCTGCCTGTTCTAATGCTCTTCAGTCTTTTATCAGTCTGCTCTTCTTAGCTCAACAATAGAAGCCATGAGTCAGCTGCAGTCTAGTGCAAATCACACCCAAGGTTTCTCATCTCCAGGGAAGTGAGGGGGAGATGACAGGAGGGAGACGGGACAGGAGTTTATGGGGCGTGAAGGGAATTTTAGTATTATGTGAGAATGTGTCCAAATACATGAAATATGGTTGTTTGCACTTCAAAAGGGGGGTAATTGAAAGGGAAACCCAACGATTGGCATGTGTCCTTCGCCTTTAGCCTCGGTTTGAGGAGAAGGGCGGTCGGCCCCCCGCCCGTCCTTCCCAAGAGCACTGTGGGAAAGAGCCTCTGAGGAGCTGCCTTGGAGCTCATCAGGAGTCCATGAGGGGGCCGTGGCCTGTCCTCTACTGTCCCCAGTGCCGATCCCACACGTGAAATTACATCCACCTCCATAAATAGCAGAGTGGCTCAGGAGTGGGGCGAAGAGACGTCTGTTCCCACACGGTGGCCTGGGTCCAACGTAAAAAATGCCAAGGGAAAGAGTCGGAGGGTCTTTCGAAGTGCCACAGGAGAGCAGTACTGGGACTGAGAGGCTGCCCTCGGTCAGGAGTAAGTGCGCATCACGATTTTCACAGAACTACAGGTGCTCTTTTGCGTAGAACGTGGCGGGCGGGCGCTGAAGATAGCTGGCTCCGCTCATCAGACGTGGGAAGGCGGCAGAGTTTGGCAGCTTCGAAGACAAATGAATCCCGCTGACCGTTCTGGAACGCCGTCCTCACAATGGAACGATAATAAGAAGTGCCTTATACCTGGCGTTCTCGGGGCCTGATGAAGACCAGATGGGAGGGCGCAGGGATGCCAGGGTGGGAGGGATACCACACTCTGATGGGGAACACCCCAGGGACCACAAGCTTGGTGTTGGGCAGCAAGGAAAATCGGGCAGGGAAATGTGAGATGCAGACACCCATTTGGACATGTGTTGTAACAAAAAACCGCAAACATATTTTATACAGCCCTATCTTTAACAAGTCAAAAAATAAATTAAAAGTGGTTACACCATTTGTATGGACCTTAACCCTTTCATGCACAAGTTACTAAAAACAGATAAATACTTTATTGATAGTTTATCCTACTATGAAATGCAAACAAAGGATTTTCACTTCTGTTTTGGTAAGTAGGGCATTGCCCACACATATGGACACCATGCATTAATGCAATGCAATTGATAAAGTAAAATTACAATGTGCATCTCAGTGCATTCACTTCATTCTCATTCACTAACATTTTCTATTTGTAAAATTCATAGCAGCGTCTCCCAGCGTTCCGGGTGACAGCACTTCCTGGGCCAGGTTCCATGGGCAGGACTGACCTGGCTCCTAGTCTTCGGAACAGGGGCGTAGATTTGGGTATGGATGGTTGGGACATGTCTCTATGAATACTGCGGGAGTACCATGTGTATTTACAGGGGAGGGGGGTTTGGGGCTGATTTGGTCCCTACCAATGTTGAAATCAAACTTATGGACTTGCTGGGGAACAAGTTAGAGACTTGGACATCCTCAGCTGCACCCAATGGTTTTGAACATCTTATATATACCTAAATTAGCCTGAATCAAATGTCCATGAGTATAGACACTAATCGTGGAAGAGCGAATCTTCTTCCAGGCTTCCCTCACTTGCAGGTTTGCCTGAACGGAAGGACAGTAGCTGTGGGGTGGGGCATTATGTAAGCCTGTGGCACTGGTATAGTGCTGAAGAGAAATTTACCGTCTCCCGGAAGACTCCCAGGAAGCAGAGCTAAATACTCCAGCCCAGTTGGCATGAAGTGGGGTCTGGGAGGCTGTTGAGAGCCTCGAGAACTGCCTTGCATGTCAATGAGCAAGGGAGAAAAGCGTCTCTGCAGACAAGAATGACTCTTTAAACCCCCCCCAGCGCCACTTGTGTCCCAAGCCGGCACACCCCAGCCTCCTCAAGATCGGTTTCGCCTGTAGGTTAATCCCGTGAGGGAGGCACTGGGGTAAGGCTGCAGTGTACAGAGGAGTGCTTGTTTATCACGGACCGCACAAGCGACCAATGAATAATGGCCAGGCGGATTTCAACAATGTGCCAGTTCCGCACTGAGGAATGTATTTATTTCCTCGACGTACATCTCAGAAGCATAAACAACTTGTTTCCAGGATTTATTATATTTTTATAAACTCTAACTTTCGCCAGAAGTTCCTGTAGTGACGGCCTTTGGCCAGTGCACGGGAGATCAGAAGCAGAGAATTGACAGAAACCTCAGTATGAATTTATTAAACCTAACCCTGTAATTCCTGGCTGTTACATCAAAGTCGCATCTAAAGTGATTTTTAATGTGTTGGGCTTTAGGGAATTGTTTGTAAAATGAAAGCTTTAAATTAGCCTATTTTTTTTTTTGCTCCATGCAAGGGGCTTGTTTATGCAATTCTAGTGCCTCCATACCACCTGCTGTTACAGGGTTTTATGTAATCAAGATGATGAAATTTGCCCCTCTGACATGTTAAGCTTTCAGGGTCACAGCGAAACATTTTAAGGATCGAGCAGTCTTGTGCATTAATGATTACATCAAGAGAATTTAAATTTTAAAGATTAGGGTTCGAGATTCAGTTTTATTAACAATTACTTTTAAAAAATCCAGCATGAAAAAATCCAACCATTTGCAGTAAAATTAGTTCCTTATTTTCCCACAGGAGAGAAAAAAATATTTTACTGTGCGCGAGAGTCATTCAGATTCGAATTACGGCCAGCAGACCACATTATCTGCGGCTCGCAGCCATCGCCCAATGACAGACAGGATATCACTGAATTGGTTTAACTTGTCAAGTTTGCAAAACTATTTTGATCTTTTGATTGCTGAGGCCAGTCGTAAGTTGCAATTTCCTCCCAGATACCTTTCTCATGAAAGCCTTCTAATTGCTCCAGACTTTTATTAGCTACAGAAGTAGCTTAATCCTGCAGCGACGTCCGTTAGACACAGGGGCCTACCCCAGCATTGTAAATTCAGGAGCCTGGGCCACACTGGGGGCCCTGAGCCTAGAATTTATGAGCGCTGATGGATAAATCTTGGCCATAGCAAACACAATATTGAGGTAATTTATGTCATAAGAACCACTATGGGAACTATTATGAAATATTAGCACGTCAGCACATGACAGGCTGTGGATTAGGAGGAGTCGACAGTGAGGAGAGCTACACTTACTTCCTCATGCCGTAAATCACACATATGGTACGAGGATCTCTTACATTTTTCATTCCCCTACTTTCATCACCTGTTATCTTGAACAGCATCTTATCCAGTGAAGATGGCTAGAAGCCATCCCGGAATATGCAGGGTACAATACTGTGTGTCATGCACATATACTTCTAACACCCCCTAATGGCTCTTTCATGATAGAGGGAAATCGGAGCATCGCGGGGAATAGGCCGCAATATCGGAAAAATATTTCTATTGTCTATCAATTAATATTTTTTTATGTATATATAATAAAATGCTGCAAATATATTTACTTCAGTGTTGTGTCTGTTTTGATGCGGATTGCAGATTTCTATAAATTTGTAATTCAATACAAAAAAAGTCACAAAATTCCCCCCACGCCCTTCTGGACATAAAGTTCACTGCAAATGAGATTAATCCTGAAGGAAATGTTAATCAGGGTCGCCGTAAACGTTGTCATGACCCTGGAAGTTATTCCCAGTGCTTTAATAAGATGGCCCCCGCAGAGAGAGTCCAGACTTCAAAGTATTGACACTAGGATTATTAAAAAGCCAAGACGGAAAATAATAGCAGAGATAAATGGTCGTTTGTGGCAGCCATCTTTAATGGCAGTAATTAAACTGCGGCTGAGGTCCTTTCCTGCTCCACTCTGCCAGTTTTTACATGGTTATGTCTTCTTGCTTTTGAGAACCCCAGTTACTGTGAGCAGGAGGGGGCTTAACATTTAGAGGAATTAATAGTATAAAGTAATGTTTTTGGCATGTTTGGGGCTCCTGACTACAGCAGAATGGTGGTGATTGATAATGAAGGGGAAGGCCTGGTGCCACATATCGAGTCAGTGGTCCATATTTATTTCCTCCACGGGGAAATCATTTAATATGGCGACTCTGGGCTTGACTTATCCCTGCGTGACTTTCAACAGCAAATGCGTAAGGTGATTAAATAGATGCATATGAAGACAATTTCTGTGCCCTGATGTAGCCGAAACACATTGAAACTGTGCTGAAAATGTCATATTAGTGCGATGAGTGGCCTTTGCATTTTGACATGGATTCATTATGATGTTTTATATATTTGCCACTGTCACGAATGGCAAAAAACATTTGACAAAAGCTGCGAACGATGAACACATTTTGATTTTGTGCATGCTAACACACATAACATTTCAAAATGGTTATTTTGTTTGTTTGATGGTTATCATAAAGTTCTCATCTAGATCCCTTCATAATGTATGTCTTCCCAGATGTATATGGCCTCCATAAAATTTGCTTGTGTGAAATTCTACCTCGCTTGTGCCCAGTGTTTTCTTGGAACCACGGCGGGATGGTTGTGCCTCATTCTTTTGCACGATTTTCCCCCTCCGATCCGATCCAGTTCACCTAGGCTTTGGCATCGCCATGGATGCAGTTACCATGACCGCAGCGATGTCGCATCACTGTAGATGCTGGGAGAAACACAAAACACACGTTCTGCTGATTTTTTTTTCCATCTCAGTGGCCAAAGGCAATCTTGTTATGGTCGACCCAATTAGCTTAGCTGGAGTGAGGGATGCAATTATGGTTTTTTTCTTTAGTAATAAACGAACAAAGTATTCCTTCCAAATTCCACATTACGTAAAAATTTTCTACAATGTGTGTGTGTGACATTAATTCCCCACAAATTCTGAACTCCCTCTGTAATTAGAGAGTAACTGTACTCTGGTGCCAGGTAATAGTAGTAGGCCTCCCAGAATGCACTGCGTAACTTTAGGCAGAAAGCTTTGAATTTTAAGCAGCCTTTCATGCACTTATTTACGCACAGTATTTCTGTCCTTATTTGGAATTTGGACACTTATAAACAGCTTCACATCAATGGACGTTTCGGCACTGTAATCACACACTGTAAACATGCACTTCCTCTGCCTTTAAGAGCCCAAAACCATGGCTTCACAGCTCCCATTCTGATCATCTGCTGCGCTTCTCAAATCACAGATATTTGTTTGTATTCCTACAATGGCCACTGCTTTCAAATAGTCTGCAAAGCGGCTGCACAGACCCATACCATGTACTAAAGCACCATTTAGGGAGAATCACCGATTTCCACCATTGCAGTGAAATCCTAAGTCACACTGTAAGTAAGGAGCACCTGACAATCATCCATAGCTTGAAAAAAGTTCATTGTAGCATCACAGTCATGATTAAAGATGGGTTGTTATTGTAAGAAGCTTGGCAATAGGCCTCGTGTGCAGCTAGTGGCAGTCTACCTGCATTAGCCAGTCAGTACAGAATACTTTACTGCATCCAATTTCACTCTGAAACTGCACCTCGGCTCTCGCATAGTCGCACGGCTCATAAAGGGTGATTATTGGCTCACGGGCCATGCCTGTGTTCAGGTCCCCACACCGTCCGTGTCTTAGGTCTCCTTAGCCAAACAAAAGGACTGCAGCTGCGACTGCTTTTGCGTGTTTGTGGTCAGTTGCAGTTTTTAGGCCTCCGGTGATATTATTTACATCTGTACGCAAAATCTGTCTTCAATAATGAATGTTTTGTGCCATTTTTTTCCAGTATCAAATTGCTTCTGATTGGCAGTATGACTCACTCCCTCTCGAGGATATGTGTATATATATAAATGCAACTAATTTAGGGACAAATGTTCTTTTATCTTAAATGATGTCCTTGTTCTCCATGCTTTTGTGTGTGCTGTATTTCAGTCATCACTGGGAAGCAGCCTGGGGCATCTTCATTTTCATTGTTCTTCTGTTGCACGCTTTTAGGACACAGGGTACTTCTCAAGACCCCCACCAGTATGGCTAAAAATATCTGCCTGTGATGGTGCTGTGGGGATAAACAGGTAGCAGCCTTTTCCTCCTTGGTCAGTGTTGGGGAGGAAAGAGAAGCTGTGTTCGGGTTACAGGAAACTTTGCAGTGTGTCACTATCCGCGTGTGACATGGGACCTGGGGTGTTTTTGTCCTCTGTGATTAGCAGGGGTGGCATTGTTTGGACATTTGGTGCAGTGTGGTCTACAGTGTGGGTCTCCAGTGTAGATCTCCAGTGCAGATTTCCAGTGCTGGTCTCCAGTGTAGGTCTCCAGTGTAGACAGTGGCAGCTGGTCAGTAGAGAAAGCTAGGGCACTGCCCTTCCTGGTTTAAAAAGGGATTTTTGATTTTCCTTTCTAAAATACATAGTTTTAAATAAACAACAATCACTTATTTTTAAGTGTGTATGTGTTGCAAATTTGGGGGTAGAGTGTGGCTTAGCCTCTGTGCCTATGATCAGGCGGTCACCAGTTCAAGCCCCGCCTCTGTGTGTCTGTGAGCCCTTGAGTAAGGTCCTTAACCTCCAGCTCCCTGGGTGCTGCACAAGGTGGCTGTCCTTCATGGCCAAGCTTACTCTCATGGAGAGCAAGGTTAGGAGAGATGAGAAGACAATTTCCCCATGGGAATCGATAACGTATCTGTAAAAATGCATAGTAATGTGTGATATGCATTAAAAAAAGTTTGGGGTAAAATCAGCTCCATGTTCATTCCCCTCTCACTCAGTCTTATTGAAATATCTCTCCTTGGGCGCTAGAGAATGGGTCCATTCCGTGCAGCAGTGTAGCCAATTACCTATACAAGAAATGCACATAGCAGCATAAAACTAGCCAATCAGCTTCCGCAAACTGGATGCGTAAAGTGCGAGTACTGGGCTGGCACATGGCCCAGACAAGCCTGGGATTTGCTGGAGGTGCCTGCGCACTAGGGAAGTTGCAACATAATTGCACAATAACCTTGGGCCGCCATCTTGGTGCAGCCATATTCAGTACACTGCACACGATGAGGTGAAATAACTATATAAAAGCTAAATAAATAAAAACAGTATAAAGAGAGAACGGATATTACTGGGTGTGACCCACATACATTAAAAGTGAAATGGTTGTGAGCTGCCAGCTGTCCGTTACAAGAATACCATTTTTCATATGGCTTGTTAAACATCATGGGTGACACTGAAGCAAATGAAAGCGACTAAAGGTAATTTGCTGATGGATTTATTTGACCCCTGTGGCTTTCCTTTAGCTGAAGGGCCTGTCTCAGTGGTTTCTTTTTGCTTTCCTCTCTTGATGTCCATGATGCTGACAGGCTGCTGTGTCTCAAGTTTGCCACTGGCACCCAGTTAATATTGCCACTGTCATACAAAGTGGCTGGTTTGCCTAATTTGAATGGATAAGACCTTAAAGATATATTTCCAGCTTCAGAAATGTTGCTAGTCCTATAATGGTAATTTTCATTACTTATTAATCTATTTTAATGTTAATGAAATAATTGCTGACTATTTCTCATAGCACTTGTATCCTGCAGTTTGTGTTAATTGGTCTTCAGTGTAGGTCTCCAGTGTAGGTCTTCAGTGTAGGTCTCCAGTGTAGGTCTCCAGTGTAGGTCTTCAGTGTAAGTCTCCAGTGTAGGTCTCCAGTGTAGGTCTTCAGTGTAGGCCTCCAGTGTAGGTCTCCAGTATAGGTCTTCAGTATAAGTCTCCAGTGTAGGTCTCCAGTGTAGGTCTTCAGTGTAGGTCTCCAGTGTAGGTCTTCAGTGTAAGTCTCCAGTGTAGGTCTCCAGTGTAGGTCTCCAGTGTAGGTCTTCAGTGTAGGCCTCCAGTGTAGGTCTCCAGTGTAGGTCTTCAGTATAAGTCTCCAGTGTAGGTCTCCAGTGTAGGTCTTCAGTGTAGGTCTCCAGTGTAGGTCTCCAGTTTAGGTCTTCAGTATAAGTCTCCAGTGTAGGTCTCCAGTGTAGGTCTTCAGTGTAGTTCTCCAGTGTAGGTCTTCAGTGTAAGTCCAGTTGGTTCCTAGCCTAGACAAGGCTCTTGTGCATGTCAGATCTTCAGAGACCATTAGACAACGCTTTTGATGATCCAATGCAACTGCAAAGATTGTACCCCCCCCTTTTAGGAGAAATGGGAGGTAGGCACCAATTATGTGATGACCCCACCACTTCTCTCATGAAATGGGGGCCTCGCTGATGCCCTTGTCCGGGTCCTCTCTGCAGGAGCATGCTGTCCGAGTGCGGGGTGTCTGTCGTCCATCTCTTTGTCCCCAAAAGTTTGGTAGCAGTTCTTGGGATAATCCAGGCAAAGTTTTAGAAAACTCACACATGGAACAAAATTGGACTAATCCTGCTCCCACAATGCACTGCGAAATCTGTGATGTAGCGTGGTGCCTCTGACGCCCTTGAAGATATGAGAGCATCTGCTCCGGTTTGTTTTGCTTTTAGCCTGGGAAGATCCTTCACTTTGAATATCCTTCAGCGGGATGTCGGTGTTTGTTTGGTTTGGTTTCGTTCATGTTTGTTTTCTTCCTGTCGTATCCATCGGGATACCTTTTGCTCATGACCGCTTAGTCGTGTTTTTTTCTCTGGCTGTAAGAAAGAAGCTTTCTCTGAGGTAACGGCCCCACGAATTGCTTGGAGACCAGTCTCTTTGCGCCAGCTTGCCCGACAAAAGGTCTACACTTCATCAATAGGGGGGGCGAAGAAAGGGGGACGAGGAAAACGCCGAGCGTGAGGGAGAGAGGGCTGCAGAGGCATTACGTCAGAAGCAGAAAGAAATCCATCATTCTCTTTCCATTTCTGTGATAGACAATTTCCTCCTTTATCATGTAAAATCCGGCGCCTTTGATTTCTGTAAAGGCTGATCTGAATTCAAATAAGCTAGCGAGGGCGCTGGAAGAGTGAGAAGTTGTTCCATTCACTAGCCGCCAGCCTCGTGTGACCCGCCCCCGTTCGACCCCTGGCTCCTTGCAGGCTTCTTCTCTTTCTCCTCCAGCATCACGTGACCCCGCCACTCCTGTCCCATCTCCTTTGCCTGCATTCAGAAAGCTTGCTATGATTGGCCCTTCCCTGTAGAAGGGAGGGGCTAAAGACAGGAAGTGAGATTGAGTCCTGTGATGTCATGATGCATGATAAAAGCGATGTGGAAATCAAGTTTTTGGCATCGGTGAGACGCCACACCGGCCCGCTCAGCTCGGCCCTCTGTGCAGGGGGGCGCGCAAGCTTGTGAGTCGTCACCAGTGGCACGCATCCTGGTCCATGCTGCCCTGGGAACCCATTACAAGGAATGAAAACACCATGTCCTTCAAATACCCTTCTCAATGAGATGCTCTGGGCCTGATACTCCCAGCAGTGCTCAGTTGCCCCAGTGTTGTATTAATGACAGCCCCCCATATACGTGAACATGAATAGTAACACTAGCCTGAGACATGGCCTTGAAGTACAGGCAGTTTCGGCCTGTCCTCGAAAACGATATGTCTCTCATCTCAGCTATTTAAAGATCACCTTTAACTGTAAATCTATGCTATGCTCTGCCATTTAATTTTAGACTCCTGTTTTTCCTAAACAGATGTGACCCTCGTGATCCCGCATTTTTCTGGCGGTGAGCGATGGAGGAAGTCGCTGCTTCTGAGCGATGGCCAGTCACTGCGTTGTCATTCACTGCCACCAACGCATCATTAAAAGATCCTTACAAGCGTCCATCCATTAAAACCGTGACAGTGTATCGTGTGGGTTTACAATGTGTGTATGAAAGCAAGCATGTATTTTAGAGACTGTATGTTGAACTGAAAAATAACATGTGTCACGAGTGGTGTTCGTATATACTGTTGACGCCCCTTAGACCCCGCCCTAAATAATCAACCTATTTTCATGATTGGCTGCAGTTTGTTATGACTTCTGTGGGCTGCCATTGGCTGCCATTGACTTCTGTGGGCTGCCATTGGCTGCCTGTATCACTTGTCTCAGGTGGGCCTGAGCTCCGACCCACTGAATTAACTGGACGTTGCTCTAAAACAGTATTCCCCCAAGACCTGACCTGAAGGAGATCATGTCATTTTAAAAACTCTGTTACAACATTCAAAACTGCGAAAAGCAGCCACCTTCACACCCCACGCTATGCACATTTCTATCTGGGGGTCATGCACATGTCGATGGGCAGCGCAAGGGTATTCGACAGAACTGATGCGAAAGAAACACCCGCAAATAAAACTCTGTCAGGCGTATCTGTGACTGCAGGCTGGACACGAACAAAATCTAGAAAATCTGGACACGAGCAGCATAGCAAAAACTGCACAAAACCGAAATGCAGCACAAACAAACTGCAAGGCCAAAGAAATCCCCCAAAAGCTAATATGTGTTTTGTCTGATAAATGCCTCTGTATACATAACCATGCCTCTCAGTACTACATCTCGAGAAAGTCCGAAAAGCTCCATCCGGCTCCACAATTTTGGAAAGATTTCTTGTCTAAAATTAAAGCGCTCTCCGGGGGCACACTGGGATCATCTGCACGTACATCCCAGCAAGATGGCTCTTTCCTGTCTGTATTCTCCTGCTTCTGCAGCCTCCGGTTCGGCAGTCGTGTGCAGGATGGCCAAACGCCATGTGCCTTGTTTTTCAGACCACATAATCATAACTCCGGCTTTAATATTCCATATTCCACTAGAGGAGCGGGCAAGCCAGACCCATGGAAAGTCTCATCCCGCAGGCTTGAAGCTCGGGACATCCCATAATCCTCCCACAAGACAGAAGTCTCCCGCTGCGGCTTCTGCCGAGGCCCGGCCAATTATGTCGGAGCGTCTCGAAGTGTTCAGAGGCAGCCCGCAGGGATCCGATTACGGACTGAGGTACCCATACTCTGGTGGAGAAATTTCCAGAACTATCGGCGTGCAAATTATGAGGCAATATTTAAATATTTTTTTTTGAAAAGCAAATATACTTGGGCATCAGCAGCTGGGCAGGATGATTCCTGTAGCCCTGTAGCTCCCGCTGCTCAGGGTTCGAGGTCCTCTCCATCTCATGGGTGTCATGCAAATAGGCGTATGTGAAGTTTGACGTGACTCAGGGACTGGGTTAAAGTCACTGATGGAGTACGTTGGTCTGAGCTGGTCCTCACAGGCAGCCATGATGCTTTTTTGCTGACCGTCTTCGTTTGTCACTGGGCAAGTGCTGCATTGGCATGGTCTTCGGCGGAACCCCCCAGCACCCGCCCCCAACCCAACACCCTGATTATATGGCCAGCTATGCAATCTGCACTTATTTGAAACTTGCATTCCCCTTCCTGTGGGTGTAACTATGATTAATTTAGGATTAAGGGAAATTAATCTGTATTTGTCAAATGCCTGGCGAGCACTATGGAAAAATAATATTATGTAGATGCTGCACTGTGATGCAAATGTGAGTAAAATTTAAACAATGTGTTTCATTATCTCTAGGCTCTGCTTGACCTATTTCCTTGATGCGGTGAGTAGTGCTTAGGTCTTCCCTTTTGCTGTGATGTCACTTCCTGTTTCCCGGTCGCGTATCTGTCCGAGGGGCCTTCAGCAATTGCTGGATCGGTGTGCTGATACGGCCCCTTTCAGAGCTGGGACTTCTGGGAGACGGGCAGACACGGAGACTGTTTGTGTATGTGCGTGCCAACGATGTGCATATTTCAGAGAGTCCCCGAGCGTCTTTGAGTCACAGACCGAGTCAGGGGAGACGTGACTCTCTGTCGCCACTCTTCCGCTAAAGGTCGTTCCCATACCCCCCCCCCATTCCCATTCTCCCTGTGCTGCAAGGTGGGTGGCTGTGCGAATGTGCCACCCTCCAGAGGCCTCTGCTCCCCACGGGGGTCACCCCCAGTGAAGGGCACCACACTCAGGGACCGTGCGTTTTTACTGTTACCTGATCTCTGCTTGCAAACACGCGTGCATAGAAGTGGGGCACATCTCATTCCTCTCTGCACCCCCGTGCACTGATTGGCCCCCTGTGGCAGGTGGAGTATGCCGACTTCTAAAAATAACCCCGCCTGGCCTTTCACCTCGCTATTTCTCGTCAGGTGTGGTGTGCCCGCCATCGGGGGGGGCAATGACACAAGTCCAGCGGCAGGGAAATGTTCTATTGATCTATTTGAATTATGGACAATACGTGTAGTCTATTTCGGACATTTTAATACGCTTCCGTCTACGGTAAGTCAGTGTTTTATCATGTTGCTGTATGTTCCAGAAAGGTTCACTGTGCGAATCAAAAGTCTGACGTAATTCAAGGAATATAGTATTGGATCACACTCCCTAGCACGGTCAGACACATGTCCTCAACCACAGCCAACGATATACCATGGTGAAGCACTTAGAGTTGAACCCCGGTCCCCAGAGATAGCGCGGGTGGTGTAGACGCGCCTCAAACCACCGAGCGTTCGCGTTCGCCGCCCCGAAGATTAACGCTCGGCAGATGGTCGGGGTTTGCTTCCCCGTGGAAAATGCACAGATCTTACTGCGAGCCCCTCCGTGCCGGAATGTGTTCCTCTGCTGACTTTGCCTTCTGCTGGGAACCACGCAGGAGGAGAATCACAAAAAAGCATCACCCCCCCCCCCCCAACTCCCACAATTAGGTGGGTCACTTTTTTCATCACACGTGCCCCCCTGGACAGCTGAAGGTTTGATCCCCCCAACAGACAAGCAGAGTGTGTGTGTGTGTGTGTGTGTGTGTGGCCTGAGGCCTAGTCGTGCTGCTTAGGGAGACCTCATCCATTTTCACGTGGGAAGTACTTCTGGAAGCTTCTGTGAGGCTGTGAGGGGCCAGAAACCACAATCCGGGACAATGGTCAATTTATATTAAGTGTACACATGTAGCGTAGATAGGTTGTAAAATCAGTCAATCCCTCATAAACCTCTGCCTGCACCACAAACCATTTTCAGCTTCTTACTTTACCAGAGTAATTGTGGAATTTTACACTCTGCCAGCACGTCCAGCTGAACAAAGCTGAGTACTTTTCCTGAGGAAGAACCGTTTTTCCTAATTGTTCAAATTCGTTTTTCTCCAGGGCCCTTTGCACCTTTTTCTCGTTCGTTGTTCTCGCCCTTGCCGTCATATTCCCTCCGCGAGGGCTCCCTTCAGCTTTGTGGAAAATGCCGGTGTGATCCGAGTATGAGTCGGGCAGGTGATGGATTTGAGGGGGGGTTTGCACCTGACGCTCACAGGAAACCCCTCCCTTTTCTAACACAAGCCACGCATCAGACTGACTGAGGACGGGCCCTCTGTGGAGGAGGAATGTGTGGAGCTGGGCTCCGTGAAGAGGGAAGCGGGCGGGCGGCTGGGCGGCGCTGGTGTCACGCCTCAGGCTGTGCATCACCTCCAAGCGGCTCTGTCTGCCTGCAGTTCTGACATGTCCTGCAGTTTTTTTTCGGGACCATTTATGCTGAAAGACGATACTGTGAGTGAGACCCAACTGGCATGGGGTGCGAGCTGAGGCAAGCGTCTGCTCTGTGGGGCGCGGGTGCGAGCCTGTCTGCCTTTTCGTCCAGTCCCTGCACGTTCCCCAGTCCGTCCCGACTAACTACGGGGGTCGACGACCTTGAGGGCACACTGCTCGACTCCCGAGCCTGGCTCCAAGTGTCGATTGAGCACCTGGAAAATGCTACGCCTGCCGGTCCGTCCAGCCTCCTGGCGTGCACTGAGCAGCCTGCAACATCTCCAGCTCCCAGACGTAAACCACGTCGTCCCGCTCGGCTTCCAGTCCCTGGCTGGCCGCGGCCATGGCATGGATCTCTCGCTTTAAACCACTGCCTGAGAACTGATACATAATTGATTTGTGCAGAGGGGTTCAGAACCTATTCACCCTGGGGGACCGATGTCCGTGGGTGGCTTCCTTGTGTTTGTCTGTTCGGCTGTTAATCAGGTTGATCCCCAAAAAGCGCATTAAGTCCCCGCGTGAGTTGGTCACATTGCCACAAAGCCTGAGCGAGTCGACGAGCCCTTTTCAACACACTATCGCCATCTACAAGAGCACTGAGTCTGTCTTCACTTTTTAATTAATCTCTGAGATGGTGTCTCTAAATGGCCCATGACTGATTATGTGTGTGTGTGTGTGTGAGTGTGTGTGAGTGTGTGTGAGTGTGTCCGTGTGTTTATATGCGAGCGGAAGTCCATCCAGGGTGTCCTCAGTTTTCCTGGGATAGGCTCCAGAATCTCTGTGACCCTGTACCGGATAAGCATTCAGGCTTAAATGTATGAAATTTGGATTTTTGGCACTGCTGGTTGTTTGTATTTTACATGTCACATTGAAGCATTATCTAATTAAAGCGCACCCTCTGTATAAGCGAGTCACAGTGATGGTTTGGTGAAAAGCATTTCCAGCTATCGAAGGCAGTCTTTTGGATATTCCTGCACAAAAAAAAGAAAATTCATTTTGAGTCATTTTAAACTTTTAATGTGAAGGCGGCAGACACCCAGGAAGTACTGGAAAAAACTTTAAACCTAGGAATCTTATTTAGCTTTTCGAATTCGTGCCTGCGGGTTGGAACTGTGAACATGGACGTGAGGGATGAGACAGAGGAGACTGGAGGCCACATTCTTCTCTCCTAATGCCCCTGGTGCCTGGGGGGGGGGGGGGTTGTACAAAGACCTGCTGGGCACAATTGTGAGGCCATAATTCATGGTCACAGGCAGCCAGGCCAAAGGCACGACCAGGGCTGTAGAGAGACCTTTTCAGGGGCAGGTGGTACAAGGGTAAAAAGGGGCACTTAGTACCTTTGAAGCCCACGCACAAATCCACATTAAATAGTTCAGGCAAAACGGGGAGGTGCTCGGACACCCCCTGCCGCCCCCCCGCCAGCGCACATGCCTGATAGTATGCAGCAAAACCACCGTGCTGCTGTTTCTGGTACTTCCCACAGACTACAAGCAGAACTAGTCTCACATTTACATCTGCATTGTACATCTATCCAGGCATTTATCCACGGAAGCAGAAACCACCGCCGAGACGGGAGACAGTCCGGTGCGTAAAGCGCCCACAAGTCACCCACAGGGCGGGCAGATATTTCTGCAGCGGCGTGTGGCTGGCGAGGCTGGGGGTCAGTGGTGGGGCGTGGCGGGTTAGCCGGAAGGTGGAATATCACAGCTCCAGCTGCTATCCGGCACGCGACACACTGTCATGTGATCAACCTCCCAAATCTGATGGTTTCTATTTGCACAGAAAAGGGGGGGGGGGTCACCAAGGCCTGGGTGGGGGAGTTGGGCTGGCCAAAGCCCAGCTCTTTGTTTAGAGGGGGCTGTCATCAGAAATAGAGCCCCCAGCCCCCCCCCCCCCC
>JAODKL010000002.1:17383128-17403661 GCA_026780765.1 Petrocephalus schoutedeni | reverse complement strand
CTGATGGCCATCTGCAGGCTGACAGTAGGGTAAGGAGGTCTGATGGTCATCTGCAGGCTGACAGTAGGGTGAGGAGGTCTGATGGCCATCTGCAGGCTGACAGTAGGGTAAGGAGGTCTGATGGTCATCTGCAGGCTGACAGTAGGGTGAGGAGGGCTGATGGGTGAAGTGGGGAGGTCTGTCCGTCGTTATGACTTGACTGATTCTGTGAAGATCCTTCCTTTTTACAACAGTGGGGTTATAGAACCTACCTCTTAGGGACACCTTGTTCCCTCTGTAATGCCACCATAGTTGATACATCCTTGAATGTCCCCATCCTTTTAATGGAGCATGTGTGCCCCCCCAGGCGTCCTCACATGCCCATAAATCACAGCCATCAGCCCCAGAGCCTAAAGTGCCATTTCAGAAGGACACACAAGCCACATTTGTAATGAGACAGATGCCTCCCAGCTGTGGGTTCACAAAGGAGCGTCCTCGGGTTGTACTGACATGCATCTATATACAGGGTTGAGTCCAAGGCCTTGCTCTGTCCCCCACGTTGTTCAGTGGGTCCTCTTGGCGGAGGGGAAATGGCTTCTCAGTCACTGTTTTTCTGTCTCCCAAATAAGAGGCTGTAGATTTCCATGCATGCACCTATAGTGTTGTATATGCTCATTGCGTGTTTTTTTTCCCTGTTATTTCTTTGTGGTTGTGGTAGACTGACGTACAGTCAGAAGAGATCAGTATCGTGAGTGCAGACCAAACAGGTGCCCCGTGGCCTAACCCTTGGTGCCACTCGCCAGGATGATGAAATTAAAAATATACAGCTGCCAGAAATTCCACAAATTTTGTATGTGCCATAGGTGAGTCTTCCCTCTCATTGGCTTTCCAGCAGCATCAGCATGGTGTGAGGGGGACCAATCAGCAGCCCTTCAGTGTTGCTGTGCTGAAATACAACAAAGCAAACCGGATTTAGGGCCTCCAGAAAGGCCCTGCGGGATCCTGTGCCCGCTCCCCGCCCCCCAGTAATCCCCAACCTGTCTTGTGCCTGTTTAGTTAACAAAACAATGTACCATCTAGTCAGAGGGGAGACAACCGAGTGTGTGTGAATGCAGGAGCATTGATTGGCCTCTCGTAGGTGATGGCCTCCACCCCCTGCCGCTCCCGTTTGATTCAGGTTATGTAAAAGCACAGCAAGGACCCCCCCCCCCCGTACTAGTTTTTAATGCCTTTAAACACAATACAGGTTCTTATCAAGCAGGAGCGAGCAGACAATGTCCACCGGGGCCAAACCATCCACCTTTACATCTTTACGGTAATGACTGGGCTTTGGAAGACAAGAACACCCCCCCCCCCCCAAAAACTTACCAAGTTCACCCCAGTATCGATTTGGAAGGTGAATGTTATCTTGTGGGAAATATCACTCCCCATTTCAAACCCACAGAAGTTCGCCCACAGCCCCGTGTTCGGAGATGAATGACGCAGAGTGGATCTCGCCTGCACAGCGGCTGCCTGGGCCTTAGGGGCACCCCCTGGCTGTGGGCTGGCTGCCTTCCCTCCCCCAGACAGGGCCCTTTGATCGTCACTGAGAGCAAGCCCCACCTCCCAGGGCCTCACAGAGACCTGCTTCCTGCTTCCCTAAACCGACCAGTACAGTCTCAGTCCCTTAAAATCACCCCATCTCACAGGAGACTACACGCAGAGAAAGCAGATGTGGGATTCAAACCCCCAACCATGCATGTATGTGGCAGGAATGTTACCCTGATCTAGTTTGTCACAAGCTGCTTCATTTTAAATGTATAACTAAAGCTCAACCGGGAAATAACTCTTGCATAGATAAAGAGGGATGTCAGTTCTGTGAAGTTAGCTCATTAAGATCACATCTTATGATAAACACTCGGAAATCAAAATGGAGAAGATAATTTAGCATGGCCTTGGAAAACAAATTCCAGGTGGAATTCAAAAGGGCATTTCAGCCCCAGGATAACGGCGACATATCGGCTGCAGACCGGCGCTTTAGAAAAGAATCTCTGGGGGGCGCTGTAATGTGGGGGTGGGAGATGCCCATTAATATCGGTTTGCAGGCTAGAGAAAGGCAGCAGGGCTTTTCAAACTTCTCGGGGGTGTCTCAGTGCGGCGGCCGAATCCTCCTGCATTCACATGCAGACAGGAAGTCGGGGAATGCCCTTCAGGACAGCAGAAGGGTGGCGGGTGCACAGTGCACTGCGTCTTCCAGGGTCGGGGGTGCAGGCCGTTTACCTCCAGCTGTGCGGCATAGGTCTGGTGAATGTGAATTGTACCCATCCACTGTTTACTGAGAGCGGTTAAGGGTTGTGGGTTGGGGGGGGGGGGGGGGGGGGGGGGGGTGTTACAGTAAATAAATGACAACTAGGTCAGGCTCTTGTTTGTAAGATTTTATTTACATAATCTTTTTTACATCAGAAAACATTTACACAAATTATGTTCTCCCCATTGCTTTTTTTTCTTCACTATACAGCATTCTCTGGTCTGCAAACAGAGGCAGGGGAAGAAAATCCAATAAAATAAAAATAAAGAAACCGCAACCTTTTAAATACACCGCTTGCCTTGTGGGTGATAGTTCAGTGTGTCCTACCAGGAAAGCGTTTGTCGGGGTGAAAATAAACGGGCCTGGTTGTGCAATCCAGGCCCAGTGGAGCGAGAGAAGCAGAAATGCCTTCATATTCATACGTCCGTTTCTTTCACATTTTCATATAAACGGAGCCGAGACAGTCGGCCTTCATGTAGTAAAAACATGGGCAAAACCAGCTTCTGGTAAAAACATAATGATGGCATGACATCATTTGATAGTGTCCACTAGAGCAATAAGTAGGCCAGACACTTGTGGATCGAACATCTAAAAATCCTGCAAAGGAAAAGGCCAGCCTACATGCACGCACACACGCACACACACACGCACACGCACATGTGGGAGGACCACCGCCCACGCGCTACACAGTGGTCACCGTGGCTTCCGCGTCAGGAGAAAAACACGGGGCACGGACGGCGATCCTGGAACTCAGAAGTCAGGGAGGAGACCAGGTGGAGGACCCTTTCAGCCAGTGCGCAGGCCGACAGCAGGTTTGGCCGATGCAGCGTCGCCAGGCCACAATCCCGGCACATTCCCACCTGCATTCTGAAGTCACCAGGGACGTGATAAATTTAAACTAAACTGTCCTATCAGGTCCTCCGTCACTGGGACAGGGAGGGGCCTGGTGCTCGGAGGAGATGCATGGGGTGAGAGAGTAGCTCTCACCTGCACGCCGGCTGCCTGGGCCTTAGGGGCACCCCCCGGCTGTGGGCTGGCTGCCTTCCATCTTGGATTCCCTCCACCAGGCAGGGCCGTTTGATCATCACCGAGTGCAAGCCCCACCTCCTGCGGCAACGTGGGAGTGCCTCCCATAGGCTCACCTCCTAGGGCCGCTCCGGGCTCCGCCTCCCACAGCCACAAGCCAACCGGCAACCCAGCTTACTGTGAGCAGGGCGGCCCTGTTAATCCAGCCCCCACACGTCAGCGGAGGCCACGACCTCAACCACAGGACAGCCGTCAGATTACATTACCCAGCAGCGGATGCTTTCCCCACATAATCTCCTCCGGCAAATGAGCCTTATTTACCCCTCCCGGATGCAGCCGGCCTAACGGGGGGTTAGACCATCTCCCCCTTCGCCACATACCGACACCACAAGCAGCTTCAAAGGGAAAGTGAAATGAGTGACTTAGTGTTACAGCCGACTCCTGGCCAAACCAGAAGCATAATGTTTACGGTCAAAACAAATTCATAACCAGAATCACAGTACAGTACAAGGAGAGAGTTTCTCAGGTTAATCTCAAAGCACATTTCAGTGCATATTTGATTCTATTCACATCATGATCTCTTTGCACCACAACATTAACCGGGGCGGGGGCACTATCAATGGGACAGCCAGCGAGGTGAGAGAGCGGGGGCGCGCCCTGCTGTTCTGTCCTGTGGGGGGGGGGGTCCACAAGCAGAGAGAGGAGCTGCAGAGAACCTGAGCAGGCAGCCAGTGCTACTCTCAGGCTCGCCTGATCTCATCACCCCCGCCACGTGGAGCAGGGAGCCCCGAGAGGTATTCCAGAAAGATCTCTCACACACACGTATGCACGCACTCAGAAACGCTCGCACGCAAGCACAGAAACGCACAGTCAAAAAGTACATACAGTATTGTAGTGATCGCTTCTACAGACCATGATATTGTTTCATTTGGATTGGGTATGGGTGCCTCAGAGTCTACAGCCCAAATACCTGATTTTTATACCTTTTACAAACGGAAATAGTGCATGCTGATATCAGGGATTGGGGGGTCATGGCGTTCTGCGCAAAATCAGGCCAGTGGTCAGTTGTCCAGTTCCTTCGTGTTTAAACTGAAAACTGAGCACTTTCAGCACGTGGACAAGCCCCGCCTCAGCGTCAGGCTGGGGGGGGGGGGGGAGCCAGGGCGCCGGCCGCCCCCACAGGCTGTTTAAACAGAAGCTGTAGGTGGCGGCTGCGGACATCAGCAGACCTCAGCACAACAGCGTTCCCGAGTGTCGCCAGGCAACCGCACTCCTGCCAGCGGGCCCTATGCACTGCGCCAGCGGGCTGGAGTGGCTCCAAATGCTCCCGACCGGCCATTACACGCACCGCCAGAAACACAACCCCCCTGCTGGGGGAGGGGCTTCAATTGTTCCAAGCGCCAACGAGAAAAGTCAATTATGCGGCCTGCAAAGAAGCTAATCAGACCCATCCCGATGTGCATGTGGAAGGCAAAGAGGGCCGCGGGGGTAGGGGTTTAGTTAGAGGGTCGGCCTACAGTGGCAGCAGCAGGACCCAGGCACCGGGCAGGAGGCGGGAGTCGCCCCCAGGTTCTAACATGTCATCCCCATTGGCATTTACACACCACAAGACCGAGTATGAGCAGAAATAAATAGGGAACTGAGAAAAATCTCCATTAGCACTCCTCAGCCTCATCCACAGCCTTCAGGGGGGGCACTTCTAGCCTCACTAATGATGGTGATCTCCCATGCCCATAACCCCCCCATTTCCAATGACTAGAAGATACATAACAAGCTGGTCTCAAGCTATTTTTTTGGAAGAGGTTGGGGGGGGGGGGGGGCAGGGTAATCTGGTAAATGGTTGACATGGTCTGGGAAGAGGCGCTCACAACAGGGGGCGCTCACGTTTCGAACTGCGTGAGCAGGGCGCGCACCTCGGGGGTCAGCTGCTTGGCCGCCTTGGCCGCCTCAGCGATGGCTTTGCGGTATAAGCCCTTTCTTTTCTTGTCAAAGCGTGACTGGAAGTTCTCTAGGAAGGGGGTGACCTGCGACAGAGCCAGGAAGGACGTAGTAGGCGACCCGAACCAGGAGATGCGAGCCTCCTGCCTGACCAGGAGCCCGTTGTCTTTGCGGCTCACGGTGATGACCAGGATTCGCGCTGGCCACCAGGGGAAGCCGTAAATTTTGGCCCAAACGATGTCCCCTACGCATATGGTCCTGCCGTCGGCCGTGACGCACTTAGAGACGTTTTTGGAAAAGACTGCAGCTTTTAAGGGCTTGCTAGGCTGCTTCTCCTCCTTGGGGACAGACAAAGAGGAAGAGGAGGAAGAGAATGGCAGGGTGGTGGGGGAAGCGGTCACTATGGAGGACGAGCTGGGCATGGGAGGCGAGTGCAGCGCGCCGGGAGGGGGCAGGTCGAAGGTCTCCGTGGAGCTGCACTCCGAGTTGGAGGACTTCAGGTCGTCGGCGCTGTCGACGCTACACACCGAGACGCTGGAGGAGTCGGGCTGACTGGCGTTAAGGGACACGTACATCGAGAGGCTGCCCGCCTTGGCCCCCCGCCTCTCCCGCCTCTCCTCCCGCCCCCCTAGCTCGTCAGCCTCCACGTCCGGGTCCCCGGGCTTCAGCTGGGGACTGTGCTCCCGATCGTGGTGGGGTGGGGGCTCGGACGGGAGCAGGGCTCCGAGCTCGGCACGCAGGTCTGCAGGCGGGCTGTGGTTTTCAGCAGCGGCGGCAGTGACGGCAAGGGGGGCAGAGCAGGAGGAGCGCGTGGAGGCACAGCGGGACAGCGCCGCCCTTCCCGCCACCCTGCTGCCGTTTGCGGGCCCCCTCTCAAAGCCCAGGGCCGCGCCGGCTGACGAGCTGTTCTCCTCGTTGCGGTACCTCTGAGGCTTGATGCGAATCCGCGGGGGCAGAGCGGCGCCGCTAGCCGTGCCCGTCCCCCCGCCCCCGCTGATCTGGTGCAGCCGCCGAGTGAAGTGGACCTTCTGGTGGGGGTCCTGGGGAGAGGAAGTCCTGCTGATGGGCGCCCCGGTGGCGGCACCAGCCTTGTCCCGCTGCCTCCGGTGCGTGACGCCGGCCATCTTGAGCACCTCCCGCGCCTTGCAGTGATCCACATTCTTGTTCTGCAGCACCTTCTTGGCGGCGTTCAGCTGGACGCGGGGGCCGCTGGCGGCGGGGAGGGCGACAGCCGCATCCGCCTTCACCACGCTGGGGCCTCTGGCCTGGGTCGCCGTGGCGGCATCTCGCACCACCGGCCCCTGTCTCCGGGGGCCGTCGGCCCTGGCTTCGGTGCGGAGTCGCTTGCCCGCTCCCACGGCGCTCTCTCCCCGCCGACGCTTGGCTTCCTCGCCTCGGCACTCTGTCCCGGGGCCACGCCTCACCTCCCGCTTGTCCCCGCCCACCACGGCACCCTTACATTTGTCGCAGAGCACCTGCCGGGGGCGGAGCTTGATGGCATTCATGATGGACGTGGGCTCCTCCCGGTACAGCTTGCGTTTAGGCCGTTTGATCTTGCGGGGAGGGGGCTGAGGTATCGACTGGCTGTAAGTGTCCCTGATAAACAAAGGCGGGGGGTATGGTAGCCCCTCCTGGAACAGAGGAGGGGGTTTCGAGGTCCACTGAGTGGCGGTGGGCTCGGGCTGGGGCACGCTGGCCGGCGGGCAGGCCTCGCCCTGCTGCTGGTCGGGGGCTCCCTGTTCCTGCCCCTTCTCCGGTTCTGACGGGAACGGTTCTTCCTTTAGCTGCATAGTTTCAGGTTTATCCCTGTATTCCCTCTTGGGAAACACGGTGACCGGAATCCCGTACGGTCCGAACCTGAGGAGAGACATTTTCGACAGGATCAATAAACAGGGTAGGCGGCGGGATAAAAGCCGGGCCGCCGCGCTCGCCCAGATTTCACGATCCCCCGCGCCTCGGCGAGTCCTGCCTCCACCGGCGTCGTGAAACATTTAAGACGTGGCGGTGCAAGAAAGCGTTCCTCGTTTGTCGACTCTGGCGAGCCGGCAGCGGCTACGGCAGAGGATGATACAGCGCATTAAGCTAATTAGCGCCGAGATCAAAGGGGTTCATGCAGACACACAAATCCACCGGAGGTTACAGCGCAGTCAAGCTCGGGGGGGGGGGGGCATCTTCCTGGCAGCACTTAATGAGAGCTGCTCTGTGTGCGCTTCAAGGTACAACCTATGCCAAGACTGGGAGGACGCCAGGAGACCGACAGACAGGGCGAATAAATAGGTCGCATTTGTGGCATTATGGGAGTGGCTGACAGAATGTCCCAGGGTGCCGTTACTGATGTCCCAGAGACGGGATCGCGGGCCACCGGTCATTCCACGATCACAGCCTGCATGTCCAGATTAAGGTGCTTAAAGTGACAGGAGCTTTACTCCCTACTACCAGGGAGCATGTAGGTCAGAAACCTACAGGTATCCTGCCTTCACAACCTTTATATTGGTGGGGGGAAGAGAGAGTGCCAAGGAGAGCAGCACAACCTGCCAGTATCCAAAGGACAGATACACTGCCAAACAACAAATAAAGACCGAAAAAATAACTAATGTAAATAATACACACAGCCACAGGTACAAGATCAGGCTTTCCGAGGACACATTAAGACATGACGTGCCACAGCAGGACAGGAATATATCCCAAGTCCTTTCCCGTCTGACTGTCCAAATTTCAGCGACGAATGACGGATCAGTCCATTGTGGCTTGCAGTGTGCTGTGCGAGCCGGGGCACCCGCAAAGGGGCTTGCTGCCACACAAGGTATTGTAGGGCGACGGGGTGGAGGTGGGGGTGGGGGGGCAGAGCAGAATCCCTGGGACTTAACCTTTGATCAGCTTGGCAGCAGCTCCCACCACAAAACCCTCCATCTGCTCCCGCCATCAGCCGGCCGCCCGAGCTCTCGTGTTTGCGGCGGCCCTACCGAGGCCGGCGCCACATCCCGCCATCAGCCGGCCGCCCGAGCTCTCGTGTTTGCGGCGGCCCTACCGAGGCCGGCGCCACATCCCGCCATCAGCCGGCCGCCCGAGCTCTCGGGTTTGCGGCCCTACTGTGGCCGGCCCCGTCTCCCGCCAAGGGAGAAAGAATCTTAAGCAGTCAGACCACCCTGCTTGTTGTTCTGCCCCTGGGCATCATTAAGGCTGACACCTCCCCCTCCGGGACATTCTTACCTGACTGTAAACACACGTGAATGGAAGGCATCCCAGCCTACAACGGCCGTGGACCTTTCCCGAAACATCCCCCCCAGTTTGGTATTAAACACTTCATTTAAACAGTGGAATATTTATAGTGCAGCAGGTAAGCACCTTCTCAAGTTGCAGAGACAGGAGCCATGACGCATTTTGCACAATAAAATGCACTGATTATTCCCTCACACTACTGAAATTAATTGCATCATAACAGTCTAAACAGTATTTAAAACACGACTGATCGGATTAAAAGATTGTAATTTATCGCAAGACTGACATACATATCGCACACATCCTTGCACTCGGGCTCCTAACAGCAGCTGTCTTCCTCCGGAATGCATGTCACCCACCTACACAGGCATGCCCACCCACGCAGCCCCACGACGTCGCCCCCTACCTGCCCAGCCTCACAAAGAGGACACGAAAAAGGGCTGAGCTACAACAGAATGGGACACCACTGGGCAAAGTCACCAGCTCACACTACCAAAAAAAAGGTTGTCGGAGCAGCTGTGAAAATTGTCTCATTAGATTCGAGTACCTGGCTGTGTGATCCCTTCCACCCAGTGCCTCAGGCAGAGCCTCTGTCACAGCAGTCACGAGAGAGAGGGGCACCAAGCTCACAAGCAGCCAGACAGCTGTGAGGTGGGTCGCTGGGAGAGGACGCCACAACACAGACAGCCTACACCCAGTCCAAAGCACTGGGGCGGCAGCAGAGCTCTGCAGCACACTGCAGCTGGCTTAGTGGACATATCTGTGCTACCATGAAAATCACCAGACTGTGGCCACCTCCCATTTGGGGATTTTCCTCAGGTTGGGACCTACAACCTCCCCGCTTCATAAATCTACACCCCTAACCAGCTCCAGTATGGCGAAAATCAGAGCTCCAGTGGTTTGACAAGCAGAGCGTTGTGCTGACAACACAAACGTTGTGGGTTTAAGTCCCAGGGAGCACAAAGTTGCTTTGGATAAATATGTCAGATAAAAGAATTAAATGTAAAAATTATGCAAAGCAGGGCTGCCCTGAGGGAGCCGCCCCCATGCTATTGGAGGATCCTGTTACGCTAACGACCGTCCCCGATATGAGCCGCAGGGCCCAAGCCTACAGAGCCTCGCCCGTCTGTCCTCTGAGCCTTTCAAACGGCGCCCCATGCCCAGACCGGGGCCACGCTTGAAGGTCGACGGTTCCCTCTGCGTGACAAGATCACGTGTTGATCCGTCTCACCCGTTCGGGGATGGAGCTTCATTAAAATGCCTGACAAGGACAGAGCCTCGGGCAGCCGTGGCCACATGAGAGCCGGCTGAGAAGACCACCAGGCGACGGATGAATCACCCAGCTTTGGTGACACGTCCCCCGAAGGCTCATCCTTATATCCTCTTCCTGCCTTTACCTAATTCCCAAAGATCTAACTGCATTTAGAGCTAAAGTGCGCTATCTCCTGGATTTTTTTGTCCTGCATCATGATCCTCCCCCAGGTGCTTGAAATTTGGGAAGGCTTTTCAACCTGGAATCCACGTCCTTGGGGTCGCGCAATCATTTGCCAGAGGTCCATTGAAACGTGTCAGCATGGTTATACTACCCCAGTCAAAGATACTAATTTTCAAGGGAGACGCATTGCGTCCATAATTAAAGAAAGGTTGCAAGCCCCGGAACTGGGCTCTTCTGACCCGTTACATCACATGCATGTTTTCAGTGTTTCAAAGCTGCATTCAGCACTGAGCTCTCCACCAAACACTCCTCGACGTACCTCGACTACAGGTTCAAAGCAACACAACATATGATCTTAATCACAAGCGGTGTCTGCAGCAGATGCCCTTTTGCCATTAACGCCGTTCACTAGAAGAGCAAACGCATCCCTAAATGACCACCTCCTAAGGACATCAGGTATGGATGAGCTCCAGTAACTCTCCAAAAGGCTTCCTTCACGTCTGTTTTCATGTGTTGGTTGAGTCAATCAGATGAAGCGTTATCCAAAGAGTTACCATCTCCGGCTTCAAACAGGTCAGAATTCTTAGGCTTCAGACAGGATAAACTTACTTTCAAAGGATATGAGATGAAAAACTAATTGCTGCTGCCATTAACACCTGGTCAAAATTGATGCTACCACCCACACCTGGTCGAAATACCAGCTTGACCAGTAACACGACTGATCCATGGTAACAGCCGTGCTCTGCTAGGTTCTAGTTGACTCACAGAGCAGCTTATGAAAACCACGCTTCTACGTGCCGAACTTACAACCCCATCATGCTGACGTACTTAGGCATGGTAATTTAGTCCAGGGAGAATGTGCGGTCACACGTTTCAAACAGAGATGCAATGTGAAGTGTGGGTCTGTGGGCGAGACCACAGCAGGGATATGGGGGGTGCAGGCCGAAGGATTAAAAACCCTCCACCTGATGAAACCTTCAAGCGAAAGACCCTCAATCAACACCTGGTTGAAGTGTTACTCCAGGTCCGCTGCGAAACCTTCACCCGCTGAGCGCGGTTATCACAAATTCTGTGATCATAATTGCTGCCATCTTCAACCTTTAAACCTCAGAAACAAAAAAACCAAAACCTGGCCAATGAATGACTACTTAGGATTTCACGTCATAGAAGCCAGATCTTACACCAGTTGGCTCCACAAGACCTTAAAGCAGGTCGACGGGACTCGCTGGCCCGAAAGGGCAAAAAAACGCAAATCCCACAGGTTTTTTTTTTTTAATTCTTCACAAGTACAACGCAAACGTTTAGTTTTTTTGCACCAAACGGGCAGCGGGATCTGCAGGAGACAGATTCACGGTCCACTTCTTCGGAAGAGTGGCACGCCATCCCCAAAGGTTCAAGCTCCCTCACTGCTCACAGCTAAAATTAACCCAGCGGAAGGAGATAACTGGAGGCAGCTGATTACAGGCAGAAGCGTGACGGCTTCTGGGGACCCTGTAAATCGCCGCTGCTGCCGTCGTTCCCCGTGAACGGCACCCGCTTTCGATTCTGAGGGGCCTCTTCGATGAAGACACAAAACAGGTCATAAAAGGCAGCAGAACAACACGCAGTCCAGCATCTCCCGGGGCCCAGTGTCTACTCACGTCCGCCGAGCCCGAGAGTGATATGACCTGCTGTTCCCATCTCCTCCCTGTGTGAGATGGCCATCAGCGGGACGGAGGGGGCGGCCCTCTCGCAGCGGAGAGAAAGGGCAAAGCGGCTTCCTGTCTAAACCACAGCTGAGGCCCAACCTACACTCAGCAGGAAAAGCAATTTGGGCATCACCGCCCGGCCAATAGCGGCCTGGGCAGCCGATCTGGCCAATCGTTGCCCAAGAAACCCTGGGGACCACTGTGGCCTAAAACTCATTGTCAGACCCTGAAAGAAAAGTGCTATTAACCCAGATCCCCTTTGACGACTTCTGGCAGATGTTAAAAGGCAGCTTTTGTTTTCTTAAAATATAGATAAAACCAGGGACAAGGGGGAGATTCTACAATGGATGAACAATCAGTAAGGGAGCAGAGCGCGGGAGAGAAGAGGAGAGGAGCATCACAGCACTGCATGTATTCCGTGTTACTTCTTCAGCTAAATAGCTCTGACAGATATGCAACGCGCAGCAGTCGATGTGTGTCGGGCCATCAGAGCCACGTCTTTGCGGGATCACACACAAAAAAGGGGGGGGGGTTAGAAATGCACGCCTGACGACTCACGGCGTACCGAAATAGAATGAAGGGGTGATGAAACGGGGCCGGGAGAGGTGTTAGAAAGAGAGCTCAACAAATTAAGACAGCAAACGAGAAGGGGGTGGGGAGGGTGAACCCTGGAGATACAAATCCTAGAATATGTTGAGGTGAGAGAGACGCTAAATCACAGCTGAGGGCAACATAAATCACTAAAAAAACCTCAGCCTGAGTCTAACCGAGATCACAGGGCCGTTAAGAAAGCAGTGCATTAAGCGATTAAAGAGAAGAGGGTACGTCTCCCGTGCGGGAAATAAAATATACAGAACAGAAAAGCCAGAAGATACAGTGAGATGTGAGATGATGGCTGCACATCAAGCCAGGAGCGTTTACTAAAGGGTACTGGCCAGCCTGTGGATAAGAGTGCAGCTTGCTAAGCAAAAGCCACAGTCTGCGGACAGGGGTGGCCGGCGTGGGTCTAGTGTGGGCAGCTTACTTATGTCTGAGCAATCACATTAACGGTGTCATTCCATTTTCTGGGGTCTGATCCAAGTGAACACCTGGATCCTAAATAAACACAACCTCACCTCTCTTTAGTAACTTGTGGTCCTGTAAACCCCACAACACTCAACATGTGGAAAAACTTAAAAGGGGCATTAATGCAACAAGGGCACGTGGGTCCCTTTAAACAGAGGGTCAATTAACAATGCAGCTTACTGGAGCCGACAGTGATCTGAATAATAATACTAATAATAATAATAAATAATGTTAACAGACACCCATCTAACTACCTTTTGGAGAGGTCCATAAGAACCCCCGAGAAGAGTTTCTCGCCGAGCCGAAACGAGACCACCAGGGCGTCATCAATGATGTGATCCAGCGAGACTCGAACCTCGGACCCGGGGATGAGCTGCGCGATCGACTCGGTCCGTAGCCCCCGGTGCTCTGGGCCGGCCAGCGCGGCTTTCAGCGGCGCGTCCTGCAAGTCGGCGCCGCCCGGAGGCGTGTCGAAGCGCTCCGGCTCCGACGCAGCGGGGCTGCTCGCCGCGTCCCCCGGCAGCTCCGGGGGCGCACGCTGCTCGCCGCTTTCCGCCACGGCCAGATGCTCCGCGGTCCTCGGGCTGCAGGGGAGCGCGGTCATCGCGCACGCCTTCCCGAGATCGGCGCTCCCCAGTCCGGGCTCTGGCGATGCCTCGGCCGCAGGTGGCTCCAATGAGACCCGTAGGTCGGGGTGGATCTCGGCGTCCCCGGTCCGCTCCGGGTCCGTAAGGGCAGCGCATCCTCTCCCCAGCTCAGTCATATCCGTTAGACACAAATCAGGCGCTGCCAGCCACACCTCCGTCGGCGCCGCGGGGACAGGCTCCGGGGAGCCGGCGGAGCGCTCTGCCGGTGCCGGTTCCGATCCGGCCGCCAGCTGGACTGCTGGGGGCGCCCCGCACGGAGCCACCTCCTCCACCGTCCCCTCAGTGGGAGTCAGCCCAGCGCTCGAGTTCAGCTCCTCGCAGCCGAGGTCCCACCCGGGGCTTGCGGGGCTCCCCTCCGCGGCGTGGCTGTCCCCCGCGGGATTCCGGCGAGCACTGCCCACGGCCTCCGGGGGAGCTGTGCGCTGCGCCTCGGCGCGACCCACGCTGCATTCCTCAGCTGCATCTCCGTTCTTGGGGACGCGCACAAGGTCCATCACTGTGGCGCGCTGCTCCGCAGCCTCGGCCTCGCACTGGGCCTCCCCCGCCGCTGGCTGCGGCACCTCGTGCTCCAGCTCCGCTCCCTCCCTCGCTGTTGTGGTTGCTGCCGCAGAAGCTCCTGGCTCCGCAGCCACGGCCGCCATTTTCTTTCGCCTCCTCCACCAGCAGCTCAGCCTTCTCTCTCTGATAGGATGTGATCCCGCCCACCGCGACCCCACAGGACTTCCCATTGGCTGCAAAGCAGCGAGCTCGTGCATATGTTGCCGGATTCTGAGTCTATCAGGAGGGAGCGCTGGAGTCGGCCGTTCTGATTGGTTGGATTCCTGTCCGTCACATCGGTCCCGTTACTTTAATGGATTGAGGTTGCACTGATGGTGACACAGGGGGCGATATTGTGTCATGTTCCTACCCTCCGGTAATGAACGAAAATGACCATTTGTAGTGCACAAAGCATTCACTTAATATTTAGTGCAATAACTGCTTAATTATTGAAACATAAAATACAGTTATATACAACTATAAATTGTGTATATATAATTCATAATCATACAAAATATGATATTGTACATATTATACCAATATATAGAGAGACGACTAAATCCGTACATTGTTCTTTATGTATTTGTGTTTTTTCTAACAAAATCTATACAATCTATAATCTATACAAAATCGCATTTAAATAATACGGACATTCCGAAGCGTAGTCCAACAATTAACATTTTAACGTTCGTCTTTACGTCTTCATTTTAGTCAGTTTACCTAAGTTCCTATTTGTAGTAAAAATACTAGCCTAAAGTGACAATTTCTGATTTGTTACCCAGAAATTCATATTGTTGCCAGGAAAATGCACAACCTGCATTTAAATTCCTGTTTCATCGGTCAAGATTTGCCTGTACTGTAGCATGCTGTATAAAAACTAGAATATATATTGGCGGAGAAATTGGTTAAATTCATTTAACGAATTCTAAGGCGCAGGTGGTGAATGCTTCGCATTATTTATCTGTCCCAGAAGTCACCTGAAACATCCGATTAATTTCCTGGCACTTCCCGTGATTCAGTGAAAAAAAACATTTCCAAACCTGCCTAATATTCATACACGTCAACGTGACAACACATTTTCAAAATTACACTGTCTTCCAGAATTAACCCGAACAGTAATGCTATGTTTTACAGCAATTCATAGTTACCAAATGTATTTTTTTCCATGCAAGCGCTCTCCTGGAGCACTACGCCAGTAATTTAACCACCTAGGGCTACTTCCTTGCCTGAAGGAGCCAGGGCTGAGAATATGACGAAATACTCAGCAATTAACATCACACCCATTAGGTGGCGTTTTGTTGTAATTATTTTGATCAAATGCAACATTTAGCCGAGTATCTGTGTTTTGAGCAAGACAATTTCTCAATTTTCTCAACCCTCAGAAGGCAGTTACCCACCATACCCTGCCGTTAAATGAATGAACATTTGCGCCGCGTTTCCCGTAAACCGTTACGCCTCTTCGGCACGCATACGCGCCCCACAGCCCGCCGCATGAGCCCGCCTACAACGCGTCCCCGTCTCCCTCCCCCAGCTCTCCTCCTCCCGCTCGATACGGTGCCTCTAATGTTAAACCGCACAAGAATCATCCACTGTATGTCGTCAAATCACCTACACACGTGTCACAGTTTGAGTCCCCTTTTTTAAAAAAAATTTAGTATATGATCAAAGTAACTGCATCTGCTACGAATTCTATGTTTAGTCTGGGACACCGCATTGCATAGTAGTGACGTACATTTGGATTGTGCTGTAATAAGATTACATTTATTATTAATGTTTTTTTTTCTTATTTGGAAATGTTTGCAATTTTTTCTGTACCCATGAGTAAAATATATAAATATTATAAACAAACATGACAAGTACCTTTCCCGCGTCTTTACACTGAATGTACTGATCCAGCAAAACCTTGCAGGTATCTCAGTCTGACCCCCAGCACCGAACTGCTTCAACCCTTCCATAGTTTGCGGCCATCCTGGGCCATCGTCTGGTGAACTGCACACCGCAAGTCACGCCAAAGCTTTTTAGCAGAAATGAGGTCATTACTTCGGCTCAAGGCCTGAAATGTCTTCGGTTTCAGCCACCACCCCATGGATATTTTTTTTGTGCATTAAGGATCAATGACTTCCTCAACCCCCTTTCCTACTAGGACGTGGCTTAAGTTAAAACACACAGGAATGGATGTATATATCCCCTTTTCAAAGGAGCATGTCCCGAACGACCTGGGACGAAAGTCTGGGAAGCAGAGAACATTCAGATTTTCCGTCTATCATTTGTGTTATGCAGGTGTTCAAGGACACATTCAAGATGGTAACAATAAACTTCTGTCATTACAGATTGTGCCTGTCCCTGACAGATGACCGTGTCACAAAACCAGCTTTTACGATCCGAAGTTTGCTAGTGAAACCCCCGAAAGTTCGTTTTTTAATGCCGCGGTTCGGTCGTAAAAAAGTTCCTTAGTCACAGTGTTTTATATTGTCCAAACACATTTAACCCTGAGAGAGGAATAAAACAGGCCAGCCTTGTGCACTTTACGGGCTTTCGCAACGGGGCGGGTTAGTGCCCAGACTCAGCCTCACCTTTACCTCTCTCCCTTTGCAGGTATGACTTCATGAGCATGAGATCCAATCCAGGGGACACGTGTGGGCGCTCACCTTAAACCACCCCCACGTCCCTTCCTGGAAGCTCAGGATGCCTGTCCCAATTCATCCCACATTCAGCGGGTGCTTGGTGAGATGCAGACTCATTTTTTTTAGAACTGGAATTTTTTTTTATTTTGTAATTGTTCTAACTTTCCTCCCGTTTACAGTGCCCCTGGGTGCCTTCAGGTTATCTAAAGCAAACGCTTACTCACTCGGCATGTGTTTCAGTGTATATGCAGGGTACACCCAGTGTACAGGGCAGGGTACATCCAGGGCACACCCAGGGTACAGGGCAGGGTACACCCAGGGCACAGAGCAGTGTGCATCCAGGGTACAGGGCAGGGTACACCCAGGGCACAGAGCAGTGTACATCCAGGGTACAGGGCAGGGTACACCCAGGGCACAGAGCAGTGTACATCCAGAGCATACCTAGGGCATTGGGCCGGGCACATCCAGGGTACATCCAGGGCACACATTCACCCAATCCACAGGCAGTCCATGTTCTCACAACGTGGCAGGTATTACCGGGAGTACCAAGAGTAAAACACCAACTAAACAGGGAGAATACTGAAGCCCCACACTGACAGAGCCATATGCAGGAATCATACCCAAGGCCTGTAGGTATGAGAATACAGCGTCAACTACTGTCCCACCTTTAATCAAGGAGAAGCAGGACAGAAATGGCACACGACGGCTCCAATGCATATGCACAAAACATAGAGTCAATCGGAATCAGAATCATCGTGATTCATTGTGATTCAGTGTCATCGTGCGGAGTACATCAAAATTAAAAGCTTTGTAGTGAGAGGAGACAATTGCTTAGCCCGTAAAAATGACTGAACTTCATAATAGCAAAAAAAGAAAGAATATTCGTTGAACCGGCTTCTCAAAGTATTTTGTGGGGAGGTGTGAGAGGGACTGGGGGATAGTCCTTTCGGCTGTCTGGGGTAGGCTTCTTTGGAACAGGTATGACTGTGGATGATTTCAGGCGAGATAGGACTGCAGCTTGTGACAGGGAGAGGCTGAAGATGGCGGTGAAGATACCTGAAAGCTGGTCCAGCAGATGCCTTCAGCACCTTCCCCAGCATTCCATCAGGGCCAGCAGCTTTCCTGGGGTTCATGCTCCTGGACTGTGAGTGAGGAGGGGCTGGGGGCTGGAGCAGGCAGCGATGGAGTGGCAGTGTGCTGCTGTGACTCACAGATTGTCCTTAACATTAGAGAATGTTGCTTTGTCCACCGTAAGGGGCAGGATGTGGCTCAGTGTCCTGAGCCTCTGTGCTTCTGATCAAAAGGTCACCAGTTCAAACCTGGTCTGGACAGAATAGTTCTATGAGCAAGACCCTTAACCCCCAGCTCCGTAGGCATCACGAGGTAGCTGCCCCCCTCACTGTGACCCCCAAGCTTCCTCTTCCCTTGTGACTCCTGCAAAGCAAGATGGGAGTTAAAGTGAAAAGACTATTTCGCCCGCAGGGATTCATAAAGCGCCGCCATTCTATAAGCCACAGGAAACCACAGCAACTTTTTTTTGGGGGACACCCACATTTCTTCTATTTTGACACGGTCACTTGACCACAACTGTGGACCAAGTGCCGATAAGCCCAGTTCAGAGCTGAGCATTTCTGCCGGTTTCTCATCTGTGGGAGAAATTGTCTGGACCTGCAGTTTCATCCCATGCAGAGCAGGTGAAACGGTGTGGAATGATCGGAGGTGTGGGGGGACATTTAAATACAAATGTGTACATCCCCGGGGCAGGCGAGGGGGGGTGTGTCCGCATTATGAGCTCATGGGGGAATGATATGCGCGCTTTCCCCATGGTAAACTGCCACTGGGGGCAAACTGCCTCTCAGACGGTCAGATGTCTTTGGCCCGTGTCTCCTAAGACCCCCCTTCGCACATAAAACTGGAGAGCCGGGGGCGAAGGGCTGCCAAAATCCAGGCCCGACCCAACCGCAGACAGAGGAGTCTTCTTGTCGAGTCAGCCCCTGTGGGGAACACGCTGTCCTGCACGCTGTCCTGCACGCTGTCCTGCACGCTGTCCTGCAGACACCGCCGTGGCCAGAATCCGTCCACGCGACCCCATGGCTGCAAGGCGCAGTGTGGGGGGAAAAAAACAGAATGCGGGATTGAAGGAAACTGGGATGCACAGCGATGCCTGTCATTTAAAAAGTAAGACAAACGTAGTTTTAGCTGGCCTAATAAAAGCAGTGTCTTGTTTTAAGGGCTGAGGAAAATGTATTAAAACTTGCATTTGGCTGCTATGCAAAGTGAATTAAGGGCAGAAATCCGTTTTCCTTCGAGGGCCGTAGGCTCCTGCGGACCTCAGGTGCACGCAGGTGGCTGACCGAGCGGTCACTCACCCGCGATTGCGGCGTCATCATAACACTTTATGACGGGGGCGGGTGTGCGCGTCCCGGCAGGAGAGTATTTAGGGAGTGGGCCGCCTGACACCCTGCACCTGTCTGCTCACCTGCACTCTCCGCCATCACTCCTCCTCGCCATCGACGATGTCCTTCACCGGCAAGTACGAGTTCGAGAGCCAGGAGAACTACGACGAGTTCGTCAAGCTGATTGGTAAGATCCCCGGACCTTCGCACAGACAGCTCTGGGAAAACATTAGGGGGGCACGGCAAAATTTTCAGTTTCACTCATTTCTCAATCCATGGGTAAGACATGCATTTTTTTTTGCAAACTGCAGCCAGGTTCTTCTGTGTTTCTCTTTAATTAAGGGCTTCTTCCCTGCTTTATGGGCCTTCAGTCCTGCTTCTAGCAGCCTGATACTAACTGCCCTAGCTGTGCATGTCACACCACTTAATGTTCCCCATTCCTTATGAAGGTCATGTCATCCTCCCATTCATGAGGCACTGCTGGATAAGTTGACGGTCGTCTCTGGCATTAGAACGCCGCTTCCCCCCTCTACCTGGCAGGTTTCTGGTCATTCCCAGTGTCTCCTGCTTCACATTGTCCTTGTGTAGGCTACTGCTGTCTTAGAGACATTGGACCTGGAAGCAACCCGCCACTCAATGTAGCCTTCTGCCAGCAGAACCAGGATTAAACCAGAATTTTAAAATGCAGATTTAAACAAAAATTATGTGCTGTGGTCTCTTAATTTTTTCCGGGGCTATATAATGCACTACAGATACCTTTATGATGCATTATAATGGCCGGTATGAGCATTAAGAATGCTTTGTACTGCATTTTAAAGGTATCTATACTGCATTATAGATGAAAGCTTCACAGAGCATTCATAGTGCATAATATACATGACTATAATGTGTTATGCCTTTGTATAAACAGTTATAGCCATGTTTATAATACTTTATTATGAATTTTAAGAACCCTTATTAAGCTTCCTAGTAAGTGTTACCAAAATTATATTGTTTGGCAGTGTAACCAAATTAAATGGTGTTTATTATAATAGACATTGATCATTTTCATCATCATTGCAGAATGCATACAAGAGAAACAATATCATAACCTATGTATGGGGCCCAAACATGTTTTCCTGGACACAGGGAGTCCTTGAATAAGAATAAAGGTTGAGAAGTACAGCTGTATTTCACAGCTTTCCTTCTGTGTGGTTACATTTTCTGATGCTGTTTGTACAGAGGAATATACAAAGGGCGGATCCAAGTTAGCAAACCTGAGGACTATTCCAGGACAAATTCCTGGAAGTTGGGACACAATAACACAGGATATATTTCCAAACACAAAAGGGGAAGTGAATTTCCCCCCACAGTTTGCCATAAGAAACATCAAGTGCAGCCATTACTTTACAGTGTTGAGTGTTGTGCTCAAAGGTCCCATTTACATGCTATTTATTCTCAATATCTGTTACACCACTGTCTCCACAGCACTCACAACACAGGCACCTGCTCCGGCATCGACTCAGCCAACGCGCTCGGAGACCACAAGGACATCAACCACAAAAGAAACACACACTCCAAGTATAACTTCCAGTACTACCTTCATTACAGTTATATAACACCTATTACCTACAGTACTCATGGTATATATATATATATATATATATATATATATATATATATATATATATATATCCAGATTATACCCAGAAA
>JAODKL010000002.1:17352260-17363316 GCA_026780765.1 Petrocephalus schoutedeni | reverse complement strand
TGCGCCAGGAAATATTTCATCTGTGACGCAATTTTGCTCCATTGCCATAATGAATCAAACATCATAACAAAAGACACGAACGAGAGCGCCAGTGTGTGTTAACGTATGCTTTTATTCGTGGAAAATCTTATACATGAAATGTATACACATATTTAGCCATTGACACCTGTTTACGAAGCCTCTTTAAAAACACCATTTCGTGATTGCACTTTATAAGTAGACACGTGTTTCCCAGGTGCACGCGTCGCTGAAGGGAAAACTTGGGGAATTCGCATCTAATCCAGCCAAGGGGCGCGAAACAAGCAGATGCGAGCGGCGACGCTCAGGCCAGGTGGCGGGAACAGGCAGCACTTGCTGGGAATAGGATGACCCCCATCAGTATCGTTTGGCTTTTTGCTTCTCCTCCGGTTTATCAGTACGGCTCAAAAGTGTAATAGGAACTTAATATTTCCCACCAGCTGAGAGCTAAACTGCAGGGCTGGGTCACAGCCGGCCGATTGTTCCTTCTCATAGACTCCACAGGCACACCCCAAATGGGCCCCAGTTAATGATCTCTCTTGTGCATCATTAAGGTTACAGCCTTGTTTGGAACCCTTTATTATAGCAGACTTAAATTACATGTTTTCTTTTTCTTTTTAATAAAAGTTGTGTTGTACTCTTCAAACTATATCTGATAGCAAACCAAGTGCCTTATACTCCTGGCAAACACACCCAAACAGACAGCTGCTGAAATCCCATCTCTGGCCCCAAACCCTTTCTGTATTAATACCTCTGCAGGGAAATTAAGTCTCATGAGGATTAGGAAACATGGAATTCCATCAGGTTGAAGGAGTAGACAGTTCCACACAGACAAAGTTCTGTCCTCAGTTATATTATTTACAAACCAGATCAGGATGGACATTAAAATGAATGAGTTAAAAAAAAAAAACTCTTATGCCATAGAGTTTAACGTTTGTGACCACCAAAAATATATGGACTTATTTACTACTAATTTTATTATGGATAGCTGCGGCAGAGGCTACGTCACGTTTTCCCAATGTACACCCCCGGTTTCCTGGCTGGGGAGCACGGATTCCTTGCACCAGTAAGCCAGCCGGGGTTTGACAACATCCCTCCCATCTCCGGTCACTGGCCCAGGAAGGAGGCCATGGGGTCGTCAGGGCGGCTGCGCTTCATGCGGAAGGCCTCCATCTCCTCCTCGGTGGGCTCCTTCACCTCCTGCAGGCTGCTGTAGGGGCGTCGGCGCTCGTCCAACTGCATCAGCATGTCCACCTGCTTCAGACGCTGCTCCTCTGCGCTGAGGGCCTGGGGGGAGCAAGGATCAGAGACCGGGGCTACAAGGAAACGGGCTACAGGCCAAGGAAGGAGAGGAGCTCGCAGGGGGCAGGGGCTACAGGGAAGGCCGAGAAAGGAGAGGAGATCGCAGGGGACAGGCCGAGGAAGGAGAGGAGCCCGCAGGGGACAGGCCGAGGAAGGAGAGGAGCCCACAGGGGACAGGCCGAGGAAGGAGAGGAGCTCGCAGGGGACAGGGGCTACATGGAAGGCCGAGGAAGGAGAGGAGCTCGCAGGGGACAGGGGCAATGGGACAGGTTGAGGCAGGAGAGGATTACTGGAACATTATCTCAGCCATCTTACCGGCAATATGCACACTGATGGTTAAAAAAGGCGGTAAATAGTCCTTACTTGTCAAGTCTAAGAACTGGGATAAACCTACACGTATGACAGGTGAGCATTGCTGGTGCTGTATGGCACGCAGCCTGGCTCCCTGAAGGTCAAAGACGCCACCCCCTCCTACCTTCATCAGCTTCTTCTTCTTATGGGCCTCCTCCTCCTCCTCGCCGCTGCTGTCTGAGTCCCGTCTCCTGCTCTTCTTACTCTTCTTTTTAATTTTCATCTTTTCCTGGTGCATCTGCGGGGGACAGAAGAGCAGGCATGAGGCCTTGTCCGCTCACGCACGGGGGATTTTAGAAAACAACGTTTTTCCTCCTCTCGTAAAAAAAAAAAAAAAACAAAAGAAATCTCTGTGCACATGAAAGCGGTAAAACACGCCGTCAAAAGTGTCCCAAACTGAGAGGCGGCGATATACCTTCAACGACGAGTCACGTCGTCCAATCAGAAGCCTTATTGAGAGTTCTACTACTTCTACTAACAATTTAAACAAAAAATAGGGTCCACGTCTCGGATAAAGGGTCAGTTAAAGGGTCTTACCTCCAACAAAGTCTTTGGTTGTTCATCTTGGACCTCATTTTCCAGGTCCTCCTCAAACGGAGTGCAGTTGGAGCCGGCCGGCCGATTGTTCCTTCTCATAGACTCCACAGGCACACCCCAAATGGGCCCCAGTTAATGATCTCTCTTGTGCATCATTAAGGTTACAGCCTTGTTTGGAACCCTTTATTATAGCAGACTTAAATTACATGTTTTCTTTTTCTTTTTAATAAAAGTTGTGTTGTACTCTTCAAACTATATCTGATAGCAAACCAAGTGCCTTATACTCCTGGCAAACACACCCAAACAGACAGCTGCTGAAATCCCATCTCTGGCCCCAAACCCTTTCTGTATTAATACCTCTGCAGGGAAATTAAGTCTCATGAGGATTAGGAAACATGGAATTCCATCAGGTTGAAGGAGTAGACAGTTCCACACAGACAAAGTTCTGTCCTCAGTTATATTATTTACAAACCAGATCAGGATGGACATTAAAATGAATGAGTTAAAAAAAAAAAACTCTTATGCCATAGAGTTTAACGTTTGTGACCACCAAAAATATATGGACTTATTTACTACTAATTTTATTATGGATAGCTGCGGCAGAGGCTACGTCACGTTTTCCCAATGTACACCCCCGGTTTCCTGGCTGGGGAGCACGGATTCCTTGCACCAGTAAGCCAGCCGGGGTTTGACAACATCCCTCCCATCTCCGGTCACTGGCCCAGGAAGGAGGCCATGGGGTCGTCAGGGCGGCTGCGCTTCATGCGGAAGGCCTCCATCTCCTCCTCGGTGGGCTCCTTCACCTCCTGCAGGCTGCTGTAGGGGCGTCGGCGCTCGTCCAACTGCATCAGCATGTCCACCTGCTTCAGACGCTGCTCCTCTGCGCTGAGGGCCTGGGGGGAGCAAGGATCAGAGACCGGGGCTACAAGGAAACGGGCTACAGGCCAAGGAAGGAGAGGAGCTCGCAGGGGGCAGGGGCTACAGGGAAGGCCGAGAAAGGAGAGGAGATCGCAGGGGACAGGCCGAGGAAGGAGAGGAGCCCGCAGGGGACAGGCCGAGGAAGGAGAGGAGCCCACAGGGGACAGGCCGAGGAAGGAGAGGAGCTCGCAGGGGACAGGGGCTACATGGAAGGCCGAGGAAGGAGAGGAGCTCGCAGGGGACAGGGGCAATGGGACAGGTTGAGGCAGGAGAGGATTACTGGAACATTATCTCAGCCATCTTACCGGCAATATGCACACTGATGGTTAAAAAAGGCGGTAAATAGTCCTTACTTGTCAAGTCTAAGAACTGGGATAAACCTACACGTATGACAGGTGAGCATTGCTGGTGCTGTATGGCACGCAGCCTGGCTCCCTGAAGGTCAAAGACGCCACCCCCTCCTACCTTCATCAGCTTCTTCTTCTTATGGGCCTCCTCCTCCTCCTCGCCGCTGCTGTCTGAGTCCCGTCTCCTGCTCTTCTTACTCTTCTTTTTAATTTTCATCTTTTCCTGGTGCATCTGCGGGGGACAGAAGAGCAGGCATGAGGCCTTGTCCGCTCACGCACGGGGGATTTTAGAAAACAACGTTTTTCCTCCTCTCGTAAAAAAAAAAAAAAAACAAAAGAAATCTCTGTGCACATGAAAGCGGTAAAACACGCCGTCAAAAGTGTCCCAAACTGAGAGGCGGCGATATACCTTCAACGACGAGTCACGTCGTCCAATCAGAAGCCTTATTGAGAGTTCTACTACTTCTACTAACAATTTAAACAAAAAATAGGGTCCACGTCTCGGATAAAGGGTCAGTTAAAGGGTCTTACCTCCAACAAAGTCTTTGGTTGTTCATCTTGGACCTCATTTTCCAGGTCCTCCTCAAACGGAGTGCAGTTGGAGTTCTGGAGAAAGAAGTTCAGTCAGCCTATCAGGACACACTCCTCTGAATGGATATTTCAGGTGGAAGATCATGGCGCACTTTTCATCACAATAAGCTCTGAAGACAAACGTGAACTATCGACGTGCAGGAACACCACCAGAAGACAACCTATCACCCAACGTTTCTCTGCTCCAAGTCCCCGAAAGATGCTAACGGTGGCTAAGGGCACACCCACACGATGCTGAGCACGGTCTCGACTTACCGCTGATTTAATGCCGGTCTCTCCGGTGCAGTAGCTCTGCTTCACCAGTGAGTGGCAGCACTTGTAGCCCCAGCAGCCATCTTTCCAGTATGACCCCCAGATGCACTGTCCAATGGCAAACACAGGCATGATTTGTTACTTTCACTTTCTCAACAGCTCATTCAGACTCTAAAACAGCCATTTGTCTCATCAGTATGTAACCTGCACCTGGCTAGAATAAATGCACAGTTCTATTAGTGCAGTCAGAGGCCGTGACTCCAGACTCATCACAAGCTCCTTTCTTCCTGCATCTACTTTTATACAAACGGAGGACGGTGCAGCTGCATTGTTGCGGCCGGGGTGCGAGCTCTACTGCCCCTCTCAGGCGACCCCAGGCACTCACGGTGTGGTTGTTTAAGAGGACGTCCTCCTCATATTTGGACCGCGCCACAGCCTTCTCCAGACCCTTCAGCACGGCACCGTGGCGGGAATACTCCACGTACTCCTCCGTTTGGGCCAGGAGGAGCTCCTGAGGAGGGGCGTCCAGGTGTTCCTGACCCCCGTACTGTTACCAGATTAAAAAACAGGTTAAATATCCAGAAGACACAGAAATGTGAAATAAGCTTAATAAAGCGGAGAGAGAATACCTTCTCGAGGATGCCCTCTTTCTGCTGCTGCTTGAAATCCTCCTTCTTCACTTTGAAGGACTGGTGCAGCAGCTCCAGTTTGGTGGGATCGGCCTGCAGGTGGACGTCCGAGCCCCTCTCGTAGGCCTCCCAGGCGAACACTGGCAAGCAGAGCAGAAGTTAAACCACCCTCCTGCCCCACTTGGTCCCCTTGAATGCGCACCCCGTGAGATGTGATCGTTCGTTCCATGGCTTGGGTGCGATTCGCACAGAGCACAGAACAGTCCACCAGAGACCCTCCACCGCATGATCATACACAGAAACTCAGTATAACGCCCCAAGCTACAGGGCATGGGACTTGAGTGCTGGTATCACGACCATCTCTAGCAGACAACATGTCCCTCAACGTCCTGTTAATTCGCAGGCCCCCAGTCACTCACACTGCGTCTGGGCCATGGTGATGGTGTCCCCAGTGTACCGCACAAAGTTGTCCCCAGCATAGCCAACCCTATGGGGGGGAAAGGGACAGCAGATTGTTTTGGAACTCTATAGATGCTACTGATCCAGGAACATGGAAAGAAAAGTACGGAAGGAACGTACTCTTCTGGGTTCTTGCCAGTGTTGGAATATGGGTTCTCCCTCATGGCTCGAGTCTTTGGATCGTAGTAGGCCGAGTTGGGATCCAAATTCCTGAGATACTACAATAGTAAAGTGCAGAGAGTCAGAACAAATACCGCGAGTCCTGTCCAGAGTCTAAACAGCAGCATCCTCCCACAGATACAGAAAGGGGCTCTCTCAGAGTGACGCCTGCGAGAAGGTCGCCTCACCTTGGCCGTGTCTTCTCTGATGCGCAGGTTCCTCACGGTGATGCGCCGCTTGGAGTCGAAGTTCTGCCCGGGCATGTCGATGTCGTCCGCGTACTTGTCCTCGTCCTCATCCTCGCTGTTGTGCTCTCGCTCCTGGGGAGGGCAGACGCTTTGCATTGACTGACATATTCCAAACTACCTTAATATCAGCATACAGAAAGCTGTCCGGGGACACAGTGCAGCAAATTCATCATGTTTCTTGGCGGTAGGAATGAACACAACTTATACAGGGAATTAATGATATTTCAACCACTTACAAATATGCAGAATGGTATGAAAAACGGGAATATCCAAAAGTTATAACTACTGGAGTCTGGAGGTCAAATCCTAAACAAAATGACATTTTCAAAACTCTTTAAAATGGCATCTTAACTATGTATATTTCAGCTTTCAGCATGTTGAGCCCGACAGCGCAGATTCAACAGCAGCAGCAGCTCCAGCTATGAAGAACGGCCCCTCCCCAACATCTGTCCAACACCCAGCGACCAACACCTGCTTTCACTTTACTCATTCAATCCAGGCCAAGGCACAAACGAATGCTCCCCATTTAAGCGCAAACGAATGCTCCCCATTTAAGCGCAAACGAATGCTCCCCATTTAAGCAGTCTTACTTGTGAACCATGTTCATCCTCATCCCACTGCTTCCTGGATGAGGCCTAGAGAAGGAAACAAAGATGAAACTGACAAAATGAAACCAAGGCCTGGCAGCAGATGACAAAAGCTTAGTGATAAGCATCTGGCAGAGAGATGAACTGTAAACAACTATCGTCAATTCACATTTCTTGCAGAAGAAAAGGTAACTATAAATTTACAGTCCTGTGCTTCTCGCTATTTAAATGTAATTTTGCCTTTCATATAAGGGTGTAATGACACCGTTTGCTCATGGTTCGGTACGCCATCTGCTGCTGTATAATCACATTTAAATTCTATCCCTTGAAAAAAGACGGCCCTAGTTTGTTCCCCCCAATGAATTTTTTGGGAAAAAACACCATCTTAAATCTGCGCCAAAAAGTATAGGACAAAGACAGGCATATCGTGATACTACAGCATCAAACCAAGCGGTTCAGCAATATACGGTGTGCTGCGACACTCCTACCGGGTAAGTAATGTGGAAGAGAGATTCCAAAACGGAATGGTGCGTACTGGCATTGCTGTCAAGGCTGTAGGCAAGGCGAGTGTGTATGTTTACGTTATGTGCTGACCCTGAAACTGGAAGCTGAAACGGCCCATTTGTGAAGATAATCGGAGCCTCCTTTGCCTTGCTGAGAGCTCAGTGTCGCAGAGGCAGGTAATCTTGTGTAGTCTTATGTGTGCTTTGTTTTATTCTGATTTGCAGAATTGAATAGGATGGATTCAATGGAAATATGTGAAGGACTAGTGAGGGTGGAATCCAACTGATGGCGACTGGCTGTCTGTCCCTGTCCCAGAAATGATAGCAAGATGAGGTTTTTTTACTTCCACAGTAAAGGTTGCTACCAAGCTAAATATACAGGCATTTGGAAAAACAAAGAATTGATTGTTTATTTAAAGGGCAATGTGTTATTTTTTCTTGAATATAAGGATACAGACAACTTACAGTTACCATGGCCAACATCGCGATATATACCGAACCGTGAGCAGACGGTATTTACACACCTACTTTCACATATTTCCCACCACTTCAAATTTTCTAAACGAGCGGCACCTCTCTAAGGGAAGTGCAGAACGCAAAAAGGGGACACCGATGCTCACCGCCTGATCCATCAGCTTCCCGGAAGCCAGCTCCTCCTGTAGTTTCTGCGCCTTCAGAGTGCGCTTTGCCTGCGAGAGCACATGGGGCGTGTAGTTGGTACACGAATCGCTGCAGCTGTACAATCAAGTTCACACGCAGGGTAGGATAAAAGCCAGCAGTGCTGGAATAATAAGAACGTTAATAGCGGGCACCCACCAGGTCCACCTTGGCGTACTCCTCCACGATACGCATGTGCTCCTCGGGGTCATAGCCGTTCCATCGGTCCCTCTTCCCGTCGTAGTCCATCAGCAGCTGGACCTGTTTGTGCTCATCGCTGGCGATTCCCGTGCCTGTAAACTTCGCCCCGACCTTTCTCGGCCGCTTGGGGTGGAGGACAGGGAAGCAAATAGGCATTTCAGACCCACACCTTTTGCCATTTACGTCGCGTGCTTATTACTGTCACACAAAGCAGCTTCAGACAGCATACAATCACCAGAATCATTTTAAAGTAAGTTCCACCTTCGGACTCATCCTGCGTCTTTGCCGTCTATTACAAGCAGAAGCGGTTTATGCAAATTAGAGCTGGGCGATATGGCCTAAAAATAAAATCTCCGATTTTTTTCGCAATAAATACGATTTTCGATTTTATTCGATTTCCCCCTCCCCTACTCAAAATCAAACAGATGAGAAATAAATGGTTCAAAACTAGTTTTAACTTTTTTTTTTACTTTAGGATTAAAGTACAAACAGCGCTACAGCTTTTTTTCAAACAAATACACCCTCAAACTTATAAATTAAAGTAATAAGTAATAATGATAATATTTTTTATGTACCCTTTCTTGGGCACAAGCTCCAGCTTTTTCCCTATCGTTGCCATGTCGTTTTTGAATCTGCTACTGCTACTTCCTGCGTTTGTTTGTTTGCGTTTCTTTCCAAGTCGCAACTCGGACAAACACTCGGAAAACGTCACTTCCCGTCAGAAACACGAATTTCCGACTTCTTTGGGATAAAGGAACGCAGCAACCTGTTTGGGTGCGCCGTGCCAATATACCTGTGAAGAACGCTACATCGCATTAGTTCCGCTTTTGGCGCTCGCGTATAAAATAATAAGTAATAAAATCGATTTTCATAAAACCACATCGTCCTGAACTGTAAATTCGAATTAATCGATTAAACCGATTTATCGCCCAGCTCTAATGCCAATACGAACGTATGTGTCTCCTCACCTCAAGACAATCTTTCTTTTTGTGGGTCAGGGCCCCGCAGTTTTCACAGGCCCCTTTCCGGTACTTTGTGTTGACAACCTTCTGTTCCAGGAAGACAAACACAGCTTTCAGAAGTCAGACGGGCTCTTGGGTCACACTGTACACCCCGCTCCCGCCAGGGGGAGACGGAAGGAAGGTAGCGGGATGATGGGGGACGCACCTCGATCACGCCCCTCTTGTACCACTCGCCGATGGCGCTGAACTGCGTCTGATTCTCATCCTGGGGCCTCTGATGCTTCAAGGTCGGTCTCTTTGAGGGGTCGATGTACCAGGGTACGGACGAGATGTACTGAGGGATGTGGGGGTTGATGTCTCTGAGGATGGGGAGCGGAGAGGTTAAGGACTGGAGCTGCAGGTACAGAAGCCGACAGGAATGTGAACCGTAGCAAGAGGCGGTCCATTTAGGGCGAACTGCCCGCCGCAGTTACATCCTTTACGTTGGCAGTTACGTCAGATGTCAACAAAGAACAGCTTTCTGTCATATGCTTTTTTAATCTCCACATGTGTGCTCTGTATGGGGATAAAGTGTTCTTTCAGAGAGGTCTATGAGTGGATTGACATGTTCAAGAATGGCTGTACTGTTGCGAGTTGGTACGACGCTGGGAAAGTTGTATCATTGTATCACAAAAGAAGGTGACTGTAGAAAAGTGATGCATTTTTTGCTGTGATTTGTTTTGAAATAGTTTCAAAAAGTGCAGAAACTTTTTGAACATCCCTCGTATATAAAGAATAATCGATGGACACTGCTTTACCGCAACACCTGCTGCACAAATGTGGCCACACAATACCCATCCGACCCAGAATGCACTGCGGCGTGACGTCACATTCCCGAGCTCAATGGGAATGGCTTTAACTACAAGCAGCAAGGGATCAGACAACCCTAGTACTGCTCGGGCTCCATTGCAGAGTGCTTTATGGATATCTAAGTCCACTCATAGCCACAGTCAGAGGATTCCCGGCATAAGCATCCAGCCCATGTCCCCTCCTTAGAGACACTTACTTCCCCTCTTCATCCACCTCAGCTGGAGCATTTCCCAGTTTCCTTTGCTCTTCAAGTTCCTTCTTCTTCCTCCAGTCCTCCCTGGTCATCTTCTTGGGTTCCTCCAGTCCTATTAACCCCTCGGAACCCGGAGTTGTTCCGACACCCATGCCTTCCTGCATGGCTCCAAAAGATCACTGGAATAACAAGAGATTTATTATAACGGACTGAATACATTTTATATTAAACAGCATCCGATCTATAAACAACTATATATTATAATCGGTACAATTGTACGAAGACATCTAAACTTCAAGAGGTGCTTTAATCCATTTTCGCAGCTTTCGGCTAGCATAATACCACCAGGTAACTGCTGAACAGACAAACCAGCCACATCTTTGTATCGTGCCAATCACGGTTACGGAAAATAAACACTAGAAAGCAAATTTAAACTCTTCGTTGTTAATACTACATTAAATATCACTTGCCGTGTCGCAAAACTGAAAAGAAACAAGATTGTATATATAAAGCTGGTATTAAGTTCTTCCCTTCCGACGTGTTTACAGCTACATCAGAACGCCGCCATTTTCCTATAAAGCCACGTGACCCACGTCAGATGACGTCAAAACGTTCGGTGGGTTGTGGCGCATGCGCGCTAGACACGCCATCGAAGTGTGGTCAGTGTTGCTTTTCAGACCCCTTTTAGCGACCAATTCTTCAAAAAGCGCCTAGCGACAATTTAAATAAACCTTATCTACTTTCTGTACAACGTTGTTGTCCATATGGAAGCGAGCTGAGCTCCCTGCTACTACGCCCGGTGTCCTCCCGAGATGTGCTGCATTGTCGAATCATGCTATTGTAGCGCGAACCGAGAGTTATGTCTATCGAGCAAAGCTACTATAAGGCTGCGGTCGCTCGCTCTGAACGCCTTCGATACGTAGCGTGGTTCGTCAGAACACCGGCCGCGCCTCCAGGAGGGAGCGATCCCTGCGGCAGTCCAGCGGCTGAGCTGATCACTCTGACAGACAGACGTGAAAATGAGTGATCTGCGCAGTGACTAGTCAGAAACCTTTCTGCCCATTTATTCCTATCCATTTATTATTAACAGTTAATAACATATCCAATACCTAGCGACTTTCTGGGTACAGTTCAGCGACTTCTTGTAGGAAGTTGGCAACACTGATTGTTGTTTGTATGTAATAGGTTTCAAAGAAGTTACTGAAGGGCAGTATTACTGGTGCGTTCCATTTACCTCGTAAGTCGTCACTCATAACTGGGAATGACGTCACACACGAGTTCACGGCGTTCCAG
>JAODKL010000002.1:17323524-17335061 GCA_026780765.1 Petrocephalus schoutedeni | reverse complement strand
ATAATCATTATAGGATAAGGATCCTGAACCTGGTTCATCAGGTTCTGACTGCATTAACCACAACGTGCTGTATTATCCCAAAGTCAGGTTTGCCCCTGGAGTGTACAGAAGAGTGTGTGAGCAGAGAGATGTTTGTTATTCTAACGTCCCCTCCATCCTTCATGTGTCATTTCAACACCCACAGCGGTTAGTCACGCTTTTAGAACAGACGTGGAGTTTCTGACCTTTACGTCCCCGTGTCACAGACAGTCCGGGTCTCTGTGCCAGGCTGCAGCTCTCACAGCAAGGGCAATAAATAGCTTCCTAAGCCAGCGGCAAACCTACACACCGCAGACATCACAGGTGACATCACAGAACCCTAGATATTCGGAGGGGCCTGTTATTGTTTGGGTCTTTTTTTCCCATTTTCCGTGCCTGCATCCACACCCGGGCAGGCCTGACCGGCCTAGATTTCCCGCCCATGTCTGATGTTGGCTAACAGGCTGTCCATTGGAAAGTTCACAACAGGCAGGTTTCCTTTATTATTGTAACGATAGCAGGGCTGTTTAGCCCCTCAGAGTGACTCCCTGGCAGCACGCAGCGTGTGCCGATAAGGCCTTTCCAGAGGGTCTCTGCCCCCTCGCTCACCCTCCGGAATCTCGAGTGGAACCAGGAGGAGCGCTGAGCTCGGCCGACCGGGACACACAGCTGCTCTGTTATAATCTTAACTTCTACTTGAAATGACACAGCTCACGACAAGGCCTGAAAAGTGACGCGTCGCCAGAAATAAATGGGCATGAAATGTATCGCTTTTGGTCACAGTGCAAAAGGTAAAAACCCAATGCATAAATACAATTGTTGACTAGAATTTGAGTATTATTACACTACAAAATATAATCTGATGTTATATGTATCTGTCTGTCAGTTAGTCTATATAGCTGTTTGTATGTCTGTCAATCTTCCATCCATATCCACCCATCCATCTTCCAACACCTTATCCAGGATTGACTCCATCAAATGTACTGAATTGTCCAACTAATTTAGAGCAAATGCCTATTTGTTAATATATAGTTTACTAAACTGGTTAATTAAAAAAAATTCGAAATCTGACAAAAAATAACTAACTCACAGATTAACTGGTTAACTGGTGCACTAAATAATAATAATAATGATTAATGTTTTTTGAGAAATGGGATGGGGGCAGTGTTCTTTTGCAGATTGACCAGCAGGGGGTGGGGACATGCTGGTGACACTCCGCCTGAGCCTGCTGCACGCACACACACACACACACACAGTCCAGGTTTTCATATCTTTATGGGGACTAACCATTCCCTTCTATGGGTATAACCCTAATCTTAGCTATGACAACCTTAGCCCCTTCCCAACCTTAACCATAAGTAACAAAACAAAATACAGGACTTCATGCATTTTTAGTTTTTTGATTGCATTCTCAGATTCTTGTGGGGACCTGAAAAAATGCCCCCACAAGCTAAAAAGTAACAGGTTTTGCTACATTGTGGGAACATTTGTTTCTCAGGATGTGGTAAATACAACCCGCCCCCCCCCCCCCCCACACACACAGACACACACACACAGATCTACTCCATTTCCCTCTAATACACATGTCCAGGATTTCCCAACAGAATGGTTCACAGGGATGAATACAGACTATGGACGGCCCATGGGCCCTTCAGGACAGGCCCAGCCTTGCAGAAAGAAGGGGAGGCGCACCGTCGTACATCACTAGGATACCACTCTTCTGATGCTCCACCAAATGTTCAGATCATTGGTCTTTTGGCGAAGAGATGCCCCTACCTGCTCCAGGGCAAGCCTATATTAGGCATTGTTCCGGAGGGAGAGGCCCAGCCTCATTACCATTACATGTCCGGGCCCAGCCCTCTGAAAGGCTCAGCCAGCAGCCGACCTGTGACACCTGGTGCATGAGCTGCATTGTGAAATATTCCTGCTAACTTAAATTGCCGTGGTGTGTTTCCGTCACTAGGCAACCATCAATAAATCACACATTAGCGGACCTTTGTGACAGTGCAGAAAGGGGTGGAGATTTCTGCCAGGCACAGGCAGGATTAAGCCGGTCGTGATCCAATAGCCCTCATTGTTAATTTATACAAACACACACGCACCATTATTATAAGTTTATTTAACTGCACCTGGCAGGTGTCATACTACGTAACGAATGACCATGGATGTTACCAGCTGAATTTTGACACTTTTTTTGCATCATAAGAATGTGATAAAAGTTACGGATATTAGATCAGAACTTTGATAGACAATATCCAATCACCCATGTTAACCCGTGCAACCAGTGTTAATCATACCAGTCTGTAAGACCCCACAGAAAATAAGACGATTAGGACAGTCCTCAAAAAACATATACTCAAAATTTTAAACATAATGTACAGTATCTAGACTGATCCTCAGATAAGTGTATTACCGTTATCAATCAGACTACAGATAATAGTCATAATTAAAAAGAAAATGACAAGAAATGCCTTTCATAGAAATGGGAAAACAAGTCTTGCTGCAGGAAATTTATAGTTTTTCATTGTAAATATTTTAAAAAATGTTTTTCTGTTGGGGTAATAGTAGCAGGAGCCTATCTCTGCCTCCTCATGGCCCAAAATGTCCCAAGGTTTATTAAAAGATTCAAAGTGAACTGCTTAATTAAAGGTCGGTTTTGTGCCAAAAGTCATGGCTTTTCATCAGCATTAATGTTAATTTTAATTAGTAGCTCTGACCAGACATTAAGTTCTTGAGTGGAAGACATATTACCGCACGTCACCTTGACTTCTGTCCGTCTTATAACTTGACATTTTTGTATATTTTCCAGGGACTATGAATGGTTAAGCAAGATTACTTGTAGTGATAATACATATTGATGCATTTTTAAGTTTCCTCACGTTATGTAAAAAAAAAAAAGACATACACGATGTATCATACCCATATCAAATGATCTTTTTGATCACATTCTTTTACTGCATCTTTATCATAGTGATTATAAAGGCATATGATAACTAATAAACTAATGTACAGAGTGGTTTGATTTCACCCCTGGTAGTTCAGAATATCATGTCATAACTTCATGGCTGAGGGTGGCAGTCTCTTTGAGCTTCTGTTGGGTCCTGATACTCTGGTTTCTTCCCATTATCCAAAGGGATAGGATTTGTCTCGGGTGTATGTTAATGTCTGAGTACAATGCAATCTCTTTCCGGCATTTACCTTGACTAGTACCTACAACATCCCACAAGAGGCTCACAAATCACCTGGGGTCAAGGCTCGCCCTTCTCCTGCAGATGCTGGAGTATGGAGATGCAAAGTCGCTCTCCCCTGAACAAAACAGATCTGTGGATGAGTTGCAGAGAGATGTAATGGCTGGAGAAACCAGGCATTGACTAATAGGAGTGCCCCACATCAAATTAAGTCAGGAATGGGAGGAATGCTGAGAGAGCTCACCTCTGCTCTGTCAGAGAAACTCCATGACACACTATCGATCTGAACGTGTACTTGTGAGGGATGCCCCCTCCCCCACATTAGTGCAACCAGATACAGCTGGCCTGGGTCCCTGTGCAGGGGGGAAGAGAAAGCCCCAGGTGTCAAATTTCAACCTGGCTCCCCTCACCCAAAATGGCCCGAGGCGTTACTGGTTTCTATTGGAGCAATTTAGCAAACAGAAGCCGGGTCAAGCGAGTCCCACTGGAATTTATTATGTATGCAGAGACCGGAAGAGAAACAGAAAGCAAACGTGGAGAATTCCCCTCAGTTCAGGAAGTTTCACTGCAGAAGGTTTAAATTCTTCTCATTCCAGGTCACAATGGAACAAAACAGGGCAACTTAAATGAGCATGATCTTTAACAAGCAAATAATGCAAGTACTGCTCTTTTTTGGACCTAAATCTTCTGGGTTACCCTTCTGGAGAGTTAGCCAAGACCTGTATTTGTCCCGTCTCAACTTTCCTGGCTTTGTCTGGTCCATATCATAATCTCAGCCGAAGGGATTTCCCGTCTGTTTGGAGGTATGGGATGTTAAAGTAGATTGTATTCAAAATATGCCTGACATTTTGTTTCCTCACCTAGCGAACCAGCTAAGAACGCCTCTGCATGTTGGTGTTGGCCAGAAATCCGCTGTTAAATTCCATTTTCTGATGAAAGGTTCAACACACTGAAACCACAGAGTGAGCTTCCTTTGGAGTTTTCATTTTCATTTCGGCTGTGGGAAGGTGCCAATCCTGGCCGACCTGCCACAGGTCAGTACCGAGCAACCTTCTTCACAATCTGTGAAATGTGGAGTGGAACCTTCTTACTGCTCACATATCTGCAAGTCATGCTGGGAGGCTCTCCGTGCTCAGATTTTTTTTCTTAAAGATACCAAGATATTTTACAAGATATCTGGCTAATAAATGTATACAGCTCTGGAAAAAATTAAGAGATAAAAAAATGTGTGTGTGTGTGTCTCATCAAATATATTTCTTTGCAGAATGATGCACCCCGCACTGCACCCTCCTACCTAAAAGAACTCATCACACACCGCACTGCACCACGCTCTCTCCGATCCTCCAGCACAGCTCGACTGGTCCCACCATCCCTCAAGGCACAAGGAAGACATGCATCTAGTCTTCTCTGTTTTGGCACCTATGTGGTGGAATGAAGTTCCCCTAGATGTCCGAACAGCTGAGTCACTGGGTGTCTTCAAACAAAGACTAAAGACCTACCGCTTTCAGAAGTACTTGGATTAACACTTCCAGCATTATACTCTAATTTTTTTAATAAAAAGAATAAAAAATTAAAAAAATAAAATATCTATTTGCCAGAAGAGTTTTTTTTTAAGGTATTCGTAGCCTTGGTTCTGTTGAACCAGTATCCCAATATATTCACTGATGGAGACTCTAAGCACTTATGTAAGTCGCTCTGGCTAAGGGCGTCTGCCAAATGCTGTGAATGTGAATGTAAATGAGAGGAATAAGCTGGCTTTGGCGGCGTTGGGAGTGATCAGCTGGGGGATGATGTCAGATAGAGGAGAGCTATGAAACAGAGGCGTGCTAAAAAGTTCTTGTGAACTTTTGGTTGCTGTTTAGTCACACAACAGCCCAGATGTCTTCTTTTCTCTGTTCTGTAGTGCTTAAATAAAAATATTACCGAAGCCATCAAAGTGACTAATAACGCAAAGATTATATTACAGGACATCTGCTTACTATGGGCTTACACACACAAACCAGCTGCTTTACCAATCTGTCACTTGGGAAGAACAAGGCTTTAATTAAATTAACATGTTCAAAGCTGCATATCTCAGCAGCCTTTACGCCACAGTGACATTATCCGTCTGCCATAACAACTTATCCAGCACAGGGTTGAGAGAGGATAACAGTTTATCACAGGTAAGCTAAGGGGCATAAGCTGAGACAGCGCATTGCCACACACCACCACACGACAAACCACCTCAGGGATGAGATCCTGAGTGCAGCCATGCGGAAGCCAGAACTGTGTGAAGTTTTCCCAGCAGCCAGAATGCCAGTCCTGCCAGCAACCCCCAAGTTTTCCCTGAAGTTGAAAGCCTGCTTGCAGGGCCGGATGCAGGTTAACGTCACAGCCGGGATGAAAGCAATGGCGGGTTAAGGGCCTTGCTCAAGGGCCCAACGGAGAGGAATCCCTCCAGGCATTTGAACCTTCCAGATACTGGCACAGATCCCTAGCCTCAGAGCCACCACTCTGGCCATCACAAGGCATCCACTCAAATACTCAATGACGCACTATAGCAACCTAGAAATACGATTCGCGCAACTCCTAGCTGTATGACTTCAGGAGGAAAGCGGGGCAGCCAACGCAAATCTATGCAAACATGGGGAAGATGGTGAAAACACCACATCCAGAGAGGCAGGAGTAGGAGTTGCATCGCCGCCCTGGAGGCGGGAGGTAACATTACATGTAGGAGAAACTGTTGCTCGGATTTTATTATTTCAGTTAGTAGTAATTGAAACTTTCCTTTATTACTGCTGCCGTGCTTGAAAAATCATAAACATGATACTGGTCATTATTATTACAGCAGTATAATTGATAATGTCTATGAAAAGGTGCAAGGTTATTTATTGCAGAGAGTGAATGCCACATGCACGTTGCATGCAGGTCACACGCAGAGCGCATTGTCCTTTACATGCACCTTACTCTCCTTCATCATCTCAGATTGGTAAATTATCTACTGCACTGGGTCTCGGCCTGGCAGCTGGGTGCCCTGCCAGGGAGTATGAGTTTGCCGAGGACCTACGCAACATGCCTGCATGAATCAGGTCGTTACGGATGTTTGCCTTTCCTGTCTATATAAAGCACACCTTCTAAGAAAACACCTTCTGAGGAAGGAAATTTATATTTGCATTTTTCCAAAGTGAAAATACCAACAGATAAGGAACGAAACTCCCCCCTTGCAGCAAGCTATTTGAATTAAATTTGCTTGTTCGCCTGATTTAACAGCATTCAACATTTAATGGAAGCTTTTTTTACATCACAGGCAAATATAGCACGTAAAGCACCCACGCTCCTGACAATTACCAAAGGCATACAACTGTCAAGCAAGCGCAGAGGAACTTGACAGAGACCCTTTCTATCCAAAGGTCAGGCCGCACGGCTGAAGCGCGTGGCAGATTTATAGAATGGGACCAGATAGGCACTGGAGGTGTACTTCTGTAATGGGGGGGGGTTGTAATCAGGATATGGACAGGAGAAGTCAGCATTGTGGCAGGACTGAGTAAGGAGGCCTTTGCATTATCCCGTCACAGTACAGAGACGTCACCTTCAGCAGGTTATTAACATTTGTAGCTGTAAGATCTGACAAACAGCTCCCTCAGTCCCCTGGGGCAATGATTTAGATTATTATACATTATACATTTAGCCTCTTATCATTTGCTTACATTCTAAGTTCTTTACTCAGGTGTTGCTGTGTTCTGCCGGGCAGCACAGGCCACAAGGCAGCCGGATGGGATGGCATTGTTAATTATTCATTCAGAAATACTTTATAGGCTTTAATGGCACCCCGCTCAACCCGCCCGGCTGACACGCCACGCCGTATTTTCCCATTGCCTCCACAGCTTCAGGGAGCTTCTGATTTCACACGCTGACATGACAGTCAGAAGGTCGACAAAAAGGGAGGTTCCCTCCTACAGATCTGCTTCAATGCACCATTGAACAAAGATACTAATTCCATGCATGTTTGTGGATTACATGCTATGAAGTTTATTGTTCCCAGGGGGAGATCTATGTGTTTCAAACCCCAGACCTTTGGGGCAGGAGGTCAGCATAACTAACACTACACTAAGGAAACCAGTGCTGCAAAGGATGATGTTAGCCGCTCCCCACGTGCGGTAACCAGGGCCGGTGGCCACAGCACTCCAGCATTCAGTCGGGGCTCATCTGAACGTACGCCAGGTGACGGGCTGAGGCCTATTTGTGGACGCGACACAGACGAAAACACAAACAGGTGCCTCCTGACATTTCTGTCCTATCGCCATCACTGGAGCCTGAAGTCACTGTCAGCAGGGCAGAGAGACTCATAGGGCCACGTCTGCCAGGTAAGGTGGGGGATGAGCTAGGCGGGTGGGCAGTCCACTTTGAAAACACTCAGCCTGAGGTTCTTGGTCCAATTCGTCTGCTTCTGTGTCGGCTACATCCAAAATATCCTGGGGCTTGTCCGTACTTGACCACACGCAACCCATGGGGGGGGGGGGGTCACCTCGGTCCACAACAGCCAGCCAGGCGTTCGGTTCCCGACCGTCAGACGGGCCCGCATTGCCAGCCTGCCGATGTCACTAGGCCTTGATGGACCCGCTCCTTGAATGTGCCAGGAGTACAGAAACGTGCCACGGCTGGATGAGTGTGCACCCGCCAGGGTAAACAGGGAGAACTGCGCGATCGCCATGGACACCTGCGGGGGGGGGGCTGTCCTTACGAGACGTTCCCCGATTCCGGTTGCAGCTATTTCCCTGACCGCACCGCACGTCACGGGAAGGCGGGGGTGGCAGTAATCACAGAGACCACGGCATTGGGCAAGTGGCTCCAAATTACAGGCCTCGTCTACGGCGGCGTCCCTCGCGGCTAGCCACAAGGCGGTTTCTCCGTCATTTCCGTCAGATTCAGGTCTGCCCGTTAAAAAGAAGCGCTAAGCGCCCAGCCTTTTTCAGTTATATTTAGCGTGTGATCACTCCCCCAGAACATGGCTGCGATGCTAACAAGGTGAAAGCTATATTTACTATGAGCCAGCATCCCTGCACAGATTGACAGCTAGTCTAGGTTTAACCCGACTGCCAGCTAACCCGGTCTAGGTCAGCTATTTAGAACAGATTACTGCTAATAAGGGGAGGTTTCTGTCTACAAGTTGCAAGGACGACACCGGAGAGCATGTGGCATGTGCGTTGTACCATATGAAAATTACCATCCCCATGATAGGATGCAAAAAACCCAGCAGACCGTCTATAATGGGAGTCTATTGTATTTAATTAATGCTAATTACAGGCATTTTAGTCAATTTTGCATATTTATCCTACTGATGCTCTTTTCTGAAGCCTAAAACAGGAGGTCTCACGTGGCACTCAAACCAACAGCCATCGACTTAACCGTCAGACCAAGGAAGCGACGGCCTACCGGAGTCGATGTCCCCGCCCCCCCGCGCCCTCCCCAGGGGCATGAAGGCCACACAGACCATGTGACCTGCAAAGCACAGTAAGGGCAAAAGTGACCTCAGCCAAGGGTGAGAGAATGAAAAAACCTTGTAGGGACATTTGTGTACATGCTAGCAGGCTGTGACACCCAAGATGCTGAGCTAATCCCCAACACCCCCAACACGGTATAAATAACACATCCTATCCCCAAACGCCCTCTTAGTAAACAATAACCATTTTCTGGGTGGGGGGGTGGGGGGAGCAGGTGTACGGGGGAGTGCCATGATGACAAGTGTTGAAAAAAGGTGTCATCTCCCCCTCCTCCTCAGCCCCCCCCCCCGGCAGCCACCCCTGTCAATGACAATCTGCATGGACGGGTCCACGACCCCCTTTCTGCGTTGTCGTTAGCAGTATCACTGAAGTCATCACTCACAAACAGCAGGGCACCCAGAGGGAGGGGTACCGAGGGGGGGGGGCTCAGGCTTCCGATGACATCATGCTGTATCGTAATTGCACTCCCCCCATCACCTGCCATGTGAACACTCAGGCCTCCAGAGTAATTAGGTCATGCTCCTCTGCAGACCCAAGCTGCGGGGGAGGGGGGGTGCTAAATACAGTTTCGGGTGGGGTGGGGGGGGGGGAATGCCAGCTATGTGCCCACACTGTACGTGAGGAGAAAGAAATGAAAAGGCCCTGCATATGGGCACTGGGGCCCAAGTGCAACACAATCTGGCGACCCCCCAGTCGCTTACAAACATACTGTGCGCCTACTTCTGAAAGTACCTTTGGATCAAGCAGAATCGGCCATGGAAGGTGCCTTGCCCGGGCACCTGGTGAATTCGGAATAGGGGTTAGACTCCTTATTGTTACTCTTCGTAGAGCAGCGACATTAGCGACATTATATTTTGTACCACTCCAGTCAAGTGAAAACATGCAAAGGTGCAAACATAAACAATACAGGTACAGGCAAACAAAATCGACATGGATGTAAACATACTGGATTGCACAATGTAAAGAATGTAAATACAGAGGGTAAATACCAATTATGCAATATACAGAAGCAATGTTTTAATTGGTGTAAAGCTGACGTGAAATTGACCAGGTAAAGTGTCCCTAGTCAGTGCCGACTGAGCCCTGGGATAAAGCTCTTACAGGTGTGGGGAAAAGCTTGTTTTTCTGTCTGGCTGTGCGGGCATGAATAGATTTGTAACGATTCCCAGATGGCAGGAATTCCAACAGGTTGTGTCCAGGATGGAGCTGGTAGCTTTGCTGTAGCAGCAGTTAGGGTTTAGGGTTAGGGTGTTGATGTCATCCAGGGCAGGAAGTCTCGTGTACCTATGATGTTCTGTGACGACTTCCTCAGATCGGCAGCGGTGGGGCTCGGATACCATAGTGTTCCACTGGATGTTGTTCCTGAGAATTAATTAGAATCCCTAATAATGTCGAGGAATCGCAGTGGTCAAAATTCACAGAACTCAGAACTTATTAGCAGCAGAACCCCGAATCAAATGGAATCAAAATGCAAGACGGGAAGTGAAATGGACAGAGCTTAGAGGTCTTGCCATCAGAAGTGATTGTAATCAAAGGCTTGGTAGTATCCGGCTGAGTAATGTTGGAATTGCAAATCTGACCTGGGAGTGGACATGAGAATCACATGATGCGGCAGTGGGCTTGAGAGGAAGCAAGGGGAAGGAACCCTTTCAAAGCCGTTTCAAAGTTGCACTTTTGGCGTCAAGGCAGGAACACGAACAAACAAAAACAGAACAAGTGCTGGATCATAGTTGGGGAAAGACTGGGACTAAGGGTCAGACTGGGATTACTGAGGCTGAAAGAAAATGAAATCAATCTTTTGTTAGGAATGGGAACAAGGAGCAGGCAAATGGCACCAGTGGGCTCAGTCCCTGAATGGTTCACACTCAGTCCTGCCATCTGAGAGGTGCATGTACACTGCATGAGGACACTCTCGAGTGAATAATGCATGCTTTTTGTGAGAGATTCATGTAAGAAATTCACTTGAAACTTGAAATTCACACCTAACATCTTGGGAGTTTTGCTTCTGACCTGTAATCATATAGTAGGTCAGTCCTGGACCTTTCATTCAATATCCATTGTGTAGCTGCCAGATCGTAAAAACAATAAATTCAAATTGCAATATGCATGCAACAGATGATGCTTTGACAACAGACCCTTTTACTGCATCATCAAAGCCTTTAGAACTTAGTGGGCAAATGTTCAAAGAGGCCCCTGAATGAAGGATGATAGAGGACTTTTATCATGGGTGGGGAGGCCGTTTATGGGCTAATAGCGTGGTTACCACGGGGAGCGCCTGTGTATGTGCAAACATAGAGCGGATGGGGGACAGGTGAAGAATGAAAGGTAAACATGAGGGCTGCATGTGATATGGCCTGCTTGGTTTTAAAAAAAGACATTAAAAGTCTGCTTTTGACTGGTGGGGGGTAGTTTTGTGTCAAGCCACCGCTGACTTGGCTACATCATTATTCTGCTTGACTGGCCCGGCCCACTCTGGGGCTCAGACATGTGGCCAGCCGCTACTTGCAGCTGGGTACTCGCAGTTAGGTACTCGCAGCTGGGCACTCGCAGTTGGGTACTTGCAGTTGGGTACTCATTTACATTTACAGCATTTGGCAGACGCCCTTAGCCATACTACCTTACTCACAGTTGGGTACTTACTGTTGGGTACTCGCAGCTGGGCACTCACAGTTGGGCACTCGCAGCTGGGTACTCGCAGTTGGACACTCACAGTTGGGCACTCACAGCTGGGTACTCACAGTTGGGCACTCACAGTTGGGCACTCACAGCTGGGTACTCACAGTTGGGTATTCGCAGCTGGGTACTCACAGTTGGGCACTCGCAGTTGGGTATTCGCAGCTGGGTATTCGCA
>JAODKL010000002.1:17297398-17310799 GCA_026780765.1 Petrocephalus schoutedeni | reverse complement strand
GCCTCGTACCCTATGATGTACTGGCATCCCACCCAGCCTGTGCCCGGCCTCGTACCCTATGATGTACTGGCATCCCATCCAGCGTGTGCCCAGCCTTTTCTCTTGTGTTGCCTGACATAGGCTGCCTCTGTCCCTATCCATGTGCAGGATGATGGCTGAAAAGCTGTGGATATCAGATTGCCATTACATCAGATGAGCTGCATGGAGCAGCCCAGGTAACCTCAAAGCCTGAGACTGTGACACGGGCAGCGCCAGCAGCATGTGGGCAGCGTGGGGCACCCTGAGACACGCCGCCACAGGCCAACATCGGCTCCCTTCCTGCTGTTTTTCTTCCAGCATGATGATGAATTTCTGTTTAACGAGATTCCCAGATGTTACTTTGTATGCTTCCTTAATCACCATGCCGGCAGCCATTGTTGCAAGATCAAGTCTTTTTAACAAAGGCGGGGGGCCGTATATATGGTTCCAGTAAATAGGCTTGGGGATGGCAGTGGTGAGTGGTGATGATCATGAGCGTCACAGGACTTCAGAGGAAGACGGCTAATTGCTTACGGAAGTCGGAGAGGAAGGTGCCTAACCCCGCTTTCTTGCCCGGACTCATGAATGGCTTCTCGCTTTCGCAAACAATTCTATGCACCTCGATTCCCGACATACCCTGCTTTCACCGTAGCTAGAAATTCTGCCCCCCTCCCCCCCACGATAAAATGTCACCTTCTTCTCCCCACTGTAACATGTTCCGCGCAGAGAGTGGAGGTAAGATGTTCCCTACTGTGTAAATGATAATGTTTCGTATTCAGGCGCCCCTATAAAATGCTGCCAGGGGGCCCATGAGCCCTTCGGCCCTGGATCCACAGCAGAGTAGCTTCCTTCTTTTCTCTGTTACATTTCACCTCCCTTCTTCCTTAAATAGGTGCCTGTAAGCAGTGCCAGTGAGCAGGTGATGGCCAATAGGCTCTCAGTGAAATCCAGGGTGCTCTGTATGACCCTCTGATTCTGATCCCTTCCTATAGCAGTGCACAGAGCTATTAGAGCCTATCAGAGGATGAGCAAAGGTGGGACAGGAGATGGGAGAGACCAGTGCTTCAACAGCTCTGGAGCTAAGAAGCATTCTGCTGTTGCATCTCTTATCAAGATTGCAGACCTGAATTTCATCAGCAAAGATACCCAGTTGCGGAATAAGGTACGGAGAGTACCACGGAATTCTATAAGTCTCTTAGAATGAAAAAGTCTGCCGCCAGACGACATCACGGAAGATAACAAAACGACAGTGCGTGGAGCTTCAGCGGGGCTTGTTACCCGCACCCCGCTAGTCCCAGCAAGGCCAGGGGGCTCAGCAGAGCATTTGTACGCTCCAGGAAGCCGCAATACAGAAAAAGCTCCGTGTGGCTTTGGCTGTGGTGAGCTCGAGGCCCTGGAATAGAAGCTGCGTGACCATGACCACACCACACTATTTCTGTGGCCACTTGACATTGAGAGCTCCAGCCTTTCTGGGATTCCAATATACTCCAGCTTTGATACGTATTCTTGGATTGAGTCTAAATGACAGGCAGGGCTCGAATGTGCTTCCAAAAACACACCCATTTCATTATTTGATTTATGTTTATGTATCCTCTCTTTCACTAGAGACTTACCGCTCAAATGAATGGATGTCGAGCTTCTCACAATGGAAACCAAGGTAAAACTTAAGCACCCATAAGGAGTTTCTCACCACGACTGTTACTGTCATTAACAAAGAAATAACGCTCATTAACACACTGATACATTCAAGCCGGTTTCATCTTTCATTGTAGTAGCACACTGGGGTTTTGTGATCCAGTTGGGTTTAGACTTTCATTGTAATATCATACTGGTATATTGTCATCCAATCAGGTTTAATCTTTCATCATAGTAACATACTGGTGTATTGTGATCCAATCGGGTTTAGTCTTTCATTGTGGTCTTTATGCACAAACATAGTAGCTCATGTTATCTGATACTGGCATGCTTCTACCAGCTCTCATAGGTGTGTATTCAGGGTATGTGAGACTTTGAGTGTGCCAGTGTGTCAATTTATAGCATGTATATAAGACATAAACAAATATGTGGTTCCTTTAAGTTGTTTAATTGTAACTTGCATACAAATTTAGAAAAATATATACACATTTTTGTGCTTTGACACCAAAGCCGGAGACTTAGGGCCATTAAACATGAGCAATCCCAGAATGAGTCATAGGAGTGCCTACAAACATCTCCTCAGCATGGCTGGGTGATTCTGATCATGGGGAAAGGTGAGCAATCATGAGATAAGTTACAGCCCATCTCCAGAGATGTCAGGTGTCAGGTTTTAAATGTACAGGCTTAAGTTAAAGGCCATTATGTCTGCACCTCTGGTAAACGTGTGCCTTTGGGCAGAACCCAGCAAGAACATGTAACATCAGCTCTCAGTAATCAAAGGACCGCTAAAGCGGCAGATGTTTGGTTGCTCTATTCATTTAGATGATGTTTTATACTTTAGGAATGTAGGTCTTCAACCAAGCAGTTCAAATGGCTGTAACTATTTTTACAATGCATTGTACATTTTAATAAGTTTACTAAATTATTAAACACCTTTAGAAAGGTTGTGTGAATGAGTGTTCTTCTGTGAGGTTGATTTTGAAATTTTAATAAAAAGTGAATTTCACATTAAAACCAATAAACGCCAGTACTTTATTCCAGTCTCTGTGATGTATGGACTCTTGTAGAGGACATTTAGTCCATCACACTCTGTACATGTGCATTCCTGCCTGCCAAGCACTGAGAGGCGAACAGGCAACCACATCAAACACGCTTACAGCAACCATCAAACACGCTTACAGCAGCCATCTGGGGGGCAGAGTGTGGCTCTGTGGGTTAAGCCTCTGTGCCTGTAATCGGAAGGTCACCAGTTCAAGCCCAGCCTCGCCACATCTGTGGGCCCTTGAGCAAAGTCCTTAACCCTACCACCCACCTCCCTGGGTGCCACATGACATTGCTGCCCTTCACAGCCAAGCTCATGGAGAGTAAGGGGGGGTGAGAAGGGAATTCCCCATAAGTTACTACTATCAAACATGCTTACAGCAACCATCAAACACATTTACAATGCATCAGACAATCTCCATGGTTTGCAGCCCTCTCATTGCACAAGGTGATGTAACACAGTTGCATAATGGGCAACTAATAATCTTCATGGTATTTGAGAGAAACACAGGATATTTCATTAAGTATATCAGATCCAATGCATTTGATAGAAATCACCCTCCATTTTCCAACCTCTGATCCAGTACAGGGTTGCCAGGGCCTGGACCGTGTCCCAGAAAGCACTGGGCACAGGACAGGGAAACTCCCCGAGTGGGATTCTGGTCCATTACACGTCCGCCGTTCCACCTTGAAGGAAGAGACAAGTCTTTGAAACCTGGTTTGATGCAAGAGGTGATGGTCAGGGTCATGTGGTCCAATCTTTTCCACACTGCCTTCCTTAAGGAGAATTGGCGCTGCAGATGGGGACAAGCTACAAAACTGCGAACATCTACATGGTGCGCCGACACCCAGGAATTGCACATGGCTGGTTTAGCTAGGAAGAGTGTGAGGTCAGCTGACCTGGGTGAGTGAGCACATGGTCACACAGGGACAGGATACAGGTGCTGCCTGTGAAAATCACATCTGGGTCACAGCCGCAGAGGGAACTCAGCCACAGTTAACAGAACACAAGAGCTACAGAGTAGGACAAGTACAGGGAACTGGAATCTCTTGTGTTTCTTTTAGGATAAAACAAAATCTTTTTTCTGCATTATTCGGGGTCAGAGCACAGGGTCAGTACCTCCAGAGAGGTTAATAGCTTTGCTCAAAGGCTAGATGGTGATATGAATGCCAGAGGGTTCCGATTCAGGATTCATCCAGACCCAGATATCGAGCTCAAGCCCACGGAACTGTATGCCACCCCTTTTTACATCAGGACGGATGTGGCTGTCGGAGTATAAAACCACTCGCTTGAAAGATCGTGTTCCTAGCTAGGCTGCAGGCTGCTGGTATCATATTTTGTTTTTTTTTTATCCCTGTTTATTTAACTGTGCTCGACTGGGCTCGAGAATGAAACCGCAGCTGGAGCAGCTGGAGCAGCCGGAGCAGCCGGAGCAGCCGGAGCAGCTGGAACAGCTGGAGCAGCCGGAGCAGCCGGAGCAGCTGGAGCAGGTTTCCGCCTGATTGCAATGTTTACCTTCATTCTGCAAGGGAACACATGTAGCGTCAAATGGAAACTCAATCAAGAAACAAAGGAGACCGTCAGCAAAGCAAACGCATGTTCCATACGCGAGGGTTATCTGAGGAAGCTTGCCGCAGCCTAAAATGAAACTTGCAACTATTAAACATCCATGTCCTGGTTTCATTTAAAAACAGGCGACATTTGCCAAACTACAGTCAGTGAGCAAAGACGACACACCTACATTACAGCACAACAAACCGTCATGGCTACAAGTCCTTATTGTGCATCGACAACACACCCAAGCCTAGTAAACAACCAAGGGAATTATGCCATTGGTTATTAAGCTTGATTATTGCAAAAGTAAATTAACACCTAATGAAAATTAAAATATAATAATGAAATGTACACAATCATGCAGGCAGTGCTATCCATTTAATCGTTTACCAGCTGAACAGTCAAATTAATATTAGAAAATGAGCATTAATAATTTAAATTAACCAACATTAAATGTATATGTAATGACTTACGCAGATTTCGCAACAATGCTAAAGTGAGAGGGAAGTAAAAGAAACAAACAAAATGAATCATTTATGAAAAAAAGTGTTTATTTTTCCATTTCAGGTACAGCTTCACAAATATGGCACTTTGAAGTTTCTCTCTCGCCTTATGAAAGTTTGTTTTCAAGCTATGACATCTGTATTCACATTTCATGAGTCAGACAGCTCAATTAAACAGTGATCACACAAAACTCCTCACTGGACAGTAGACATTTTGTACTATTAATATTATATGGCAGTCATTAAAAAATAAAAATAAAAAATACTTACACATGCAACAATTTCATAACTCTATGAGCCATACAGTCTTCTTATCCAGGTGACAAATCTCCAATAATCACATAAAACAAACCAAATGGTAAGAATCCCTTTAGGAGATGGTGTAGAGTCTTGGCACGCCAAATCTGTATGATCAGTAATGTAGTCCAGTTCATGTTTAGTTGCTTGGCGGCTACTGTTAGTCAAAGTGGTTTTAAAGAAAAAGTGTGCACACTCACACACACACGCACACACACACAATTCAGGTTAAGTACTTTAAGGGTACCCAAGCAAAGCTACTCTGAGACTTTCAGTATAAAAAAACCACCTGCTGGCCAACCAAGTAATGAGTAACTCAAGCAGAAGTCATTCTCTCCGTCTGATCCAATACTTTGGAGGGAATCACTGACCTCATATTTCCATGTTTCAATAAATACTCACAATACAAAAAGACAGACATTACACGACTTGAAGACAGTGCAATTAGACAAAACTGAATTAAAACCTGAATAAATATCACTATGGATAAATAAATAAATTAAAAGACTTATTGTATAAATAAGGTTTGCTGTACACTAATGGACAACAAGACGCAAAATTCTTTCTGGTGTACAAAACAAAATAAAAAATAAAAGAAACTAGTTTTGTTCTGGAAAGGTTTTTAGTTATGAGTGGATGCCATTTCTGTCTTAACCATTATGGAGAAAATCTCAGCTCAGCCATCGTGAGGCAGGGTTCATGCCTATTGCCGTCTCTCTGCTCCAGACTCCCCCGGGTCCTCTTCTGGGAGTCCAGCCCATTCCACCCAGTCCTGTCAGTGTTACTCTTACACGCAGCCCGTGCTGATTAGTTGGTAGCCCTCTGTTCGTATCCCTGACATATCTGCTACATCTGTCCATCCGTCCATCCACCGCTCCACCCGTCAGTCCGTCTCTGAGGGCCCGTGCCCATTGGCAGGCCTCTTTCAGAGCCCACGCCTGCCACATTCTGGGTCCTTCTTGACTTGGCATGTCACTTGATTATATTTTGAGGTAGAACTTCCCATCTTCATGGCTGAAACAGAGGACGGGAAGCTAAAGAAGCACACCAGCGTAGGTCAGACCCTGCAGGGTATGGCGAATGCGTCTTTCAGTTCATTTATGCTGCAAACAGCCCCGCACTCCTCCTTCCCGTTATTTCTCCACTCCGTTCGTCTTCCAAGTTCCATATTAGGACCTAAACGGACACCCCTTCCTGCAAAGCCTGCTCACCATTCGCTCCTGCGGCTCAGTGCTGTGGAGTAGCCCCCAGTTTGACCTTCTCCTCGTTCTCCACATCATACGCACCTCTCTTGTGATACCTAGAAAAACAAATCCGTCTTGAGTCAGACTGTCAAAGGTTGCTAAATCTGACTGGCCTCACTATTAAGTGTGTAGTTGAGCATTTTGCTTGCGTACAGTGTTGCCCTATCCTCTTTTGTGAGCTATGAATATATATATTTCTCCATCAGCATGAGTACAGAATTTGACCTTGATATGAAGCTTTAGTTTCTGCATTAGACGCTGCTCTCGTGCCGAGGGGGAGTCAGAATAACTGCTTACCTAATTGCCAGCAGAATAGCGATGACAGTCAAGCACAGTGAAGACAGGACCACAGCCATGATGACCAAGGCCGTTGTCCGGTCATAATTCCCTTTAGTCATCACCGGCAGGGTTAACGTGTGGCAGCGTTCGCCAGCGAAGCCAGGAAAGCATCTGGGGAGACGAGAGAGGAAGGCAGAAGGGTCAGTCAGCACAAAACCAGACTCGACTCTGCTTACACGGCACTCCATGCCTGGGCTGGACCCTGCTCATTCTCACCTCACACTTTGGTACAACAAACTCCACCAGAGGAAGACAAAACATCAATGTGAGGCTGACTCGGCTACTCTTCACACAAAACATGACTCATACTGACAACGCGTGCATCGGGAGCCAGGAATGTCCGCATGGTAGGAGGAAGATTTTAACCCTTTCTTACGCAGGACAGATTGCTGTGACATGACACTATACAGAATAACGGCCAACCAGGACCGGGCCAGATGGAAGGGAACCATTCACACTGAAAAAGAGGATGGCCAGCTCCGGGAGGAGGGCTACTCACATGCAGGATGGAGCGCGCAGTTCCTTCACATACTGGCAGGTGCCGTGGATACAGTAGGACTTGTATTTCTTCAGGCAGGGGTCCCTCTTCTTCCCCTTCCCCTTCCGCTTTCCCTTCTTGTCGGCACCGTTAGGCCCCTCCTTCCTGTCCGCCTCCAGCACCGCAGCCGGGTCCTTGGGTTTACTGGACATCGCCACTGCAGAAAAAGGCCAGGATCGGTTTTCAGGCCCGACTCCGACATACGCCTCAAAAAGTACATTGTCTTTGTCATGGACTTAGGTTGTGATATGAACGACACACAACAAGAATCTCTTCACTGTTATTAGATGCCCTCGTTTCACCCATAAAAGTAACAGACTAGACCAGAGTTCTCGTTCCAGATGATGTACTATGGTGCAACAGATGTTATGCATGGGCCTCTCAACCTTCTCCTCCTGACTTGTGTGTCAAAGCAGACTTTTTATGGAGTCTAAGACCATAGATAATGCTTCATCCCAGCCAGACATCATCGTACAGTGTGGTAGCCTGATTGCTTGGTATTTGTTTGCTGATTTTCATAGAGTAACACCTTTTGGTCTCAGTACACTCTCAGAAAAAAAGGGTACCAATTTGTACCTTTGCTTGTCACTGGGGCTGTACCCTAAAGAGTCTTGTATCTTTTAAGATACATAATTGGACTATGAGGTACTGTTTTATACCATCGAGGATACATTAATGGTGTTTGTACCTTGGGGATTCATTTCTGTACCATATAAGGTGCAATTAGCTACAGCTAACGGTACAATTGAGGGTACAGCCCCAGTGACAAGCAAAGGTACAAATGTTCTGATTTGCATAGGGAGTTTTGTGCCATCTGAGAGTGCAGGGAGTGACGACTGGATTGTCTCATAATTGCCATTACTATGATTTGCCACATAACCTGGGATTTCTGTGTTACAAAACGATATAACAACCAGTAATATAACAAGGTAACATAGCAAAATCCTACGCCATAAACCAGTCCTGCATTTCAACAGAGCGTCTGTTTTTCCCTGAATATCACAGCTGACCTGCCTCTACCTGTGTGATAAAATGCTGAAGGTCGCTAATAAATGTGTTGCAATTTTATTGGATAAAATTACCTTTCATTGGTGTCTGACTGAATCCATGCATTTGTATGGGAAAGTGAAAACGGTGTAGGGGCTTTCCTATGTGGGTTTCCTCGTTTTTTTCACTAGTCACCAGTTTTTTTTTTATTGTTCTTTTGATTAGTAGGAGGTTGCGACTGTGTGACATTTTAATTCCGGTGAAAACATTGTGGTTTTAGCCCCCGTAGTACCTCTGGGTAGGCTGATTTCATCGGAGCCCGAGGCCAGCTCCTCATAGTCCTCCTCCTCGTCGGAGTATTCCTGGTCGCGGTGCTGATGAAGCGCGTCCGACACGCTGTCGGCGCGTCTGTCGCCGTGGGCAGCCCGCATGTCTATGACCGTAATCTGAGCGGGTTTCTCGCTTTCATACCTGTCAATGGAGGCGCTGCTGGCCAAGCCAAATAGCGCTGGGGAAGAACACACACACACACCGACCATTACGTTTTCCGCCACCGTAATTCAATAAACAAAACACAAAATTATAGTGGGCCATAATCAAAACCCCCATAGGACACTTGGTAACATTTCAGTAAGGACACACCAAACTTTAACATTTAAATCTTTAAATTAAGTTATATTTGTAGTATAACTGTTTGTTTGCAAATATAAACACTACAATACGTCAGATATTTTTATTCACACCTTATTATTATAGATCCAATGATGTAACACTTACTGATACTTGGTCAACTAAAATACTATTCAAAAGAACGTGCTACAAAATATTTATTTATTTAAGCTCAACCTATACAACAATTGTTAACAATCTGAGCATTTTCAAGAAAATTAACTAGTGTGATTTCTACGACCATTGAGTTAGGAGTCAGAATGCGATCCGCTCAATGATCACCAAAACTGCCCTACTTTCCACTGAGCAGTAAGACGTGAAATACCTGTACGCTTACCGAATGCTCCGACGAATAGGACTACAAACTTCATGCCTTAAACTTCGGGGGAAAAAAGGAAAACAAAGTTCTGTATTTCCAAATATACGGCACAGGTAATGCAGTCCTCGGCTCCTCGGGGTGTTATGGCGCTGTCGTGGCCCAGAATAAACTTCAGTATTGATGGAGGCTCCTGCGCTGTGATATTGGAGCGTGGTTACAGACACCCAGTCCAGGACGGGACGGTGGAAAGAGTGCTTCACTGTGGCGATCGGGCATTTATATAGCTGCTGGAGTCTAGCCTCATATGAATGGCGACCACGCCTAAGTGTGCACTGTATTTAGTCTGTCTAGGAGCCTCCCCTCTCTGACAGGTTTATAAAACACTCACGGGCACAACAGTGACACACATCAAGTGTAAGGCGAGGCAACATGTACGTTTGATTTGTCCGTCGCACATAACATTAAAGTATCAATCGATATTTCGCTTCTATTATATGTCGACTTTGCAGTTTAGGGTAGGTTGTTTTTTTATGATTCGCTGACAAACTTACCCAGAAGACTGCTGATAACATGAGTAAAAACTAGAACAAAATCCTGTCTTTTGCAACCCAATTGTCTTTAATGGTAACTATAATAAACATAGGCAATGGCGACCTCTTGTGGTACGTGTCATTCTCGAACGATACTATTTATTGTTATTATTATTGTTGTCATTAATAACAATAATAATGATGTGATAATAAAGAACGGTTTTACTATGTTTATTTAAAAATGAATCCCAAAATAATAACAAATTTAAAAAATGAATCCCAAAATAAGAACAAATATACACGAACCGTTCTATCTTTTGTTACAAAATGGCTTTATAAGGCCTACATGCGATTCATAAATCATAAAAGTTCCTGAGTTTATGATCCTTTGCTTGACATGAGTTAATACGGACATGCCCTTTGGTGGCGATGCCGTCTCGATGCGTTATGTCTGCTCCGTATCACGCGCGATTGCTCGGGTCTGAGATCACATGTTTGTTTTGGGAAAGATGGCCGAGGAGGCCGAGGCCGTGAGCGCCGCCGTGAACGGCAGCGATGGCAAAGAGCGAGCTTTCGAGGCGCTGCGTGCGACGCCCGAGGCAGAGTCACGGAAAGAAAAGTCGGGACCGGAAAACAGCTGGTCGGCGCCGATCGTGTCTCTGGCCCGGAAAGCCACCGAAACGCTGACAGGCGGTGTCGGCTCCGGTGCTCCGGGTGCCGCGGCTGCCGTGGGGCCGCTGGCCGAACAGTCCGCCGACGATGGAGCCGCCAAACCGCCCGGTACGCGCTGATCGCGGTCGGTCCTCCGGGGCCGCGGGTCCTCGTCTCACTGCATGGGACGGGCCGCGTTTCGGTCTGGCCGGGCGCTGCACGATGGACCCAAAAGCAGTACTTTGTTAGTTTACATACTTTGCTGAAAATCTCTGCTAGAATCAGGAACTAACGCACGTAACCCACACGTGAAATGCTGCCAAGTGCTTTCCGGGATGTGATCGTAATGTCAAAGTTAATTCTCTGCGAATTTCATGGCGTGGGATGCGTGTGAGAGACAGCCAAGTGACAACTTAACAGGATTAATATGTTGCATTACAAGTATAAAAAGAAGGCGTTAAGTGCGGTGTTTTCTATTATAGTGTTCAAGTCACCCCCAAAAGCTTAATGCAGATTCCTAAGTAATGGAATTAGTACAGAGCTTGACTTCACTTTCTTAGGACACGTTGGCATTTGTACTGTTATTATTATTATTAATCACGGATTGATGCTGACTGGGTTCTGTGTACACTCTCCCCTAGAAGTGGTAAGGGACCCCATGGCAGTAGAGCGCTCCAATCTACTCAGCATGATGAAGCTGAGTGTGAAGGTTCTGATCCAGTCTGCGCTGAGCCTGGGACGCTCTCTGGACTCGGACCACCCACCCCTGCAGCAGTTCCTCATTGTTTTGGAGCACTGTCTGAAGCATGGGCTGAAAGGTGGGCCGGGGTGCCGTGTCGGACCCACATGCCAGATGTTGGGTTTTCGTCGTAGGCGTGCGTTGCCTTTGTATGTTATCCAGAAGCCCAGACTGCAGACCAAACATCAAAGATGCACAGTGTTTCCACCAATGACATGGAGTCGTTTTGTTCTTGGAGTTATGACTCATGCAGTGACTCAATCCTGTCTTACTTCCTTTGTGCAGTGAAAAAAACCTTCATTGGACAAAACAAATCCATTTGGGGTCCATTGGAGCTGGTGGAGAAACTGTGCCCTGAGTCGTCTGATATTGCAACCAGTGCGAGGGATCTGCCAGGCATAAAGTAGGTAACTGCCTTTTCCTCTCAGCCCTCCCACAGTTCCCACTGTAGGATATTGGCATGGGAGAGGAACTAACATGTTGCATCACACGATGACGCGTTAGCTGTAGATTTGAGTGGTGGGTTGTTTCTTGGGCCGTCGTTGTTGACTGCGGCATCCTCTGTGATGTTCTGTCTTCAGGACGGGTTTGGGGCGAGCCAGAGCATGGTTGCATTTGGCCCTCATGCAGAAGAAGGTGGCGGACTACCTGAAGGTCCTGCTAGAACGGCGGGACCTTTTGAGGTGAGCTGTGTGCACCTGCGTGCAGGAGAACGTCATGCCTTTTTGAATTTACGCCGTCTGAGATAATATTTCAAATTCTTCTCCTGGCTCTTCCTCAGTGAGTTTTACGATGCCGGAGCACTGATGATGGAAGAGGAAGGGATGGTGATTGTCGGGATGCTGGTTGGCCTTAACGTCATCGACGCCAATCTCTGCGTGAAGGGAGAGGACCTGGACACACAGGTCAGTTTACGTCGACCATTTGTCCCTGAACCTCCTGTCAGATCTTTCCTGATGGTAGCTCATGCTGAGGTGACCTCGTTCCGCTGTTGAACGCCCCCAGGTGGCTGTCATCGACTTCTCGCTGTACCTGAAGGACCCCCAGAATAGTGAGAGCCAGAAGGAGTGAGTGACGCCGTGTGCCGGCACGCGCTGTATGCCGAGCTCCCCGTGTACAACATCCATAACACTCTCTCTGGCCTCTTGTAGCGATGGAAAAATGTCCGCCATTCTGGATCAGAAGCATTACATCGAGGAGCTGAACCGTCACTTAAGGTGAGAACTCCATGCAGACAGTCGGCCGCCTCTCATTTCACTTTGCCCTCCCTGCCGTGTGCTTGTGCAGTAACCCTGCCTGCGTGCTTCTACAGCTGCACAGTGACAGACCTGCAGGCCAAAATGGACTCCCTAGAAAAGACCAACTCAAAGCTCATCGAAGAGGTTAGGTTTGTGTATAAATAATCAGTTAAATCATCCAGGTGATGCCCGGGGTACTGTAGTCTCCTTCTCAGCACGCATATATGTGCATGGTACTGAGCTATCGCGCCAACTTCCTCTTCCCTACAGTTGACCGCTGCGACGGATCGTATAAACTCTCTGAGGGAAGAGCAGGACCAGCTGAAGCAGGAGAACGACAGCATTATCCAGAGCAGCAAGCAGAAGCAGGAGGTGAAGGGGAACTAGGACGTTCTGACCCAACCCGGCCTGGCTCGATTTAAAGAGAATGGACCAGGACTAAGTTGTGCCTCCGCTTCCCAGGTGACCGAACAAGACAACCAGGTGGAACTGGAGACGTACCGGCACTCCCGGCAAGGTCTGGATGAGATGTACAGAGAAGTGTGGAGACAGTACAAGGAGGAGAAACGCATCCGCCAGGTCCAGCTGTCCCGTCACGTAAAAACGGAACATACGAAATGTTTCCACAAATGCGTAACTGGGAAGTCTATTCCAAAAACCCCTCTACGTTTCCATGCAAAGAAATGTTTTCTTTGTTCTGACCCAAACTGGTTCCCATCAGCATCATTGTTGTTGGGTGCTTTCATGCCGGAAGAACTTTTGTCAGGAACCAGGAACTTTTCTCGTTCACACCGCAGGACCGATTTTAGTTCCTCGGAGGCAGTTTCAGAACCCTTTTTATTAGTACTCACTCCCAGTCTAGGAACTTTTAGTTTAAACACAAACTACTGGGGAGGCACCTACTAGGGATGCAACGGTATTCGGTAGAATACCGGACCGTTCGGTACGCGCTGCACGGTCCGGTACGCACTTGTGTACCGCGGTATTTTGGTTTTGCGCTTCCTTTTGAAAATGGCGCTTAAGGCTACTGTTAACCCTTTGGGGATGATGCCGCGTATCTTTCTCGTCTATTTCCGTTTATATCTCGCTGAAATCATG
>JAODKL010000002.1:17286295-17296699 GCA_026780765.1 Petrocephalus schoutedeni | reverse complement strand
TCAGCGGTAAGTGCCAATGCTTAGAGGCAGTTTATTATTTGTTTTGTTGTGTTATTATTTGTAGTGTTGTGTTTAAATCGAACCGAAACCGTGGCCCAAATACAGAGGTACGTACCGTACCGTGGGATACCTGTACCGTCGCACCCCTAGCACCTACAGCCATCAATTTGCTGATTGGTTGACCACAAGCATGTGATCAATCCTCCCAGTAACTAGCAAAAGGACTTATTCGTCCTCCACTGTTTTGGGGTGGTGGTGTAGTTTCCTATTAAATTATGTATGAGGTTTAACACAAGCTTTTTGCATCTCAAATGCATATTTAGCATAAAGGTCCCATGCAGTTTCTGTTCTGCAGTGTGAAAGCGACACACATCTTGTAACCAGGAACCAGGTTCCGGAACTTTGGTGTGAAATTGCCCAGTGATTCAGTGCTCATGGAGTTAGGGGGTGATGTCGTCTTTAGTTACTGGATAGTTGTTAGACTCCTCTATCCCATATCCCCACTTTGCCCCTCTCTCCTCCACCCCAGTCCTTCCTCGAGGTGCTCTTGCAGTAGGTACACGAGTGCCCTGGATTGAATTTGCCCTCTGGGTATCTCGCACAGGAGCTGGAGAGGGAGCTGCACCTCCAGGTGGGTCTGAAGCAGGAGATGGAGGTGGCCATGAAGCTGCTGGAGAAGGACATCCACGAGAAGCAGGACACGCTGGCCGCTCTGCGGCAGCAGCTCGACCAGGTCAAGAGCCTGAACCTCCAGATGTTCAACAAGGCACAGGTACACTTCCCAGGAGCAGTGGGCGTGAAGCTCATATGCTGAGGGGTGGGAGACCAGCGGGGAAACCTAGAGCAGAGGAGGAATTTGAGGAGATTCCTTTGCGAGTTTGCTGTTCGGTGGTGGGCAGGATGCTGACCGGATCATCCAGAAGAAGGAGGAGGAGGCGGTGCAGCTGGAGGAGAGGGTTTGCCAAATGATGGCTGCCACGAAAGAGTTAGAGGACAGGTAATCTGCCCCCTCCTGGACCGGAGGAACACGCCTAACCGCTTGCGTGCGTCTGCATCAAGGTGCTTTCCTCTACCTGACAGGCTGCAGGCTTCTGATCGCACTAGAAAGCAGGTGGACGAGAGGGAGAGGGATGCTCGCCTGGAGCTGGAGGGACGGGTAGATACCCTGCAGAAGCAGCTCGCCGACCTGGATGCGCTGAGGTACGGCCGAGCGAGTGCGGGGAGGGTCGTGCGGGCGGGGACGGCGCGTCCCGGGGCTGCCTTCCTCACGCCCGACGCTCCCGTGCCAGGCTGAGCCTGGAGTCGGACCTGCGCGCCGAGAAGGAGCAGCGGCAGAGCATGCAGAAGGAGCTGCAGAGGGAGCAGGACAACTGCGCAGAGCTTCACACGCAGCTCCAGCAGCTGCAGGGCCTGCAGAAGGTGCGGCTCCCAGTGCGTCGCGGGGTCCGGAGTCGCGCGCGCTATGACGTTCCTGACCTGTGTGCGTGTGGCCGGCAGGAGCTGCAGGAGCTCCGGCGGGAGAAGAAGCAGCTTCAGAAGACCTGCGAGGAGCAGGAGCAGGCTCTGCAGGAGATGGGCCTGCACCTCAGCCAGTAAGGCCGCCTCCGGCCGGCATCGCCGTCTCTCTCTCCCCCTCCCTCCCGTCTCGGAATACCAGCAATGTTACTCCTCTCCTGCAGATCCAAACTAAAGATGGAGGACTTCAAGGAGGTAAACAAGGCCCTTAAGGTGAGAGAGCGGCGCAGTGAGAGCTGGTGGCCTTTAGAGGGGGCGGTGGTTAGGGAGAGCTGAAGACGTGTCTGGTTGTGTGTGTCAGGGCCACGCCTGGCTGAAGGACGACGAGGCCACTCAGTGTAAGCAGTGCCAGAAGGAGTTCTCCATCGCTCGCAGGAAGGTACAGCGTCGGCGCCCTCAGCCTATTATGCGTGTGTATAAATGCTCCATGGAGCAGTTTGGGTGTGAGCCACGGCTGCTGATGACCGCAGCTGGAAGACCTGACGGGGTCTCTTGTTCCCCCAGCACCACTGCCGCAACTGTGGCGACATCTACTGCAGCCACTGCTCCAGCCACGAGCTGGCGCTGCCCTCCTACCCGAGGCCCGTGCGGGTGTGTGACACCTGCCACTCGCTACTGCTCCCGAGGGCCCCCTCCTCGGCGTCCTGACTGCCGACGGGGACGCCGACGGTTCCCCACGCGGATGCCGCCGGCCGGCTTGCAGGTGGCAGGACCGTTCCCGCTCACGTTGGCCGAGATCTTCGGCACCAGGACCCATAATAAGCGGATCTTTTCACACGGAGTTGTACGACAGTCAAGGTTAAGAGGTCTGGAAGATTCCGGGGGGGTGCAGACATTTAAGCCTTTAATTGAACTAATTTGGTCTATATTTCTTTTGGTAAATGGTCTGACCCGTCTCACTAATGTAGTCCTATGCCTGTAGTTTTCGATGCCAGTTTACGCAACTGTTTGCTTAGTTGTTCCTGCACCATGTCTGAAATTTGTGATTCTAAGAGAGGAAGCCACTCCTATTAGTCTCCTTGAGAAGGGTTTGAGTCAAATCATTGACATCAGCAAGTCCCTTATAACCTGCCGAAGGGGGTGAGGAATTTGACCGTTCGTCATGTCAGTGTTAACGATGTATATATTTGTACGTTAGAAACACAAATGTTAATGTGGTTATATGCTTATAGAAGCAGACGGAGGCAGCAAAAAAATTGGTCTGTCATGAGGATTGGGTGAGGGACGATGTAGATCCATCTGATTGGTTTAACAGGTGGGCAAAACTGTCAGTCATTGTACAGTAGCCCCACCCTCTGTAGATGGACGAGTGGTATTTGACCAATGAAGGCAGTGTTGTACTGGTACTGGGGAAATGAACAATCCCACAGCAGCTGACCTTCACCGGAAGATTTTTTACCAATTTAACAATCAAGTACGGGTAATCAAATATATGCTTGTTCGACCCAGTTTGGTAAAATGAATTCTACAAAGTTATGGGGACAGAATCTTTACCACCGCGGTAATAAAGATGTATATTTTAAGGATAGAGTATGTTATCGGGTGGATAATTTGACTAACAAGCCATTTTTTATTAAGCACGTCCACTTTTCTACGTCCATTTTTCATTTTATATGAGATGATCACTGGAGGTACTTGTGCAAACTAAATAAAGCCTTTGCAATGAATGTTTTCAAACTGCTGTGGTCACCGGTGTCGTAGTCACATGACACTCTCCCCACGTAACAAATTTATTTCTCTCCGCAATACAAAAACCACAGAGGAAACAAGGCATTGCAGCAAACAGAAACATCCATCAACTGCATATTTAGGTATGACCCTCAATTAAAAAAAAAAATAAAAAATTCCAAGCTCACACCAAATTACTCCAACCTTAAGTGGGGGGGGGAAAAACTGCAAGGTAAACAAAATCCATTTTGAGCATATTTACAATGTGCTGGTCAACATTTGGAGCCAGAGGAATTTACTCCAGTGGGGGTGAGGGGGAAAGGGAGAGAATTCTCCGCATACCCCATGCCACTCGTACAAAACTACATACAGCCTATGAGCAGGGCAGGCACACCATAAAATAAGAAAACCCATATAGACTGTTACTCCTCCCACTAGATTAACCCCCCATTCGCACTGCCCTGAATATTAACTAAATAAGAGATTAGCAATCTAAGTAATGGTTTTTCCAGCCGCGATCAAAAAGACTGAATAAAATGAGTGAGGAGGCCGCCCCCGGCAGCCTACATGCCCCAGCCTGCGCCCATGCTCATCCCGCTCAGGCCGTTCATGCTCATGGACCCCCGGCTTCCTCCACCGCCTCCGTAGTAGCTGCTGCTCATTCCGCCCTGATTACCTGACAGGAGAGAGGAAACATACACAATATAGGACCCGGCGCTTTCTCACACTGGCCCCGCCCCCCCCCTCCAGCCCAATCACACACTCATGGATGGCGACGCCCACAGAGCTGAAACTCACTGTAGTCACTGTATCCTCCCATGCTGCTCTGGCTGCCGTAGCCCCCGCTGTAGCCCGAGCTCATTTGGCTGCTGGGGCCGTATGATGATTGGTTACCTGCAGCGAATGAAACGGCCCATAAGATGCCAAACCCCTCCCAGTGTCTGCTTTGCCCTTCCCTGACCTTGACCTTCAGCAGGCAGGCGACTCATGCCCCAGAACAGTGTGGGTTGAGGTGATACTCACCCATGGCTCCCATCATCTGGCTCCCATAGCTGCCGCCGCTGCTGCTGCTGCCCCCTGCAGTGGAGTTGAGGAACAGCTCGACGTAGCGGTGCTCTGCGGGAAGCAATGTCACGACGTTAGCATAAGGTGGCGGCCCCAACTGTGACCCCTCCCCCCCCGACGCTCGGACCGCGTCCTGCTCACGCATGTGGGCCTTGTCCTTGGACATGGCGGCCACGGCATCCTCGTGCGTGGCGAACTCCACGTCCGCTTCTCCCGTCACTCGTCCGTCCGGCCCGACCTCGATGTGCACCCGGGCAGGATTCAGCGGGGAGAAAAACTGTGGCGAGGCGGAGGGGTTAATCACGGACTTAACCCGGGGGACGCTTGTATGAGCGTAACGCCAGAATAGTACCAACAAGTCATAAACTAAGGACAGAACTCACGCTGTAGATGTCGGTCTCCGTCGCTCTGTAAGGAAGGCCTCTCATATGTACACAGTGACCCGTCGTGCTCTGGAAGCTCGAGCCCCCGTCGCCATAACGCCCGTCTGACACACCTGTGGGAAATGGGGCCGGATGAAAAGGCGCTCACTGCTTCAGACCGCTTGTTTTTATTTATCTATTCCTCTTGCTTGATTATTAATGGCAGGAGTGTAAGAGAAAAAGAGCCACGTACTTTCAGCGACTCGTCCAAAGCGCTGGCACTCATAACCTTCACTGAAGTCGTCGTAGCTATCACAGCCTGAAAAAAACAAAAAGCATCCGCTTGACCAAACGTGGAGTCGAGGGTGGCAAGCAACAGTTTTCCACAAGGGGGCACCAGATGGCAAATGGGCATCCGAAGACAAAGGGGCTCCACCTGCACGTCCTGCCCCCAGAACCCAAACCCTGACCTCCCCACCATATGCACCGGCGCAGGCAATTACAGGCCATCTTGTCCCAACCGCCGCCAGATATGATGGAAGAAGGAGAAACAGCCTTACCTCCGCCGTAGGCCCCACGGCGCATCCTGTCGAAAGAGGCACCACGGCCCACGGAGCTGTAGCCACGACCGGCGCCGGGCCGATCATAGGGGCCAGGCCGCTGCGCGCCCAGGCCCTTCCTGGCGGGCTCGTAGTGCGTCCGCACCTCAGCCCGGCTGCTCTTGAAAATCTCGATGTACCTGAGCGTGCAGACGAGACTGGCTGAAATGGGGAGCAACGGCTGGGACGTAAGCAGCCAATCAGAACGAGCCAGTGTGCCTGTCGCGTCGTTAGCAAATCTCAGGCGGGTCTGTATGTCAGCTAACCTCTGAAAGACACTGGGAGGAAAAGTAGGCCCTATCCCACACAGCCTTGCAGTGATTGTTTTTGTTAAATTCTTTCACATTAACTGGATTGCAGTGTTTCATTACAGCATTCAAAAGGTGTGCAATACTAAAGAATTTTAAAAGAGAAAAATACAAAACAATAATAAAAAAAAATGATTAATGATTGTCCAAGACACCGTTAAGCGTGAGAGTAGCAGTGTGTCAACAGCATCACTCTGCTGATGTATGACAGAGAGGCTCATGCAATTCAGACCTTTACCTGTGGATGTAGGATTCTGGCCCCTGTGGTGAAAGGCCCTTTTGGGGGGGGGGAGGTTGGGGGGGAACATCTATAACTGCAATATCTACCTGAGGCTTAGTACTGAGCAACTCATCTCAAAAACTAACCCCAATCTTCAAGTGATTACAGCCGAGGACAGGCCTAGGTCCAACACCCCCAACCTGACAAGTGGGCAAGCCCATTAGGTCACCCTCAAGAATAATAAAGAAAATAACAGGATGATGTTTGCTCAGCACTAATTAGCATAACCTGTAGATATTTATTCAGATGTGCATTATCACACTGCTTCATATTCCCGTAAAGGCTGTGAGAGAACAGTGTCTTTGTGCGTGTATATGCGTGTGTGCATGTGTGCACGCACACATCAGTGTGTCGCGCAGTTTGTACTGTGGCAAGTGGTTACATGTCATTTTACGGCAGCGAAGACGTACACCATGAGAAAAGCGACTTATCCAGCCAACCAGCCAACCATCCCCACCTGTGCCCTATCCTTTCCTTGTGTTTCTTTAGAGCCTTTTCAGCTATATCCTGTGAAGCAAACTGCACGAAGGCCTCCCCCGTACTCCTCCCCTGGAAGTCCACCGGCAATGTTATCCCATTTGGCACGATTTCCAACCCTTCAACCCAAGGACAAATAACCCCAGCGGGGAGCATTAAATCACATGCCCAAGCACAATGTTCCTCTAATGCTTCTCTTCTTAAAAAGAAAAGACAACAAAACACAAAAACACACTCAATACATTATACAAACCAGGTTCTGCTGTCACCATTTACTTACTGTACTTAATGTATTTTGGGAACATAAAATAAATGAAGACTAAACATGTAGAATGCCTCATACCCCCACTGATCAGAAAAACTAGTTTGAACTGATGGTAGTTCAGTGCAGCCATTTAAACAATGGTGACTCTTATATAAACAATAAAAGGATGTTACCACTAGGGGGCAGAGTGTGCAGAAGGAACGAGGTAGGTGACACGGGGAGAAGGGAAGCAGAAGATGGGAAAAGGTGTGGTCATTTCGGACCAATATGGTCATTAGGTGCCAAATTAAGCTCTGGGAAATGGGGTGACAAAGCATTTCAATTTTGTCTTATTATGTTTTAACCAATTCCAGCAAACAGACTGTTAAAGGCACAGAAAAGACCACACGCACCTGAGAAAAACTGGAGGATCTCCTCCTTACTGCAACCGAAGGGCAGCCCACGCAGTCGCACCAGGCCATCGCCTGTTGTCTCTGGAGAGTTTGGACCGGTGTGTTTAATGACCCAGTCCATCTCAACACTGTTGGATTTGAACACTGGGAGGTAGGAGAGACAGGAGGCCGTTAGCCCCTGCCGTGGGCACTGCTGAATAATCACCAAAGCTACAGACACCGTTCTGCACCTTCTACATATCTGTGACCCATCGTTTCCCTGTCCTTCTTGAGAGCAATCTTCAGATCCTCCTCAGACTCCAGCTCCACAAAAGCCTCTCCGCTGGGGCGCCCCTCACGCGTGTACGTGAAGTGGATGCTTGTGCCGCCATTTGCAACTTTACAATCTGGAAGACAAGAGCAGTGTCATGTGGGCTGCAGAGAGTGGATTAACCGAAACATGAAGAACACATAACGGTTCACATAACGTGAGGGGGGTTTACCGGAGAAAAATCTCTGAATTTCATCCACGGCACATGACCAGGGCAGGCCCCGAATGCGAACCACAAATCCTTCTACATCAGACATGTTTGATATCTCGATCAGACCTGCAATGGAGAGTACAGGCATAGGGTGTTAAATATACGGCTTATGCAAAAAGCAATGATCCTTAACTTTCACAAGACACACAGTGAGCCACAGCATAAAAAAGGTAAACAATCAAGCTATCACATATAGTTTGATACACATCATTTTTACGTTTAATGTATTTAATCAAGCTTAGATAACATAACAATGACACAGTACACTGAAATGGGATGGGCGATATGATGATATTACCTACTATATCAGATCGATATCCACACTGGGCTACGTAACAGTGACTGACTAGCAATAATCGTCTTTGTGCGGGAAGAAGGCTTAATCTACACTCAAAGCAAGATAACGAAAAAAATAAAATAAAAGAATCACGTTTTGAGTCTTTATCTGGTATCAGAATAAAACACAGACTTATTAAACCTATTTATTTTTGTTTCATTTTGTTGCTAGACCTTTACCAGCCGCTACCAAGCGAAAAGCGAATTATTTCTTGAAGACGAGGCCCGCGCTGCGCGCCGTTTGCATCGGGCTCCCCGTCACACACGTGTACCATACGGATGCCTATTCGCCGGCGTCCGGGACCGACGCAGTCCGTTTCAAGCGACCTGTTACCACTGGCCAGCAAGCTTCATTACCCAGTCGGAATTCGCTTATTAAAATAGACAAAGTCTTCATACGTCCCAGCTATTTCATGCGGCCTGCATTTTTAAACAACTGGCGTATTACTTCCCGGTCGGTCTAATGTAATCTTCCCCGCGGCCCGGCGCAACAGGCCGCGGCCGTCTTCGGAAACCAGCGGCGAGCGATTCTCACTGGCGTCTGGTGGCAGAACACGCTAAAAAATACCCGCCATCCCCGTTCCCAGTAACAAAAGCATCCCGGTGGCTCCAAACTGCGCTTTCCATTGTCTTATACCGCGAAAGCGGCAGCGCGGCTACTCGGAGGTGCGGGTCGAAGGAGGCCGCAAGCCTCCCGAGTTAGCTTAGCCACTTAGCACTACAAACAAAGACGGCGCCGCAGCCGGGATTCAAACTTAACATCGCCGCGTAACAAACCGCGAGAATGATGCACGTTGTTACTCAACACTCCCGATTCTGGATGACCTCCGGAAGCGCCGACTCACCTTTTTCGAACAATATTCGTCGCCGAATCGTCTGCCGTTGAGCGCCGCTATCGATCGCACCTAAAGGAGGCTCACTCTGTTGTCGTTGTCACTGCTCGATCTGCGGCTCACGTCCGAATTGCAGCGCGCATGTCCGCGCATGCGTACACGCTTCGCTACGCTGTACTGCGCATCCAGATGGCGATTTCCAAAACGCATAGGATTGCAGAAGGCTTAATAATTAGCAATATTCATAAAGAAATCGTTTTTTCTTATCCTTTATTTCACAAATCAAACACCAACTACAATACAAAATACAATCCAAACAGCATACACAGCCATACAAAAAGCCACCATCTTAGAACAAAGATGAATGAATATTAAATAAATGGAACACAAAATAAAACAAAACAAAAATGAACACAATTAAATTATTATTAAAAATGGGAAAAACACACTATTTATATTTTACATCTTTGTATTCTATCAAAGGGATATCATATTTTTTTGTATGTGACCAATCTCACAATTTATCCCAAAAAGTTTATTCGGCAGTGAGTATAGAAAAGACATACGTTTTAAAGTTTTAAAACTTTATTTCATGGTTAATATCATTAATCATGAACCTCTTTCATTTTAGTAAGCAAATGAAACAAGATATGTAGGTTTAGCTCCTTTTGAAGTGTTGACAGGTAGACTGATGCGTGCCTTGTCTCTTTCAGGATGTGTGACACTAAAACTGTGGATGGGGATTTGTTGACTTACCTTACAGGGTGGCAGCAGGCATTGGGTGCGGCCTGGGAGCAGGTTCGAGCTCACTGGAAGATTCCAGACAGGGAGTCATGGCAGGCTGTGACTCCCCTTGAACCGGGAAATTTGGAGCTTGTTTGTGATCTGAGATGGAAACGATGGAAGACGGCAAGATGGAGGGGGCCGCACCAGATTATGATGGTGACTCCACATGCGGTAAAAGTGGAGGGGGTCGACGCATGGGTCCACCAGACTCACTGCAGACGAGTGTCTGACCCTGGTGGCTCTTTATCATGATTGCCCTATGACTGCTACTTTGTGCTTTTGCTTGCGGTGTTATTGTTAGTCTTGTTGTTGTTTGATGCTGTTCTAGTATTTGTATCTCCCAGGCGAAGTCCAGTGTGCTTCTGCAGTCTCAGCCCCCAGCGTCCGAGGAGCCACTCATTCCGGCCTGGTTTCTAAACCCCTGGCCTGCTGTGTCCAGTGTTGTCGTGACCGAACATCTGTCACTCTCTGACTCCTGGACATACTACGGTGGCGGGGGGGAAGCAGACGATGATGATATGGACTCTGACCTTGTGTGAACTTCGCGGGTCCCGCGTGTTCAGAAGGGGGGAGTGTGGAAGGAAAATTTAATGCAATGGTAGGCCAGGGTTGGGAGGCATTGTGGGAGTGATATTATGTCTCAGGTTCTGTTGTTTTGGGGGTTGGTGCTGAGTGGCCTTGTCTCACGGCTGTCTGCACGGAACCAGCCCCCCAGGAAACAGACCTTGGAGAACTGGGCTGAAGGGAACATCTGCAGCGGGACAAAGGGGCCTGCAGGAAGGCCTGAAATGTAGTTACTATGCTATGCTATATGCAGTTTGTTATATGGTAGTCTTTGAGCATATACAGTACAGCGCCCTCCACAATTATTGGCACCCCTGGTAAAGATGTGTAAAAAGCCATAAAATAAATTAATTGCGTATTGCAGTAGTATAATCTCACACTGAACAATTTAGAAGAATCTAACCTCTTATTTGAGTACATTTATTCATTAGAA
>JAODKL010000002.1:17271482-17286195 GCA_026780765.1 Petrocephalus schoutedeni | reverse complement strand
CCTTCTGAAATGTTATAGGAGACGATTATGTGCTGTCCTACTGGCAAAAGGGGGCTGTACAAAGTATTAACAGCAAGTATTTCCCAGAGCTTAATTACCATCATTATCCAGAAAGTGCCTTACTGCTCATATCCCTCTTTCCATCCAAATTATCCAATCCAGACTGACTTCCTTTTATACAAAATGCACAGATTGCTTCAAATAGGACCGTTATGCATAAAGACCGTACTTGTGCAGCAATTTCCAAAACATTAACAATGTCTTACCACTGAAATGCAGACAGGCTAATCAGAATCTTCAATGGATCCAAATCACAAGCTAAAAGAAAATCGATGCCACTAATAGCTTTAAAAAACTCCAGTGGAGCCACAATGACTGCTTATGCTCTTCAAAGCTGCCTGTAGCCGTCTCAGCTTCATACACGCTTAATCTGGCTTGACCTGGTAATTTACCCACCAACGCTGTATCAAGCTTTTCTATTTTTAACTTTGATTCACATACCTCTTTAAAACTTGAATCAATATGTTATACAGTGCATCTGAAAAACCAGTGTAATAGTTTTAAATATCTTAAGACAAGGTAGAGAAACTGAATCACTATTTATCCTATGCTAAGGACAGTATAATAAGTTTGTTAGTACCTGTGCTATATAATCCTGTGTGAACAACAGCTAACAATAAGGAAACCACTGTCTGGCATCATCATGCATGTTGAGGGAGAATGCCAAAGAGGACATGAAGCTGTAAAAATCTCTGTGTTTACAAATCAAAATGGATAAAAAGAATGATAGTGAGAAAGAGAAAATGGTGCAGTTATTGGCTATGGTAAAACACTGGAGATTTAAAAGGCACTACAGAAATACCACTGGACTGTGTAAAAGGAGGTGAAAGGAGCGAGCAAATACGAATAACAGGAAAAGGTTTAGAAAACAGTAGCGCCCAGGACACAGAAACGGAAGCAGATTCTCATTAAATATCCCATGCGGAGCAGGTCAGCAGGCTCCCAACAAGGCCGGTGTGCAGAATCCTTAAAACCCTGGGCAGAGTCTCTGGGACTCTGTGCCTCTGGGATGGTGGTGAGCAGCAGCGAGGCTCCACAGGGGACTGTCTTTGCCCCTTTCCTGTTCACCCTATACATTGCTGATATTAGGCACAATACTGAGTCATGTCATATCCTAGAAATATTCTGATGACACTGCTCTTGTGGCATGTATTAGGGAGGGACAGGAGAGTGAGTACAGGGACTTAGTGACGGCCTTTAGTGATCGGTGTGTTGCCAACTGCCTATGGCTGAACGCATCAAGTACCAGGGAGATGGTGGTAGATTTGCGTAGGTCTCAGCCACCCCTCCAAACTGTCAGCCGTAAGGGGCAGAGCCGGCACTTTTTTCTCCAGAGGCTCAGGTCGTTTGATGTGTGCAGTGAAATGTGACATATGTTTTATCAGCTTGTGGTAGTGAGTGCTATTTTCTTTTCTGCTGTTTGCTGGGGAGTAAGCCTAAAGGACAAGGGCAGAATGAGACTGGACAAGCTGATCAGAAAGGCCGGCTCAGTTTTGGGCAGCCACAGTCTGGACACTGTGGGGAAGCTGGTGGAGAGGTGCAGGCGGGCAAAAGTTCAGGCCATCCTGAATGGTTACAAACATCCTCTGTGCGGCATTTTTGCAGGGCAGAGAAACAGCAGCATTGGGCTGCTCACCTGGCTGCTCTGTAGGACAGAAAGGTTCAGGCTTAATAATAGCTCAGCCAACCTAAGGTAACACCTCCTCTGACACCACCAGCAGAGTTCTTATGCAAGATTCTTATGTAGATAATAATAATTCTATTAATCTAGTATGTACACTATATTGCCAAAAGTATCGGAGCACCCCTCCAAATCATTGAATTCAGGTGTTCCAATCGCTTCCATGGCCACATGTGTATACAATCAAGCACCTAGCCATGCTGACTGCTTCTACGAACATTTGTGAAAGAATGGGTCGCTCTCAGGAGCTCAGTGAATTCAAGCATGGTACTGTAATAGGATGCCACCTGTGCAATAAGTCCATTAGAGAAATTTTCTTGCTACTAAATATTCCATGGTCAGGTGTTAGTGGTATTATAACAATAGCAACTCAGCCACAAAGTGGGAGGCCACGTAAAATCACAGAGAGGGGACAGCACATGCTGAGGCGCACAGTGTGCAGAAGTCGCCAACTTTCTGCAGAGTCAATAGCTACAGACCTTCAAACTTCATGTGGCCTTCAGATTAGCTCAAGAACAATGGGTAGAGAGCTTCATAGAATGGGTTTCCATGGCCGAGCAGCTACATCCAACCTTAAATCACCAAGTGCAATGCTAAGTGTTGGATGCAGTGGTGTAAAGCACATCGCTACTGGACTCTAGAGCAGTGGAGATGTGTCCTCTGTAGTGATGAATCACGCTTCCCTGCCTGTCAATCCAATGGATGAGGCTGGATTTGGAGGTTGCCAGGAGAACCGTACTTTCCTGACTGCATTGTGCCAAGTGTAAAGTTTGGTGGTGGTGGGATTTTGGTGTGGGGTTGTTTTTCAGGGGTTGGGCTTGGCTCCTTAGTTCCAACTGAAGGATCACTTAATGCTTCTGCATACAAAGCCATTTTGGACAATTTCATGCTCCTAACTTTTTGGCCCCTTCTTGTTCCAACATGACTGCGCACCAGTGCACAAAGCCAAGGTCTATGGGATGAGCGAGTTTGGTGTGGAGGAACTTGACTGGCCTACACAGAGCCCTGACCTCAACCCGATAGAACACCTTTGGGATGAATTCGAGCAGAGATTGTGAGCCAGGCCTTTTCGTCCAACATCAGTGCCTGACCTCCCAAATGCTCTCCCGGAAGAATGTTCAAAAATTCCCATAAACACACCCCGAAATTTTGTTGAAAGCCTACCCAGAAGAGTTGAAGCCATTATAGCTGCAAAGGGCTGCCCAACTCCATATTAAAGCCACAGTTTTAAGAGTGGGGTGTCATTAAAGTTCATGTTTGTGTAAAGCAGGTGTCCCAATACTTTTGGCAATATAGTGTATGTATGTATGTAGAATTATTTAAAACAAGTTTTTTTTCCCCCCCTTTAACTTCATTAATCTGTAGGTTTTTTTGTAGGTCCATCACTTAAAATCAAAGTGAAAATCCATTTAAAGTCCAGGTTGTAAGGGAGCAAAATAGAGAGAATGCCAAGGGGGGTGAATACTTTAGCAAGGCACTGTATGCATGTATGTATGGATAGATGTATTAATTCATTCCTATTTAGCTTTTATTGTGTGATTATCTTTTATGGAGTATTAAGCTTTTCACTGTATTTAAAATATCTCTCTCTCTATCTATCTAAAAGTGATTGTTTCTTGTTCCTAGTTAATGAAAAGACCCTTAAATTGTGTTTCTGTTAAGATAAATTTTGAATATGGTTTCAAAATCCTACCTATTAAAGCATGACTTGCATAACATCATTTTTTTGTTCTTAATATTCATGTGAATAGCCTGAAGCTACCTGGATATTCCAAAAATTAGTTACTAAATTGCCCTTAGGTGTGCTGTGTGTGTGTGTGTGAGTGAGTGAGTGAATGGTGTGTGACTTTGCCCTGCAACAGGTTGGCGCCCCATCCTGGGTTGTTCGCTGCCTTGCCCCCGTTGCCTCCAGACCCCTGTAAGCTAACCTGAATAAGACAAGTGGTTACAGAAATTGTACGGATTCATTTGAATAGCCTAAAGAAACTTAGGTTTTCCAAAAACATTCAGTACAGTACAGTTATTGACCAATTTGATCAAACTGTTTAAAAGATAATTAAAATCATTATATCTGTATAAATATTTTTTGTTTGTTTGTTCAAAAAACCATAGTGTCCTTACTTGGAAATGAAGAGTAAATGTCTTTTGTATTTTTGATGAGGCAGCAAGGTGATGGGACCAGGGATTGAGTCTCAACTATGGCTCCGTGTGTGGAGTTTGTATGCGCACCCTGTGTCGTCATAGAGTCCCCCTCCCTTGTTTACCTGGCACGAGCTCAGAGCCAGTAAATAAATGGATAATCATCAACCGGCTCTCAGATTTCGAACAAAACCGTATTAACATTCAGAAGAAATTTTCTTCTGTCCCAGTCAGGATTTGGTTCAAAAATAGCAATGAAAACCATCCAACAATGCTAAAATAAACAAATACCTAACTGACACTTGAAAACTGAAAGCCGGAAGTCCAAAATCATTACAAACAACACATTTACGAGCTGCCCAGCTTGATGAGTGGAGTTCTTTATTACAATAGAGTTCAAAATTACAATGTTCATGTTAAATTACCAAGAAAAAGTTATGACTATGCTACAATTGTGCCTAGGCTGACGGAACATTACGAGTGGCAGTATAAAGAGTACAGTCTAAAGTAACGATAAAAAGTGCAGAACGGTAAATACATAAACATGTAACATAGTCGAATATTGTCATTATCAAAAAAAGTCGCTAAATGGTTCTGAAAAGTTGAAACATCTAGCGACAAAAACCCTAAGTTTGAACTCGCGTACACACCTCCGGAAAAGACGTTTAGGTGACGTCGGTGACCTCGAAGGGAGCCACCAATGAGGGAGTGATTCTTATTTATTTCCGGGGCATGTTTCTGACCTTTCACCCCGATTATTAAAACTTCTTCCTTTCTTGGTCAGGCTTTCCGAAGCGAAGCAAAACGGTATGAGTTCTTGTCCACAATCCAATTAAATCCTTCGTATGATTTAGCTGTATAGTTATTTTTTAAAGATTAGTTGGTGCAATTATGTGAACAGCATTGGATATATGTTAAATTAGCCCAATTTAGTTTTGTAAAAATGAGAAATATGGTTAGATGGATAAAGCGTTGTGATTCTTTACGTGCTAGGCCGCTATATGTTCGCTTCAGTTGTTACAAAACATAGGGTAGTAACGGCACTTAATTCCCCCAATTTCTTATGCGTAAATTAAACTGTAAAAGTGGTGTTTACTGTTTTATACGAATACGTGTTGGTTCTCGTTGTAGAACTTCATACGCGCGTACCGCTTTGATCGTTTCGCAGTATCTCGGGGGAGAGCATGTTGCCAGGTTTCCTGTGCGCCCGTGCCGCTTTGGATTCGGGTCCTGTGCTTCGCTTGGACGCGTACCCTCGGCCTCACTACTCGCGTGTGCGCCCCTTTTGCAGAAATGGCACCTCGTAAGGGAAAGGAGAAGAAGGAGGAGCAGGTGATCAGCCTCGGCCCGCAGGTGGCCGACGGCGAGAACGTCTTCGGAGTGTGTCACATCTTCGCCTCTTTCAACGACACCTTCGTGCACGTTACCGATCTGTCTGGCAAGTAAGTGATGCGCGCAGCGGCACGGGTCTGTGCGTCCACGCACTTTTTCTGAACTTCGCGTGTGGTTTGCTTCTGTATTTACATGTTAATGCATTCCCTCTGTGTGTTACAGATGTACGTGGTAGTACTAATTTGCTGTCGCGGTAATACTGCAGTATTATTAGCGCGCTGCACCAAAGTGGCATAGACCACTTTATGCAAGAGAGACGGGAGCATTAGAAGCTATATTAATTTTATATTATCTTAATTATAATATTTCCTGTGAGATTAACTGAAGTGTGCTCGATGTCAGTGTGTTATAGCTGGGGTTTAGGACCTTACCTAAGGGTCTGACGGTCAGTTGATTTATTGCTAGCGCAGACTCTTCACCTGCAGAGCTAGTTCTATGTAAAGTGTCATTAAGCTAACTTATCAATGCCGTGGTGTAGGATAGGGGTTCCCTAGTTTAACTTCTCATTATTTTTCATATGCAATCATCTGGCGTCATAAAAAGGCATTCCACCGCAGCCTGATGGAATATTTGCTGCAGACCGTGGTTGGGATCTCTAGTCTCAGAAATAGGGTCCCTGTAGCAAAAGTATTTGATGGGTAATGAGAAAGTGATCTTAATACGTTTTTTGACTCCTCCTCCTCCCCAAGGGAGACGATCTGCCGCGTGACCGGTGGGATGAAGGTGAAGGCAGACAGAGATGAGTCCTCCCCCTACGCCGCCATGCTGGCTGCTCAGGACGTGGCCCAGAGGTGCAAGGAGCTGGGCATCACTGCCCTGCACATCAAGCTGAGAGCCACCGGGGGCAACAGGTGAGCTGATGTGAGCCCGTCTCGGTGTGTTTGGTTTCCTCGCCTTTACTCAGACTTTTCCCCCTAAGATGCACACACTGAGCTGACAGTGAGCTGATATTTTTGGTGCCCCAGAGCAATTTTTTGTGGTTAGGAACCTTGGTCATGGGTCCAGCAATGGTATTTTTATTTTACTGGCTGTTGGGCACCTTCTGGACATAAACAGATTCCGAACCTCCATAAACTGACCTTGTGGTGTAGTATTTTGCAATGGCTACTGTGATCAAGCTTATTCTGAGAGTGATATGTTACTTGAGGGCAGATTATTTTGATGGCTGCTGATTTTATCGGATTCCATTTATATGGAGTGTTTGACATGAGTAACTTAGGTTGTGACTGATTACCGAGAACAAACCATTAGTCAAGAACCATTTGCATATACAGTCTGACCTCTGCCTCCATTTCCTGTGTTCCGATTTGGGGCTTGGCATTATGAACTAAATACCTTATTTTGGTATTTTTAGGCAGAATAGCGGTACACAATGTCTCAGTATTTTCTATGAAGTGACCTAAATAATCATTTTCAGGTAAAAGCCATGTGCAGTGTCACAAACACTTATCAAAATGGTGTGGTCAAAACTAAGTGCAAATACAGGGTTTCCTTCACTTTGCAAAGATACAGCTATTCGTTATAGACATTTTCTGAAAGACAAATTATGCCTTTTCTGTTGCGTGGGTCTAATAAAACAGCTACAAAAATAATGTGAGTTTGAAAAATTGTTTTAAAACAAAACAAAAAGTAACAATGATTCCTTATATTTCCCCTCACCCACTTTCCTATGAGACACTGACTGAATGGTTTGCTATATCGTGAGAATTTAATGGCCAGCCCTAGTTCCGATATGTTGCTTCAGATGGAGGGCGTAAAGGAGGAGAACATACCAGTGTGGTGGGTGTTCTTCTGGGGTTTTAGCTTCTCTGCATTCTGTCTGCTGGGTTTATTTTTATTTTTTTTTTATTTCTGTGACGCCAAAGCATGTTGGGTAACGCTGTTGGGTATGATCGGGGGGGCTAATCGATGGTTGGCTCTTATTCTCTTCATGGTGGGTTTGGTTTGTCTTTAAGACTAACGAAGTGCCATTGTTTTAGAACCAAGACCCCGGGACCAGGCGCTCAGTCTGCTCTCCGTGCCCTGGCTCGCTCCGGCATGAAGATTGGCCGCATCGGTGAGAGCGCGCACTTCCGTCTGCCTAAGGACAGCGTGGTCCTGAAATGAGTCTTAGCGTAGCTACACTTGCTCATCCTGTCCGATCTGTGTTTTAATGTCCAGTATTGATTATTGTGGTATGTAATGGAATTCATCATTTAGCCGGCGGCACGTTTTGTGTTAATTGGCCTGTCTCTCTTGCAGAGGATGTCACCCCCATTCCATCAGACAGCACCCGCAGGAAGGGCGGACGTCGCGGCCGTCGTCTGTAAAATGTTTGTCTTTCAGGGTCACCCAATAAATTGTTAAATAGACGGCCTGTGTCTTCTTCATTGATGTTGGAAGTGTGGATGTTCCTTTGGTTTGCTTAAATGCTTGTCCCATGTGTTGGTGTCCTCACATTCCCAATATCATACTGGTTGTAAGGTCTGTTGCATTCACAGCACTATATTCCAGAAATGTGAGTGCTTAAAACTAAATTTTCAGAAAATATGATGTATGAATATTAATCTTCAATGTGAAACGAATATTAGAAATTTGCGTTCGATTTGCTTAGGAAATTCTATTCTAATCTCCTGGCTCACTTACTGTTGTGAGGTGTTTTCCTTTGTGGTCATTCCTTTGTGGATATTTGTCTATACTGGCTCTAATGGCTATATATTTCCATTCATGACGCACTGTTATGTTAATGGGGCCTGTCCTTGCAGCTTTGTAAAATGAGTTGCTGCATAGAATTTTCTGGAAAGCTGTTCTGTAATTACTGGCTGTTGCCGCTAGAGGGCACCTGAACCGTTCGCTTTGGGTGCACTTGCATGAAAGTGTAATCGTCACTTTTTGGGATTGGCAATATTGGCCTGTCGCACTTATCTTAGAAATATTACATTAAGGAAGAATGTGGTTGCATTGTATGATTTGCTATGACAAGTATGTTTCTGGTCTGTTTAAGTATACCTCATTTTGAATGCAATTTTAACCGGTTGCCTCATAAAGGATATGTCAGCCAATTGGATTAAGAGTCAGCAATGACGACATGTGTCGTCTTGGAAAGCACTGGCGTGATTTTTAAGGTGTAAGAGGAAGTAATAGGGCAAAATTGAGAAATGCCTGATTTATGGTAATTTACTGTCCAGAACATGGTGAGCTTGTATGTAGTATGAACTACATGTCCTTAAGGTCAGCTGAACAGCTTTTTAAAATGAGTTTCATTCTTCAGGTCAGCTGTGCCAGGCTTGGTTTTGAAGTAGGCAGCTTGTCTTAGACCTACAGCTATGCCTTATGGTAACAGTAGTATTTCAGCAGTGACATTAAGTTTATTGGATTAACAAAATATGCAATATGTATCATAAAATTAGACGGGTGCATAAATTTGGGCACCCCAACAGGTATTGCATCAATACTTAGTTGAGCCCCCTTTTGCAAATATAACTCTAGATGCCTCTTTTTACAAGGGTATCCCCATTTTTGCACAGCCAGTTTTTCACATTTGATTTAATTTCATACAACTAAATACTGCTTCACCAAAAATCTTTGTTCGGAAAACACCCCACATGGATTCAAGTTTTCTGTCGCGACGACGGATTTACGTCAACTGAGTGCACTAAAGGTTAATGATGAGATTGATGTCGAACAGAAGGAAAAAAAATGGAGGCTAAACAAGCTTCGGCAGACAAAGTTCTAGAAAGGCTTTCTTTTTCTTTGATTTAATTACTATTTAATTATTCTTCCTAAAAAAAATAAATATTATGGTTTGGACAGTTCGCTTAAACATTGACAGCTGCGGAGTTGCCTACAGGCTGCAACCTATTTCCCGACGCGAGATCTTCAAAAGGGTGAATGGCGTATTCAATAATAATAATAATAATAATAATAATAATAATAATAGTCTAGTAGTAGTAGTATAATTTGCATTTTCAAAAAAGATCCGAATAGAACGTATTTCTGATTGGAAGTCAGTGGTGTGTCATTAAGTGTCGCATTCGCTAACAGTAGCTAAAAAGAAGGTCGGAAAACAGTGGGGAAAACCCATTGCTTAAATGGATAAGGAAGCCAAAACTCCGAAGCTCAAGATTCTGGACAGTGGCTCCGGTGTCGCAAGTGCTGCGAGAGCTTATGCTCCGTTAAAAATAAATAAATAACAGCAGTTTTGGAGTCCGTTTCCTTGCTGTTAGCTTGATGTTTCATCATTTATAGCCAATTATTGACAATGGTAAAGTCTCGCCTTAGTTTGAATTATTGTTTCAATTATGTAAATGTAATTCAACTAGGGGTTTAGGGGATAATGGACAACACAGCGTTGAAATTTTGATGCATGGCTGAGGTGGTATGGGCCCACGACGCGGAGTATTTGGCTAAAAAAATTATAGTAATTCAGTCAGATGTTTTTTTTTTTTTGCTTTAATCCATACACCCCAATACTCTGATGTTCCTAGGTTATCTTTTTTGGTGAAAGTAGAGTGAATTATTATACGGGCTGAGAGGGGTTCCCAAACCTTTTCATATGACTTTCTGTCACAGTGATGCACTTGAGGATCAGTGAGCCGGTCAGCCAAGGGGTCCCTGTGCAATTGGGGTTAAGGGCCCAACAGTGAAATATTTGTTACAGGATTTTAGCTGCAGCTACAGACAGCAGGTGCCTTAGCAGCAGACCTGCTGAACTTCCTTTCAGCTTTTTATGGTGTTTCTGCCACAGTCAACAGCACATATGAGATCAACATGGTGAGGGGGGGGGTTGTCTCAGGGGAAGCAGTCAGGTTGTGGCTGCACAAGTTCCCTTCAGCCGCTCCTCATTTCCATCCATCGCCTAATCGCACGCCCTGGCCAGGGTCACAGGGAGTTCCTTGTTGCCTTTTCTTATAAAGTATATAGCTGTATACTTCCTTGTTAGTCCCTATGCCCACCTGTTGCTTGGCTCATTTTCTCTTAGGTAAGCATCTGCAAAACCACAGCAACTTTATTTTGAGCTCCTTCTGCCTCATACTTTGTTAAACCAGTTTTGCCTCCTCCCTGTGTGTGAGTGTGCCCTGCGGTGGGTTGGCACCCCGTCCTGGGTTGTTTTCTGCCTTGTGCCCATAGCCTCCGGAATAGGCTCCAGACCCCCCCTGACCCATAACAGGACAAGCCGTTTCAGAAAATGGATGGATCCATGGATGGATGGAGAGTTTTACCTCCATCTTTTCCTTCCCTTTCCTTCCATTCATTCCCACTGGGTCACATGGTTTTGATTGCTGTCCTGATTGGAGGGAATCCTGTGATCATTGAATTGTTGTATATTTCATTAAGCCTTCATGGGTAAATCCATGTGCTTTTTCACAGTGTTAATTATTAGGTGCTAAGAGTTTATATTCCCAACAGATCCTCATCACCTAAGGTAGTGGAATCATTAATCTTTGGTAACTACTCAGCCTTGACCCTTGACCCACCTGTCAGACGCTTACTCCCATCTTAGCCACTGAACACCCCATTCAATGTCCCATTGCATCCTGGCACCACAGGAGTCGCATCATGCATGGAATCTGACTGTCTGTGATGCTTCAAAGCAGAAAGTCCCAAGCATTTTTTTGCATTTTGACATGTGAAACAAAAACGTAAATGTTTAATGAGACAAAATACATTGTCTTAACCAGCTATTCAAACAGCTCTCCCAACATAGTTACATTCATAATTTAAGAATATGAATTGTAGAACAACATAACTGACTTTGCCTGACACTAAAGAGATTTAAAGTCACCGTGTCTGAAGATAATGGTCACAGTGGCTGATCACCCCCCTTGGCTGGTGCTGAGCAACGTGGGTCATACAATCATACACGTTTTCCCACAAGCACCTATGAACAGGAGGTATATATATATATATCAACCAACTGTAATTGTTGTGCAATTTAAGAAGATATGGTCTGTCTTTAGGAAGAAGGCATTAACACATTTCACGTTTCTTCTTTGGATGCCCCTGTCCTGATAACAGGTGGGCGCCCTACTCATTGGTGGAGTGTACAGAAATCTCCATCATTTTATAGGATAAAAAAAACAGAGGCCAAAGCTATGTGGATACAAGCGACCCCCTCCTGCATACAGAATAACATTATATTAGCCGGAAGCACCAGTAACTAGAACCAAAGCTAGTATTACACAGAGAGAAGCCTGTGACAGTCAGTGTAAAGGTGGTCAGTGATCAACCTGCTTTACGCCTCACTGCACAGACACATTGCTAGCGCTGGATATGCTAACACAAAAGCACAATTTTCACTTATCTTGTTTTTTAGTATAAAAATGTATAAATGTAACTTCTCAAGTTTCAAGGGTAACATTAAAGTCACAGTAAATGACAGAAAGAACCAATCACATTAAGTGCGACTGAAAAAACGTATGTGAAAAACAATTTAGCGTGAATGTTGAGGTATTATTTATACATATTAATGTATAAATGTTGCTAAACTAAATGTAGAGCACTATAGTTGTTTGAACTGAACGCATTCTTGCCAGCGTTTCTGAACCATCTGATTAGGTAAAAGGAAGGAATACGCCAAGGCACGTAAGCTTTTCTTGCTAACAGAAAGCACTTCTTCGTGGGCTGTGCACGTTCCTTCTGATTTTTGTGGCTTGTGCTTTGGACCATAATATTGAGAGTTATTGGTAATAGCTCACATCTTCTTTTGCCTTGCCATGAAATCTGACTGGACCTGTGGTCAAACTACAACTAGCGGGGAATTCCCAATAACAGCCCTTCCTCGTCTGAGCTGTTTTAATTCCGTCTTTGCTTTTAACTCCCACGTCCTCGATCTCCCTTCTGAAGTAAGCTTTTCTCCTGTTCTACATTCTTAACTCACCCACAAAGCAAGTATACAAAAAATGCTCCCTTTCCCTTCCTGTGTAATACCATTAAGTCATTACACAATAATAAACCAAATACATTTCTAGACGTGGTACATGTGAATTCAGCGTTAATACACAAGCACACGCATGAAACCATAACATGTTGACATGTTGAACTCAGTGTGTTCATATGAGTATGTACACTTTAATATACGCTTAAAATGTTGATGCACTGTGTTTGTGCTTGTCATTTTAATGTAATGAAATAGTACTGGTTGTGATTAACATTAGATGCAAAAACATGCCCTGCCATTGGTTATCTGCTGGAATATTGCACAGTTCTCGTCTTACAATCTGTGCTTTGCGATCTGTTTATTAATGGTGTCAAAAAAAAAATATACATTGAACAGCAACCAATCAGATTTTTCTTTGCAAGGAAACGACTAACCTGTTGCCGAGGAAAGTTAATTTTGTACTGATTCGAAAGTGATCTGTTAAGGAATTGGATTCACTTCGAAAAAAAAGTGGGAAATGATTTTTGGATGTTTGGGGATAGCAATTAATTCCACCCAATAACATAAAGTAAGCAGATCCATTAAACATTCGGTTTGATTTAATACAAATGTGTTTATAATAGTTGCTTTAAAGGATATGTTCACCATCAAGAAAAATATATTAATATAATTATATGATTAATACTAAATATATAATATAATGTTTCAGCAGCCAGTGTGAGCATTCTTTATGACAATCCTGACCTTTTTTTTTTAAAAAAAAGAAAAAAATATATATATATTTCTATGGAATGTGCCCCTGGGATCAATAAACTCCACTTTAATCCTATATTCTTCCTTCTATAATTCCAGACAAGTCTGATGGTTGACTTTTTAAAGATGGGGATTACACGCACCACGAGAGTAATCAGATTAACAATCCCGAACATTACATGTCTCCTCTCTTCGCAGTCTGTTCATATAAGCAATTCAGTTTCTTTCGTGTTTTATAAGCACAGGTGTCAGTAAAACTCTCGGGTCCAAAACTCTTTGCCTATGTGAACAGATGATGCTCTCCCAGGCAGCCAATGAAAACGCCCGCGTGGGACCGGGGGTAGTTTGGTCCGGGGCCGGAGTACTTTATTCTGGGGGTTTCCGCGTCACAGGCGCTTTCGCTTCTCCCTGGCACTGTTGTATAGAGCGCTGTCCTCTTCCCCTTTCAGTCTTTATTAGAAAGTGCACGGGTGCTGACGGCTCTCTGATCCACGGTGTGCAAACAGTAGTGAGACAGCATGGCCGAGGGGCAGAACTCACTCCTCCAGCGCAGCGACAGCGACAACGGCAGCTTTGGCGGGGACCGTACAAGGTGGGCAAATAACGGGGATTTCTGCGCTAATTAGTCGGATGCAGAATTTTGATCTGATTCCTAATACGTATATATATATATTATATTTGCAGTGTTATTTACAGGTAATTTATAGTTAATTGTCAAATTTCAAAACTGTAATGGTAATTGAATAATTACCCTGTGTTATTGCATACTTATTTTTAATGAATATTTTGTTGTCACAGTAAAAAAAAAGCCATAAAAAATAAACAGGAGTTTTACAGAAGTAAAACATCACCACTGAAATCATCACAAATCTTTTTATCATTATTATTCATAATGTTGTAATATTAACGCAGTTAATAATGGTGATAACTGGGGTATTTATACTGGGGAGAAAATGTGTGATAAATATATTAATTGTATATTAATTTGCAATTGAAAAAATACCCGCTTCTCTAACTTTTCATCCGTTTTAAAACTTCGAAGCGTAAAATTTTTTTCGATGTGAAAAAGACTTGCGATTTTCAATTTAAGTATCTGCCTAGCAACAGATGGCGTTTTAGTACTCAATTTGTCAATCGTTAAAACAGTCTGGCGTGGGTCCTTCATTGGTAATAATTAAATAGTAAATCAAACTATTATTTGAAACTTTATTTGTGAAAATTTATTTCACATTCTCGACGACTCCAGTAGTAACGTTTGTGCTCACATACTTGGGCTTGTGATTTATTGTAAAAGGTTTGCGTTTTGGTATTTCATTTAATGAGGCAAGCTGGTACTATGTGGATTTAGATGAGTTTAAAATCTTACATAGATATTTTATTTTCTGATTTATCATAGAGACGGTGTTTCCACAAACTTTGTTTATCTCCCATGGTCTGCAGTTCTGAACACTTGTGGTGTTCTATCCTTCCGTCTCGCCCACAGAGATGGATCCACGGCCCGGGCCCTCAAAATCAGCGGCCTCACCATGCTGGCCTGCATGCTTGTGGCAGGACAGGCCCTCACCATCTACTATGTGACCAGCCAGCGGAGCCAGATCACAGATCTGGAGAATACCGCCAGTAACCTGAAGCTGCAGGCGTCCCGGAGACCCTCTGGTGAGCAGGACTGGAATTGCAGTTAGGCCGAACCCCTCCAGAGGAGCGACTGCTGGGATCAGCTCACTTTCCATACCTTTAGACAGTTTCTCCCTATGATAGTAAAGCTTTCTCATTCATACCCAGTATGGGTCGGTTCCATTCCATTATGGGATTGTGCTACTGCCCTGATC
>JAODKL010000002.1:17186381-17198255 GCA_026780765.1 Petrocephalus schoutedeni | reverse complement strand
AGAGAGTAGGCGTGTCCCAGGCAGGGTAACCCAGGAATATGCAACATGATGTATTGTCTGTACCGTCGTACTTCAGCTCTGGGCTCTGCTGGCCATATGAGCACTGTACCTTATCACCTTATCTACCCTCCATGATGTCACAGCTGACACACCCCAGGATGCTGCCCTTCCACCTTGGAAGGAGTCAGTTTTATTCATATATGCTGTTTATTTGACTCATCAAATGTAATTCTGTCTGCTCTGCTCGCCCCATGAGGAACATCTGTAAGAAAACTGTGATGAATAAGCAGCAGATTTGAGTTCACAGCTTATTGGCTTCTGATCTAAAGACACGTTGGAGATGGTTTAGAAGGACCCCTGGAGAACATTTCAATGTAAAGTACTGACTGACGGTGGAGATGCACATGCACATCCTACTGCGCTCTCACCCTTGATGGCCTCGCCAGCTTGGGACTCGGCCGCGTCGCGGGGAAACCTGCCGGACTCCTGGTCGCGTGGCAGGGGAGAGGGCGTGCCCCCCGCCATCCTCCGGAGGCAGTGCTGTGCCAGGGCGTATTCGGGGTACAGCAGCACCAGCAGCTCATCCACGCTTGACACCCCCTCCAGCAACTTGTGCCCGCTGCTGGCCTGGGTCTGCTGGGAGGGGGGAGATCTACCAGTTAGCTTGGATGCACTGATTCACTGGTTGTCTATTTGGGGGTAGGATTTTAGGATGAAATCAGTGGGCGGCACTAAACCTTCACAGCTTCAGTGTTCTGCCTTTGATTCCTGCTTACTTTTAGCGGAGCAGCAGGGTCTTCCAATATTTACAGCCCATGCATTTCAAGCCCAAAACCGTGGTCATTGAATTGAATAATGTGAGTGTGTGCTCTTTGATAGACTGGCATCCTGTCCAGGGTGTCCTGTGCTGCCTGGGACCCTATATTGAATACCCAGTATTGTAAATGGATGGGTGCATTTGTGGTCCAGTTAATATTTAAGTTGTGATCAGTGGTCCCAGTTCACTGCAAAAGGGGATTTCATTTGGTTGCGTCAGGAATATCTGGTAAAAATTCAAGGGTAAAGTTTGAGCCAATATCTGAAGTCTTGAAAAAGGTCTTGAAATATGATGGCATTTTTCTAAAAGTGTAGATCTCCCAGCACAGGAAGCTGAACTCCTTATCCTTGCTGTACACATTCCATCTATTCTCAGCAGTGGACTCCACACATTATGGCGCGGTTATGCTAGTATTAATCATCCTGACTGTAGCCCCCCATGTGGTCAGTCTGTGGTCCACCCTGCCTAAAGGGTATGGGTGCCTACCCACCTACTTCCTGGACCCAAAACCAGAAATATCTCGCGAAATAAAACTCAGGTACATCATTCTGAGCTCAGCGGGGGTAACTCGCTGAGGTTCACAAGTGGGACTCGGGGGTTGGCAAAATCAGCGCCGCCTTTCCGGAAGAGGTCTCTCCCATTACTAGCCGCTTTGTGGGCTATCGGCAGCAGGCGAGTGCCTTTTGCGTGGCGGCCTGAGGTCGGGCCGACGCGTATATCCCGCGGAATCCCCCGTCGGTGCCAGAAGAATCTGCTTATCAAGTCCAGACAATCTAAAGTGGGAGCAAGGGTGCCGACGCCAGTCGCTTGTGGTCCCGCGTTGAGGTGTCTGCGTTTAGGCAGGCGGATGGCAGCCTGTTCTGACAAATTCCGCATTCGCAGCAGGAGGAGCAGGATGTTACAGGCATGCTGATGCAATAGGTGGCCGGGTGACGCCTATAAGGCCGTGGACGACCATTGGCTGGTCATTTATACGATCTCCTGTCACTGTGCAATGCACGGGGGCTCACCCCTCGTCTCATCGATACAAAACTCCACCCCCTTCTCCACCCAAAATAAACAGGATTATTATGTTAATTCCTTGGCTGTCCTGCGCAGAACAGGATTCTCTTGCCCGATGGATATCAGCATCTGTGCGCTGCACTGGATGAGACTGGCTGCCGGCGATGTCACAGAATTCCATACCCTGCATCCATGCACCCTTGGGTAACCTCGACGCACACAAGATTGGAGATTCAAGAGGTCAGATGAGGGTCAAGTATGAAGGTTCTGGTGGCAAGTGAAGAAAAGCCTGGGAGAATTGGAGAATTGGAGTCCGACAGGTCTTTCAACAAACGTACAAGACTAACTAAAGGAGGAGAGCTTGCTAAGAGACTGGGGGCTTCCTGTAATCATACAGGAGCTTGGAGTTTCCATCATGATGAGGTTCTCCCTCTGATCTTCCCAGGACATTTTCATGTTTTTCTCTAAGCAAGTTACACCTTCCATTCAAAGAAAAAAAATTTCAAACAGTGACATGAACATACATGTACACGCCCACATATGCTTATAAAATTCCCGGTAGTCACACATGAGCTAACCATTGAGCCCAGGACGTTAGATGTGATACAAACTTTCAGGCTAATCAACTTCAAAAGGAATGAGATTAATAATTAAGCAGCAGGACTTGTTGTAACTCAGCCTGGGAGTTGTCCAAGTGTAGGCATCCCCTCTAATGACTAGCATGTGGTGGGGAGTAACAGCTGTTTGCCGGTGGGGGTTCTTACCTCTGGAAACTCCACACCTTTGCGTTCATCTGGTTGGAAGTCCTCCCCATGACTGAGAATCAAAGCATTCAGGATCCAGAAAGTGAAGGAAAAGGTCTGCATGGGCCGTTGGTGTCTTGAGGCCGCCCTGGTCATGGCGCTGTGGCCGACTCGCCACTTGTTGAGGCAGAGTTTGGATTGGACGAGGACCTTAGGCCGCCCTGTGTTCCCAGCATTCTCAGCGGGAGGTTTCTTTAAATCCCCTCCATCTCATTCAGTGTAAAAGCATCCAGAAATCCCTTTGGTCACCACTTCACCTCACCTGCCTCACGATCTCTTGGCGGCAATTAGCTTTTGCTGGCTAGATCTTTCTAGATCATTCCATGGCAGGTGCCATAGCGGAGAATGTGGCCTCCACTAGTCCACACTGGTGTTAGAGTCTTATATCTGTGACAGAACCTTGGCTCCCTCGTGCTCCCTCTCTCGCTCTCTCTCCCTCGGCATAGTGAGCCACTTTTACACAGAAATGTGGGAGGAGCTTTCTCTGGGCTATGAAACGGTGTGTGATTATGTGCACGAGATTGTGTAAATCAGCAGCACAAGGGCGGGTCTCCCATCGGGGTGATGGACGACTTCACTTTTTCCACTGAGCCTTTGCAGCTTCCCTAAGGTTGACTTTCTCTCTTGTATCATGTTGTCTCCTACCAGATACAAAGGGCAAGAGCTGTTAGACAAATTAGGAAGCTTTGGAAATGTTGCCCCTGGTTCTGCAAACGCATGATGCAGCCAAACCAGTTCTGAACACATCAAACATTTCGTTCAGCATATCAGGATGTTAGAATCAGAGACTTATAAAATAACTTGCAGAGAGGGGCCGTGCGGTCTGCTTTCTCATGGTTCTGTGGGCTGGCAGGGGAACCAAATGTGGGTCATTAAAACCAAACTCCATGTGACGGGCAGGAAAACAGAAAAAGCATTTTATCAGGATTGTGTTTTACATTTACATAAGATTAAAATGACCTTTATTAGTCCCATTGAGAAATTGTGGTGCCTAATGGCATGAATATAGTGCCAAAGAGACAAGGTGCAAAGACAGTATACATAGCGCAAACAAAGTAAACCCAGCGCAAATACATTTAAAAAGTACACAGTATAAAAATAAATGAAATTTTCTGAAATACAAAATGTAATGCTAAAAAATTAAATATTTAACAAGAATAATAATTATGTTCAGTTATCTTTCTGTACTGTCTGTGACGTCCTGATGGTTTTTGTTTGTCGACTAGCCAGTACATGTTGAGCTTTTCATATGTAGATTAAAAATGAAATAACAGTAGGCATCTCATCTCATGTTGAAAGTGGAGGGGGGTGGTCTTCCCAGCAGTAACCTAGTCATGGACACACTTTCCAGCTTCTGAGAGTGACTCTTCCGGTGCACTCTCATCCACATACGATCCTCCCATCATGATGTACTGTTATGCAACAGCAACAAGGAAATATGTCTGGATTTAGGGAGAGGTCTTCATGAGCTCTCACTTTCCCTATTCAGAGGAACAGCAAACAAAGTGAACTGAACTCTCTCTGAGTGAGTTTGCGTCATGGATATCGTACCTCAGGTACAGTGATTTCATGTTGCTGGGTGATTTGTTTAGGCTAACTTTTCACAGAGAAGGGTCCATAACCTGAATTACTTGAGTAGCTGTGATCATTTGTAATAATCATGGTGAAAAACTTTCACATGTCGTAATAAAAAACAAATTCTCTTCTTTCACATCAACCAACTGTCTCCCTGTCATCAAGCAAAAGGACTGAATAAAACCATTATGCCATTATTCCTGAAGTAATATAGTCTAACAATATACACTTTCAGGATGGTGGATTATATTCTTCTGATTCTTCTTCTTCTTCTTATTATTATTATTAATAATTATAATAATAGTAATAATAATAATAATAATATATTCTTATATTATTATCTCTAAAGTGAAAAGCAATTTCTCCAAACTTTAACAGAAAATTTTACTGAAGTTCTTAAGTGGATTACATTCTTCACCGGATTACAGTTTTAATTCTCAATACTGCCTGACTTTAGTTCACTGGTGGTTTCATCTCAAAAACAGCAAAAAATGTTTTGGAAATTTGCTTTTCACTTGCCCTGGGTCTGTGTATAATTGGCACCCCCCCCCCCCCTCAAGGGTGCACTGCATTGGCCCAGACACACCATGACCCTTTACTGCAGTGTTTCCCAATGCGGTCCTCAGGGACCCCCAGACAGTCCATGTTTTCGCTCCCTTACAGACAGTCCATGTTTTCAATAAGCGGGACCTAAGAAGAAGCAAAAATGTGGACTGTCTGGAAGGGAGCAAAAATGTGAACTATCTGGGGGTCCCTGAGGAACCGGATTGGGAAACACCGCTCTATTGGATAGGCAGTTATGATACTTCATGTAAAGTCTGTATATGGGGACATTTTTATTTTCTACACCTGCTACAGGGTTCACCTGGGAAGATAAAGGCACCAATCCTGCCAACACCCCCAAGAATGTAAAATAAGGACACAAAACACGAAAATTTGTCACAAATGAGTGGTGGAAACAGGGAACAGCGAAACAGGGAACTGAAACAGATGAAGCTTATAAATTGTTCTGTTCTGCCCTCTAGTGTCAAACACAGCGAACTGCAGACAGGAGCAAAATTTTCTAGGACCCCTCGTCCCTCATCAGATCTGAGGGAAAGCAAAGTGTTTCAACTAAAATTCAAATTCAGCTAAATCTTTTATTGCCGGCATCAGTCAGTGGCAAATAATGATTTTATGCTGCCTTCCTGCAATTAATACACAACTGGAGCACAGATTCTGTTTTTTATTCCTATATGTGAAGGCCTGTTGTGGTTTCTTGGTATTCAACCTCCCAAAAAAGAGAGCTTGAAATTAAATGTTTGGAGCAGTATTGTTAAAAAAAGAAACAAAATAAAAAAAAAAGTATTTGAGGATTGTGCAACTTCCGAACTGGGTCTCAAAGGAAAGTCCTTAACAGAAGTTCCTCATAGCTGGATACACACTTCTCTGTCCTTAAAGCACTAATAGTCTATAGTACCGTGGTTAATAGTTAAAGTCTACCAATCAGAGTGCTTCTCCCGGTGAGGGTCGCAGACATTGGGCACCCTGAGCTCTGAAGGCTTTTCTCCAGAAAAGCTCCATCAGCATAACTCTTACCCTGGGGTTTGTAAGCTCAACTACACCTAATTAAGGTCTTTCACCAGGGAACCTGAAAGTAGAAGTAGCTCTACTCCCACTCCTGAAATTTGGTCCCATACTGTGCATGAAGGTAAGGCTGACTCAATTTGGCCAGCACCTCTCTATCCCCAGAACTAATTCAAACCCATAGTTGATGTCCATTGCCAAGGGCCTGAGCTTTCTGGGTCCTTTTTTCTGTATTTGGCTCTACTTTGAGCCCCTCCCGGACGTCTGAGCTCCATACCCAATCTCTAAGGCTGAGCCCAGACACCAATCGGTGAGATAGGGCACCCCTGCCGGAGTCCAACACCCCCCGGTGACGAGTCCCACTTACTGCTGGCAATGCAAACCAAACTCTCCGTTTGTACAGGGATATGATGGCCTGCAACTCCTGGAGCACCCCCCACAGGGCCCCCCACAGGACCCCCCACAGGGCCACCCGAGGGACATGGTCAGTTGCCTTATAATAAATCATATTGCTAATCTAATGTATTAAAAGCAATTGTTAAATAAATGATGTATTTGTATCATTATTGTTGTTTCTCTTAGAATAAGAAACTCAGTTTGAAGCTGATAAAAAAAGACTGAGACATGCAGCTTGTTTATTTTGTTCAAAAGCATGTACTGTAAAAAGGAAAGTACTATTTATTAAATTTTTCTTAACAGAAATGTTAGTACAAATGTTCGGGCATGTGAGTTTTCCAGTGTATGTGAATGTCAAATTAGAACATCAAATGAAAATGATTAAAAAGATCAGAGTATTCCATATACTTGCTTTCTCAGCATACTGTAGACTTAGTAAAACTGTAACCATACATGCAAAATATATCTTCTCTAGCAAACCAGTAGTATAAGTAAAACATTAAAGTTTATCAAGATACTAATAATAACTGATGTTCAAAATAGAGCATTTATGAGAACATTGATCCACAAAGAAAGATTTCAAACATTGCTGAAGGACTTGAACCACCAGTGCATTACGCTAACCAACTCATTCCTCTGTACTTCTGGCTTTCAATAAATCAGCTGGATACACTTACATATATATATATGTATATGTATATATACATGGATGTTTTGGCAGTATAAGCTGAGAGCTACATAACGATTAGATAACAATGATAATTGACCCCCCCCCACCAAAATAATGACGATTAATTGTAAATGTATTAATCTCTAGAATAAAACAGGTGATAACCAATCATGAATATCCTTGCAGGTTGCATGCTAATAGAGTGTTTTGTCTACACACAGAATGCGTGCATGTAACATGCACGGTGAGGAACTTCAGTTTTCCATGAAAAATGCTGACTCCTACGCTTTCAGAGAAAGTAACAGTCTATCTTCCCTGATTCTGGCAAATGAACACAAAATGAAATTCATAAAAAACTCGAAAAGACGCCAGGATGGTTTTCTCTGAAATATGTGCATCACTTGAACAAAAAAAGACATGGAATAGACGTGCAGACTGTAAATGGAAAGTCTGCGTCCCTTCACGATTCATCGTCATCGGAACCGTCCGCCTGACTCAGCGCCCTAAATAACAGGTCCGTGGCCTGAGTGACTCACTCTGCAATATAAGCAGGCTTATGCTGGTTTACTTTGTAGCATTGTAGTTTGCAAAGGCTTGACTGTGAATGGTCAATATGAGACAGAGCCAGGACACCCCGTGTCAGAGATGGACACCTCAGCAGAACTTATAGTTGTTGGTCTTCATCAGTGGTTGCTCCTCTTCCTCCTGGTCACATGACTGCTCACAGGACTCTTCGCAGCACTTTGGAGCCTCACATGACTCCTCTCCTTCTCCGTCCGGAGTGTCCTGCTGAACATTCTGGTAATTCTGCTGTGGAGACGGCATGGAAAATGTCAGAAATATCCATACAGTTTCTGACAGCTGATCCAGCTTCTCCTTGCTGCTAGGTTCTCCTTTTCCTGAGGGAACTGCGGCTCACCTGGCCGGGCTGTTCCCCGAGGAGCCTCTCGATCAGCTGGCCGATCTTGCTGAAAGTTGGCCGCTCGGTAGGCTCCAAGTCCCAGCACATTTTCATAATTGTGTACCTGACAGAGGAACTTCCAGGCTCAGGCGTTTTATAGATTGGGTTGGCATACCTGTCTGCTCATTGCTCCTGTAGCAGTTAGTTAAACAGAAATTACCCATGCTCCTCTCTGTCCCAATAGAACCCTTTAATATTATTGTTATTATCAATAATAATGTTTCATCCCATTCAATTTTTTATTTTATTTTAGCTCAGATAAAATGCAGCATCACCAGTATATGGTACTACAGGCTGTCACTGTCTGACAAAACAGAGAAACCGTCAGTACCATATGAAATCCTCAGGGAGGTGAGATGCCGCTGTTTCTAATGTAAATGTAACAGGCAAATCCAATTACAGCCGCTCCCCAGGTTACGAAGGGGTTACGTTCTGATAAACGTACTGTAAGGCGAAAACATCTAAGACGTTAATGCGTTTTAATACAGTACACCTAACCTAACAAACATCATAGCATAGCCTAGCCTACCTTAAACATGCTTAGAACAGTTACAGTTGGGCAAAATCATTAAAACAAAGCCTATTTTATAATAAAGTGCTGAATATCCCATGTAATATATTTAATATATATACGGTGGGAATACCCAACGTAAGGTTGAAATATCGTAACATTGTAACCCAGGGAGTGGCTGTATTTTGTTTTCCCAGGTTGTGAAAGGGAATGTTCTTCAAAAAAATGTTAGTGTTTTCAACTACAGCATATTAAACAGAATTACACTTGAATATTGAGTTTCTGACAAAAAATATTGGTGTAAGACCAGCAATGCAATGTATGTTATGACTTACATCTCCGGTGGGGCATAGTCTGGCCTAGACATCTGGTAACCGCATTTGATCATCTTGTAAAATTTGCTGTCCACAAGGATACTAGGGTATGGACTCTTACCTGGCAGAAAGAGGCCAGTGAATGTACAATCAAAAAGACAGACTTTATACAGATTTTAGAAGCAGCTCGTGTTTATGTTGCTGAATTTGCCATCTCACCCAGCGAGAATATCTCCCACAGTAAGATCCCATAAGACCAGACATCGCTCTGCACCGTGTACACACAGTCAAAAATGCTCTCAGGTGCCATCCACTTCACAGGAAGACGAGCCTACCAGAAACACACCCAACACACACAAAACAGCATCTCTTAGTTTCAGCTTTTATCATTTTCATGTTGGAATATGCATGTATGGAACACTGAGAAGTGTCAGATGAGGTTTTTATTGCTGTCATAACTTGAAAGGGAAGTTGGGTAAAGTTGGGTGTGCAAAGAGTTTAGTTCCAGTCTGCAAAAGAAACCACATTTCTTGGCTCCTCCGATTTATACTTTTATCAGAAATCTACAAAGAAGCCCAAGAAAAGCACTGGTGGTCCACGGTGTCATACCAAAAACAGTGAAAGAATATTAAGATGAAGAATACGTGATTTATTTTGTCATTTCAGTACTTACGTTTCCTTTTACCACATAGTTGGAGTCATTCATGATGTCTCGCGCCAGGCCGAAGTCACAGATCTTGGCTACGCGGCTGTCTGCCAGCAATACATTCCTGGCAGCTACATCTCTGTGGATGCACTGTACAGAACAACACAATCACTCAATAGAAGCCTTGGTGTCCCTCAAAGTGTCCCCACAACTGAAGGTGATGATTTTTTCTTTTTCCTCAGCGTCATGATCTGAAGCATAAAGACATAAAACACCCAGCTACAGGCGAAGAATAGGCTCACATTTTTGGCAGCGAGGAATTCCAGTCCTTGTGCCACCTGGTTGGAGAATCTCAGCAGGTCATCAATATCCAGTGGCCAGGTGTCTCCCTCGGCATTCTCACACAAGGAATCTAATTGACAACAGGACAGTTTTCCATTAGATCAGGGGGGTGTTCCATGAATCAGGATTTCTTGCTTAGCCAGATAAATGGTCAGATTTAAGGTAGTCTGAACGAAAAGTAAGTAAACAAAGATACAGTCCATTTAGTGCAGAGTACCTTTAATCTGTATTAAACTTTAATCCAACAAGTTATATGGCTAAGCAAGCACCCCCCAGGTGCCTTACCTGTACCTGATCTGTACTTTCTGGACCTGAAAGTGTCTGTAATGGATTACTTTTCTCCAGCACTGTATGGTAACACTTTATTTGATATATATTTTTATATATCAAATAAATATATATATATATATATATATATATATATATATATATAAACACAAACTAAGTCATAGTTACATACTGATCTCATGTTAATTCATCATTAATTAACTGGATACATTTTATCCCAAGCAATTACTATATTTGTTACTATGTCTGTTAATTTTGTAATTGTAAACTCCTAAGGAACTACTGAAGGAACAAGTAGTGAATAACACTAGGGAAATACTAATCTAATGTTTGTTCATCATTAATGAATTGTGAAGCACCTTTTATCTCAAGTGGCTACTATATTTGTTTGTGATTTGTTTATTATTTGTAACTGAATCATCACTAAGTATTTGTGCCCTGTCAAGTAGTGTTACCTTTTGTTATCTATTCTGTGTTGTTTGTAACTGATACATTGATGGATTTCTATGAGAAAGACGATCACACACCGGGAGAGTCACTTCCCACAGCGAACCTGACAAGTTTGACTGAGGCACATATACAGGCTGAGTGCAGTGCAGTTAGGCTGTTGTTACATTGCTGAGTTAAGCACTGGAGACAGGCAAACTGTTGAGGTCTTAAGTTAGCAACCACTAAAAAAAACTTAGTTATTATGTTACGGAAAAATAACAAACCTATATCGATTAAAATAATTATTGTTTGCTTACCTTCATAGACAGAGTGGGAACATGCCATCTCTAACAATAATAATAATAATAACTATAATTAAAAATAACAAGGACAACAATGGCCTTATGTCTACATTGCCCTCACTTATTTAGCTAGGTACTACAGACAAAAAAAATGTATAATCATAATATGTATTGACAAATATGATTTCCTGCTGATACCGTGAATGATTTATGATTGGCTGATACTGGTGAATAATAGCAGAGGCGTAAGTGAAAAGAAAACTAATATAGCTCACTGCTAAAATGAGGTTTCTGCTATAGAGTGGTTGAGGAACAGCCAAGAGCATGCAGTTGAGGGGGGCTGTGTTGCAAATGTTGTCGTGTGGAAATGAAAGAAAAAAACACTTTGTGAAACTCCAAAGTCTTACAATACACAGAGAAAGAAATTTTGTTCCTTGAGTACCTTATTTGTGCCTAAATTATTATTGGTTGTGGTTCCACCCAGAGCAGGGGTCTCGACCTCCCGGCCCAGAGGCCATTTCCGGCCCTTCCTCTCCTGTCCATCAGCCCGCGCGTGATTAAAGAAATAATAATATCCGCCCCTCAGCAGAATTTTCTTGTTGCATATTTTGTTTAAGTATATTTTAAATTAAGCATACATTAAATGGTTACCGGTTTCACTAACGGTTAGTATTATCGTTTCAAATTGTAATTATCGATAAAACCTAGTTGATTACTTCTCACAGTCTCCCAGATGCAGCGCGCATGCGCAGCAGGCAACATGGGTTTGTTTGCGTTAGTAAAAAACACCTGGGAAAGCTGTAACATCGCTCTGGGGATTTATTTTTTTGCCTTTTAAGAGTACTAAATCTTATGGAAATTGTATTTTGGTTTTTAATATTCGTGATCACCACCCACTGTTTCAAAGCGAATGCCAGGTACATTAACATTTAGCTCAATGCATGATGCTGGAACTTTAGAATGGGGGGGATATGTCATGGTTTGTCTAACTTGCAAATAATTTGTCAGTAATGTGCACTGAAGCTTTCAGTGTTACCCCCACTTGTAAAAACACTACACGTTATCAGTGGTGTACTGGAAACTGGACTTTTTTTATGCCTCAGCCTCAGAGCTAGTTGAATGTCCATTTACTAAGAATGAATTCTGTGTACGTTTGCATTTATATATGCTTGAAACAGAATAGTTTACACCAGTTTGTTTAGTTGATGCTTCTATATCAATGTTGCAGCATTATTTGTGTTTATCTTAAGTT
>JAODKL010000002.1:17145966-17156015 GCA_026780765.1 Petrocephalus schoutedeni | reverse complement strand
TTCCCCTGCCTGTGTATCCCATGTGTCCCCTGCCTGTATGTCCAGTATTCCCCTGCCTGTGTATCCCATGTGTCCCCCGCCTGTATGTCCAGTATTCCCCTGCCTGTGTATCCCATGTGTCCCCAGCCTGTGTGCCCAGTATTACCCTGCCTGTGTGTCCAGTGTGTCCCCCGCCATGTGCCCGAAGCTGCCAGTGATTGGTTCCAGGCTCACTGTGACTCTGCACTGGATACGTGGATATACAATATGGGTGGATAGATATATGACTTGCATTGAATAGCTGTTGATTAGCATATGGTGATAATTTATTATCAGTCAAAGAGTGCATTGTCATAAACTTGCTTGAGTTTACTCCAATGTCAATACATACAATAATAAAAAATGTTAGGATGAAATTCCTCTGATAGGAAGGTTGGTGGTTCAAATCCCTTCGCCAGCATTGTGATTTTAGCTTTGGGTTCTTGAGCAAGGGTCGTAACCTGCATTTGTTCCGGGGACTTTTTGCCCCCGTATTATCAAAGATTAAAAAATAAACTCAAATCAAAAAACTCATGACGCTTTGGATAAAAAAAGTCTGCTAAGTAAACAAATGTTAATGTAAAAATATGTTACAATGGGTGAGCATTTTTCAGCCCATGAATGTTAAAGACAATAAAGTGTAAAACTTTACGAAGTCTGAATCTGCCCCCGTTTAGGGGACCTAGAAGTCTCTGGATGACAGCTGTATTTCTTAGAGGATCTTAATGTATATAGTGGAGGGGGCAGGAAGGGTGCCATTAGGATGCCTTATGCCTGAAAGTTCCCAGCCCAGGCCTGGGAACCAGCCGCCTCAGGGGTCCCGAGCTGCCCCCCTCTGTGCTCGCTTCCCACCCCGACCTGCTCCGAATGTCACACTTTGACATGAAACACAGCCAGGACCTCATTTAATCTATCCTCAGGAGAACCGCGCCGCCTACACACACTCAGAGGAAGTATATATTTATATGCAAAAAAAAATCTCTTAAATGTATTGTTTTCGTGAAACATCTGGTAACGATGTTCCGTACATGAGTGGGAAGCAGATAGAGGTGCTCTTCATCAGGCCGTGCAGCTAAGCGCACGCTTCTCGGAGGCTTTTCCACTGGGATTCCGGTGGGAAAGCCACAAGACAACACAGAGATATGGTTTCCTGATCCTCCAGCTGCGTCTTTCTGGGCCGGGCGGCCGCATGTGGGTGTGAAGGCATGTCAGAGGGACCCCATTCAGTGACCCATCAGCCCAGTACCCCAACCCCCACCCAAAAGATTCCTCAGTCTGTGACCGCAGATGTGCTCTATCTCAGTGTGTCCATCCCTACACCTCCATTTGTTCTGGTAAGAAAACAGAAAGATGCTTTATTGTTGTTTAGTGATGGCGAGAGGGCATTACGGGAAAGTAAACCTGGGTTTACAGGATACGGATACTGTGTCTTTGGGGCGTGAGGCCTACTTAGTCTGCCTGCTGACCCCTATTTATAGATAGCAGAGAAATTAGGCTTGGACTCGGGTATTTGGAGCAGTCTGTGGGAAAGCAAAAGATATGTAATGCAGTGAAAATAAACTGTTAATTTTTGTTATCTGTCCACATTACAGGGACTCAATCCCCGTGGGGGGGGGGGGGGGGTCATCCTCAGTATCTGTGGGACCAGATGATGCATCCAGACCACCCCCCCACCATCCCCGTGTTCTGGGACCTACACACTCAGAACAGGACGTCCAATACAAAACACCATCACCTCCAAAATGATCCCCAAAACCTAAAGGGCTCGTCAGGTCATCACACATCTTTTTTCCAATTATTTAAAAATTATACAGCTATTAAGTACGACTATTAATGTGTTCAGCAGCCCAAAACAGACTGACTGCCACTAAATTAGCACCTGATCGTGTGAAGCTGCTTTAAAAAATTATGTAACTAAAAAAAAGCTTGTGTTTTTTTTACATTAGTTTATCAGACTTTACACACATGTCACTGGTTTAAGAAGTAAAAGAGGGATAATTATTGGTGTTTTGGAGCAGAATCTGGGATGGCCCATATTCCAGCACCCTGCAGAGCACAAGGGTCAGAACCAGGTTCCTGAAGAAGGTAAATTCTAATTCCAGAGACTGATTCAGAAATGGTTCAAAGTTCTGGCATCATATCATTATAGCTAAGATTCTAGGGAACCGCCAATGAATCAGACAGAAGTGTTTTGCGCTTCTCTTCTATTCTAACCTATTTTGTAGGTGCTTTGGGGGTAGATGGATAGTCATGATCCTGGGGCTGCTTCTGCCGATTTGCTGTGACCTGCAAGCTGATGTGTTTGTCTCTCCTTGGTCCTCAGTGAACCTGACCACACTGCCATACCTGCCCTGACTCAGTCGGCATATATCCCCAGTCTGTGTCCCTGCTCCTGTAAACACTGAAAAGGAAAATCCACCCCCCAATAAACTTAACCCCTTATTTTCAGTTACATGGCTCTGTTTGAGGCCCTGACTAGGGTTACTGCCACGGCAAACTATTTAGGCCTAATATATTTTGCTTCTGAAATATTACAGTATTTTTGTAGATGCTGATACATGCTCGGTGCAAATATCTTCTCTTTGGTATATATTTATGGTTTATATGAAAAGGGTTAGGAGACATACTGAAAAATGTCATTTCTGGAGGGCTGAAACTGCATCAGACTTCATGGTGATCATACTGCAAGGTGTGGGGGGGTTGGATTTCGCAGCACCATGAGTAAACGAGCAACGTGTATCGGCCATGGTGACCCACTGACTGGAAGCTGACCTTCTGCAGAACCAAGGGGCTCAAAGCTGTGAGTCAAGCAGACTCCCTGGCTCCAAGCTGGGGGCTTTCCTGGGACCGTAAAGCCGTGCGTGTTTTTCTCTTAGGTCTGCCAGTTTGCGCCTCTCCAACTGCTTCCAGTTTCTGAACATTAAAGAAAAGGAATACAAAGCATTTCTGAGGCAGACACGTGACAGACCGGAAACGTCTGCAGAGATCTGCTCAGTAGGGGACACGAGACTGCAAGCTTCTTCCCACTGATGGAATGACCGCCCCCCCCCCCCCCCCCGCCACCCAGATTTCCTGGGCCCTGTCATCGGCGTCGTGTTTGCGGGGGATAAATATTTGCCATTGCTCAGACGCTTCTCGGCTGCTTTGTTGCAGGACATGTCTCAGACTTACTGTTAATTGTACCTTTTACATATTCAAATGAGTTCAAAACAGCTGTGCAAGAGCCAACTAACTTAAAACAATGTCAACATGAGGAGAAAAACCACCAAATTCTGACCTGAACCAATATCTGTTTTTTCTAGAAAATTAGTTTTTGGAATCAAAGCTCATACCAAAGTTATGATTACATACTGTAGTATGGAGTCACATTCCTGAGCCAGTGAGCATTCATCTATGTACAGTTTACAGAGCTATTACAAAATATTAAAGCAACTTGACATTGCAGTGTCATCTGCAGCATTTATAATCAATGGTATTGTTGAGTGACATGACAGTTCACATATATGTGCTGTATGTCTTGTTTATGCTTAAGTTCCACTCTTCATTAAAGTAGAATCTTTTTCTCTTGGTTTCAGAATCACATTAGTGCAAATCTGGGAGTGCGACAGCGATTATTTCATTCATGAAATGCAAGAAGGTTCCGTCACTATAAGAGTCCCCCATTAACAAAACTCTAACAGCTCATTGTTAAACACCCCGAGTGGCCTGACAGGAAGGTACAGCATGTACGCACTAAATCATTTCATCTGCCAATTTATACAGAGCTCTCTAAGACTCCCAGGGGAAGATCACCTCCACTCTGCTGTCTGAGGGTCGCTGGTGACAGGGGCGGCAGGGACACACACGCATGCGTGTACACATGCAGAAAGCACAGGACTGGGAAGGAAGCATCTGTGTCCAATTACCCAAACCCGCCTCACTTTAAATTCCTTTTCCTTTCCATTATGACTTCCAACTTCCAGAAAATAAAGAGAATAACAAAATCTCTTTTTAAAAAAGTAACTTTTCATACAGTGATCCTACTCCAGACTAAAATTGTCCATATGGCAGTGCATGGACGTCGGGAGTTCAAAAAAAGCTGTGCAAACTTTTATATTATAGCATATTATATTTATAGTAACTCATTTATTACTCAAGTACAAATCTTCAACAACTATAGTAACTGCATGAAATACATGTACCGTTATGATTGATTAATGTTAGACAAACACGGGATCAGTACACAACTAACCCGTAGCTTCTGGTTAATTAATACATTAAATAAGAGCGTAGTACTGCATTATTTGTGCCCCCTTAAGTGGAGTGTTACCTGTATTTTTGTTTGTTTGTTTGTTTGTTTTGTTTAAATAAATTTCTCTCTGGCAACGAAAACTGTCACTGCGGATGAAAAGAAAATGTCTTGATAAAGTTTAGCACCTCCCTTCTCCTTTGATTTGCTGCTGGCCAGCGTGGTTTCCTTAGGGAAAGATTACTACAGTAAATACAGAGACTTGGCTTAAGCGGTGGAGATAATTCCAGGTTGGATACACATTTCGCTCACGTCAAAAAGCTTTCAAACATTCCCTTATAGAGGTATGGGTATGTGTGAAAAAGATGAGCTTTGCTGGTGGAAAAAGTTCTCTGTATATATTTTACAGAAGAGGGTCAAAAGGTCTGTTTTATCTGTCAGAACTTTCCAGAACTTCCTAACGTCGTGAAGCTTGGTTGGGGTGTTGCTGGGTGTTTTGCCGTTTGACAGTCAGTCAGTGATACATTAAGTGCTGACCAGCCCCCAGTCCTCAGGAATGCCTCCTGTGTCCTTTCAGCACTCCCGGGGGCCCGTCCACCTCCTACAACCTCAGGTCAGCGTGGGCTGCTCACGCTGTAAAGCTGTAAGGCGGCAGGCAGTTTGCTGTTAAGAATCTGTGCCCACATCCAGAATGTTGTAGGTTCAAGTCCCGTGGCTATTAATTACAGCACTATTGGGCCCTTGAGCAAGGCCCTTAACTACTTCGGGAATTCTACATGACCATGATCTTCATATGCACCTCACATTGGGACAACAGTGTGTGTTAAATAATATAAAGCATGTAAGCAAAGAAAACAGCCCTTCTGTAAAAGTACTCTTTTCTGCATGTTTGTGAAAATTTACATTACAATCCGTTTATTTTAACAAGGAGAGCAGCTTCCAGCAAGCTGAGCTTTTATCTTCCAGTAAAAATCTAGCTTTGATTTTCATCCTACATTCCCAACAAGCTGTAGCTTCAGAAAGCCTTAATAAATTTTGCTTCGCAGCCCACATGAGTTTCCAGCAGGAACCTGCCCTTATGTTTCTGTTTTAATTGGCCGGAGTGTGACAAAAAGCTGGGAATGTGCTGCCTTCAATGAATCACTAAGCCTCCTCTCAGCCCCCCGCCCCAAGTAAAATCCTCTGCATTTTGCTCGATTAAAGCTGCGTGGGCATCCAGCAGCTGTAAGACACATCTGGCCTGGCCACGTCCTCACAGTCTATTTAAAGTTGTCGTTAAACGCCATTTGTTCTTAATAAGTGTGTCGCAGTAACCTTCCACGGCTTGGAAAAAGGGCCGTAAGCTCCACAGCACTGGCCTGGAGGATCCACAGTATGGCAAACGTATCAGGTTTTGGATGTTTCTTCAGTGGAGTCTTCAAAGAGCTTCAAAAAGTACAACCTCTGCAGTGAGGCTATAACTGAATGTTTTCCGAAACACTGCCAGGAACCCGGGAACATGGGCCTCGGAGGAAAATAAACCTATTAGGAAAACCGAGCATTAAAAATCCATTTGAGAGGCAGAAAGAGGAAGAAGAGAGGGTAATACGGCGAGGAATCGGGGTTGGGGAGCAATATTATCGGCAATGCATGTATCACTGTATAAAGCGATACGTGCACCGATTCCATGTCTTAGCGGCGTATATGTGTACTTATTTTATATTCTGCACTGTTGTAGAAGGTAGCCTACTATTCTACAGGATGGACATATGAGCCTGTGGACAGGAGAAATACCCCAGAATCTTTATGACAGCAATATGGTTGCTGAGGTTGGTTTTCCTTCAGAAAGGTACCCCACCAATAAGTGGAATAATGCTACATTCCAGTGGCGCTCGGAAGTCGGACATTCTACGTTCCTAAATTTCACCTGGAACAACCCCTGAAGTCGGAAATCTGAGTAGGATATTCAAGATGGCTGCAACCTTATAAAAAAAGTGAAAGCTGCGGTTATTTATGGTTTATAGCCACGTATATATCTTATTTGTGTTTCAGTAAATGTCGCTGGACACGCAGTACTGTCCAACCACTATCTGTGACAAGGTTCTCTGGTGTTTGCATATGCAAAATACTGCAAAATGTGTTGCTGTCAGCTGATATTGCTAACAATGAACCTTGATTGGCAAACAATTATCCTGGCTAGAACTGGGGGCCTTTTCAGAAAGTATGATTTCTTGCTGGATAACTTGTAGGATTTAAGGTTGTCTGGGCTAAATGTTAGTGAACGAAGATAAGTAATTTAAATTGAGGTACCTTAAATATGACAACTTGTCCGGCTAAGCATGAAATTCTGCTTTTTGAAATGGGTCCCTGATATTGCTAGATGGCTTTCCGACGGCTTTTTGTTGTGCGAGGACGCGGACGCTCAGGTGTGACATCATTCCCAGCTGAGTTACGCCCTCCGAGGTAAATGGAACGCAGCATAAAATTCAGGAAAAGATCTGTTTTTAAAACTTTTTAGTTTTTTTTATTGAAGCGTGTGAGTCAGTAGTGAAACAATTACCATATTTATGGTTAGTCCTGTTATTCTGGGGCATCTATTGTGTCACAGTTTATATTTATTGACTGGGGAAGCCAGAAAATATAATAAAAACATGCTTTCTAAGTTTCTTAGAGAATGTATGGGAAACACTGCCTAACTCAAAGCTGTCTGGACTAGACTCTGTGCTGACAAACATGTCTCTCCTTCCATCTCTCTGAAATGTCAGCCCCAAAACAGCAGGATATAGCTTGCTCTGCATTTCCCGGAGACCCAACAGAGGATGGAGACATCCAGGCAAACAGGCTGGTGCTCCCTTGTTGGGCTGCCCGTGGATGGCTGAAAAGCTGAACTGTCTTCCTCCGCGCACTTTAAGGGCCTTTCACACAACAGTCAAGCTGGCCTTTATGGTGTATTTATGGTATGCAAACAACAATAAAAAGTGCAAACTCACAAACGTGCTTGCATATGCATTTTGTTTGCATGTTTTTTCATTGCCTAAACCTAACCAATCTCAAAGATCAAAGTCGCAAAGATATGTATATTTTTGTCATGAAAAATGTGCTTAAAATAGTGGCATTTAATGTGCCACCACCTGTCATCAGTATGGAACAGCATTTCCTGTTTAAAGAAAGCTCCAAATAATGTTTTTTCTGAAGTTTGTACTAAGCCTTTCCCCTAAAATATGTATATACAACTGTTTATATGTGCAGTGTAAATGTCTGAGGTGACCGAAGAAAATTATTCATCTGTTCAGTTGGCGTACATTTGCTCAGAAAAAAACATAAATTAACATTGGACATACATCGGGGTTCCCCAATTCCATTTCTGGAGGGCCAGTCTGCCTGCTCAGACATACATTATTAATAGCCAGGTTAAGTAGGTGTGTCTGAGCAGGGAAATCTGCAAAGTGTGTTGCAAACTGGCCCCCAAGGACCGGAGCTGGGGAGCCCTTATATATATAAAGTAAAATACAGTCATACAATATTAAGGAATATATATTTTTTCTTCATCAAGTTACTGATTATCTTGTATAGCTCAAAGAACATCACTTTGGTTGCCAAATCTCTCCTTAAGGTCACCCAAGCTCAACTTTACTTAATTTAATTTAATTGAATTAATCAATACTGGTGGTGGTGACTTGAGAAGAGGTTTATAAATAAGCTGGCACTCTTTGACAGATATAAAATTGCAGTTTTACAACAACATTAACATAATTTAGACTATTTTCTATGGCGGTCCTAGACTTTTACACAGTTGCGTATGTATTTCTCCAATTCACAAGTTACTGCAAGTTATTAAAACACCAGGACATGGCTCTGTTCAGCCTAGGGCAACCGTCACAAAGCGGCCTCTCGGGTCAGAACAAGGAGTTCATTCTAGGTGCGCCAGGACTGCAGGAACATCCCTCCCAAAGAATAACACAAAGAGGACCCGGGCTTGCACGCTTCACGCTGGGCTCTGACGCTTTGGCCGAGTTGTCAAACACACTCGAATCGAGCGGGAACAAACACAGTCGGGGCTCCGCGGTTGCCTGTGACAAGAGGCCAGTGCGGAGAAAACGGGTCCAGCGTGGGGCAACGAAGTGCCGGCCACGGGCCGCCTTAACGCAGGGTGACACCTGCTGAGACTGTCTGCCTCCTGCCGGGAACGGATGCTTCATGGACGGAGGGAAACTGTTCCAGTGGAGGCACTGGAATTTTTGGGGTTTTGGGGTCTCTACAGTCACAGATGTGAGAAAGTCCAAATAATATAATAGATCAGCACTCTAGGATTTGGTTTTTGATGAGAAGCACGGCCTAGGTGTAATAATAATAATAATAATAATAGTAATAGAAAAACATAAATAATAATAACAATAATAATAATAATAATAATAATACACCCTCCCTCTGACTCAACCAGTACTTGCCAGGTGTGAAGTACAATGCTACCACCTCTGCCTCCTGCTACTACTACCAATAATAATAATAATAATAATAATAATAATAATAATAATAATAATAATGCCCTTATCAGTAATCAAGCTTCTGAAAAAACTAAAAGAGTCACTGCAGATTGCATCCTGGACAATGGTTTACTTTAGCATAAAGCAGGGACAGCAAAGCAAAAGTAAAACACAAACAGCTCTTCCTTACCTGGTGAGATCCCCGTTTGTCCTAATTCATGGCCCTAAGGCAGCCTCTCCCTGAAATGTGCTCGCTCCCTCTCCTCTGGCGTGTGTGAGCACTGTCTCCAAATTGGCTTCCTTTGGAAGAGAGGGATAGATTCCTCAAATCTTCAGGGGTGAGGGTTTTAATCTCCCTGCTCCCCAGCGCCTCCGGTGAAAGAGGCACCACGGCTCTGTTTATTTAGGCAAATTACAGCCAAGGAGGCTGTCACTGATAAAACCCGCTGTCTGGTGGGTGACAAAAGAGGCTTTTTTCTCTAAAACTTCATGAATCCTTCTGTAGTCAACTTTCCAGGCAGAAAGAGAGATTCAAGGTGCGCCAGACTCACTCTGCTAGTACAAAATCAGGCATCTGCGCGTGTGTCCCCCACGATGTCCTGCACATTCACAAGAGCGACCGCAGAAGACAGGCTGCCCCCCCCCTTAGCAACGGTATCAACGCACTCCCTCCACTCCTCCAAAAAACAGCCCAAAAGAAGGACACGAAAAACACTAAAGGAAAGAAACTTCTGGCAAGCTCTGTCGCTCCTCCGTCCAGCGAAAGGCAGTAAATCACTTTTCCTGAGACCTTTTCAGGGGGGAAGATTCATGTGGACGACTGAAAGAGAGAAAGAAATTATAATAAATGCACAGTTTCTGGGGAAAAAAAACAAGCCTGAAAGGAGTGAGTGGCGTTTGAAAGAGTGGAACGGCTCCGGTGGAAAGCAGCGCGCTCCCCCCACTGCTCACCGTGCCGACAGCCTGTGTCTGCTTTCAATCTTGGCTTCTCTCCTTGAATTCTCCTTTCCCTGAGTATGACTGGATAGTAAGAAAATTCATAACCCTGGCCAAAAAGCTGAGTCAGGCCTTTCTTTTTATTTGAGGGGATTTTGGAGAGAGGTGGCGGTGTGTGTGCCTGTGTGGGGAGGCGGGGGGCTGGTGGCTATTGTGGGGATGTGTTAATTTGGACTCTGCCCTGTTTAATCGCTGGAATTAATCTTGGAACCTAGTGGAAGCAATTGGGATGCAACAGTTTTCAAACAGGACAAGACAGTGTGATCTGTTGGCCACCTAGTGTGTGTCTATCCAGGTGTTCCATAAAGTACTTTTACAGCATGAACGCGGCCCCAGGGCGCAGT
>JAODKL010000002.1:17104695-17124809 GCA_026780765.1 Petrocephalus schoutedeni | reverse complement strand
CTCTTTCTAAATGCCCATGATAACGTGATGTTGGTTCCACGTAGGTGAAGATCTGGTTCCAGAACCGTCGCGCCAAAGAGAGAAAAGTGAACAAAAAGAAGATGCAGCAATCCCAGCAGGCCTCCACAACAACGCCCACCCCCCCGTCCATAGGCACTCCCGGCAACGTCTCCATGGTGACCAGCAGCAGCGGTCTGGTGTCGCCCTCTATACCAATGACTATTAAGGAAGAGTACTGAGAAAGCAGAGGGAAGGGGCAGGCTGACAACAACTATCTCCAGGCCTCAGTCAGGGGGAATGGCTGCGGGTTCGACATTTCCAAAAAAGGAAAACCTAAGCATCAAGTCTCTGTACAGATCACTGCCTTTTTCTGGACAACATAAAATGGATTAAAAAAGAGATTTTTATATATTAAGTATTTTCTGTATCTATTAAAATTTCAACTAATACGGAGTGCTGTTCAGTTGTTATTGTCGCTACTTAGCTGAAGCATTTGTGTCAAATGTCTAACTTTTAACAACCAGCACACTGGGAATTTTTTGCAGACATTTTTAACATTGTGCTTGTTGTTTTTGTTTGATATGTTTATATGTTTCTACAGAGAGTGTTGACATATTGCCAATTGAGACTGTGAATAAGAAGAATCAAAGTAAATTAAAGTAAATAAAGCACAATTCCATCCTCATTGTTCAATGTCTGGTTTCTTGCCCACGGTGAAAAGTGCTGTGAAAAGACTTCACTGAGGATGGAGGTCTATTTGACACAGAAGGGAAGCCTGAAGGCTATTCAAATCCATATCTTTGAAGGTGAGAGAACTGTAAAGCAGGACGGTTGGAAAGATCCCTTGTAATGATGGGATTGACCTTTGGTCTGTTCATTCACCTGACGTTGAGTGCATGTACCTGCTAAGGAACTTTCTATCCAATACGAAAGTAAAAGTGTCCAAGAAGGTACAATCACCACCAGGAGCACCCTGGGGGGGGGGGGGATGGGCGAGTAGGACGATTCCAAGGGGCCCTGAGCGACAGGGGCCCTAAAAAATTTGGAACATAATATGATGGTCTGGGTTGGGTCCCGATATGATATCCTTTCATGGGGCCCAGAATCTCAGCCATGGGTCTGTATGGCGTTATATGTTAAAAAGGGAATTCAGTGTTTAGTGAAGTATCATTTAAAATACTCCCCATAAAAAAGTGTTTTAAATTTCTTTAGTTAAGTAATTGGCGACACTGTTATTTGCTGCTGCTTCATCCACTCCTCTATAATAATTATGTTTTAAATCGCAGCCTGAGGCGATGAGCAAACAAAGGCATTTTTACCGGGAGTATTAAACTTGCCCGTGCATGAAGTAGCATTTCCGTGGGCCGAGGAGAGACGGTGGATGCGGGGAGCCATCGGTGTTTGTATAGCAAAACGAGACGCCAGGATAGCGGGTGGTAATTGCATGCAGGAGAATAGAGGAGCCGTTTTAAGGTGCCTTATCAGGAGGCTGTGTGGTGAGGCCAGCGGGCTGGCCCGGGAGTCAGCCACGTTGCACGCAAAAGCCTATTTGCCAATCTTGTTAACAAACTAGGGGCGCGACGGGCAAAGGGCAGCGCAAAGCCTGCGCAAACAAATGGGGCTGATCCATCTGCTGGAGCTTCTTGCCGAGCGGGGAGGGGCAGGAACGGGGGGCTGGGGCTCAGGGCGTCCCCCGGGGAGGGACCCTCACCCCGAGCAGCCGGGACAGGCAGCCCCATGGGGGTCAAGGGCAAGTTCAAACAAATACATTGGTGGGGAGAGGATGCCATGTAGTAGCTGTCCTATAGGTCCCTTCATCAGCTCAAAATAATGTCTATGTCTTACTATCGATGCAGCGGTAATGCAGCGATAATGTCTACTTCAGAATAATGTTCTATGTCAAACACAGAACAATCAGCGATGACATGAACTCCCTTGTCTTTTCATGGTTTGGACCTCAGTTCCCGCACACTTCAGTCAGAGACGACCCTAAAAGCAGACAGAGCTGACAGCTTCAGGATGATCACATCTCATCTCATCAGAAATGGACAAACGATCACAACTGAAGTATCATGTCATTCCAAACCCATTTTTTGAAACAGAGCTCTTCAAAACACATTTTTAGTTCATATTTCCATTATATATATTTTTTTGTTTTTTTTTTGACTTCCTGTTGCCCTTCAGCCCTCATTTTAACGAGCACAATCATGAGATGATATCTATCCCCACCTCAGTCCAACCTCAACCCCTCCTGCATCTATCTTGCACTTTGGCACCTCACAGATATGAGAAGGACAAAGTATGCAGTCTGCCATTTCTTTCATTTCTCTCTTTCATTTCTTTTTTTAAATAAAAAATGTATTATATTTAATCCCAATATTTAGATTTTGACATATTCACAATTGGCTCGCAGTCACCTATATCAGCTTCTTATTCCGAGTTCTGTATGAACTTCCCTTGTGTCTGTTCCTGGCCACAGCTATATCTTGGCGCAAACATTGTGTCTCAATATAAGGCGACTCAGCAGGACTAGCATCTTCTTCTTGTGTGGCATTCAGGGGATCAGTTGGCACAGATTTATCCAGTCTGGCATTCAGCACAGCACAGAGGGGCTGGCAATAATCTCCTGGCCCCATGTAAGGACTTCTGCCCTGGTTACAGCAGGCTCCCGGATCATAGGTGAGGTCCTGAAGGGTGGTGCAGAGTTTCCAGGGGCCCACATTCTCTACCACAGTCAGAGGGCAAGGAACCCCAGCAGGTAGAAGGTGGCTCCCTTTCCCTTTTGTGGCAGATTTGCCCTTGGCTAGAGTAGGTGCCATTTTCTTGAGACCCCTTGTCTAATAGCATGCCAGGTTCTTGCTGGGATCTTCCAGACACAGCATTACCTCAGAATGCTTGTGACGGACCCACAGCTAGGGCCTGACCTTTCCATTGTAGGTGACCAAGATACATGCCGCCCCCCTTCTCACCCTCACCCTGCCATTTGACTTGGTTGTCCATGCATGACCACACTCTGGTACCTGTTGGGATCTCTGGCCAGGGGCCATAAGGTCTGGGTCATTGTCCTTCAGGTAGTGAGTGAGCTTCTCGTTCCTCTGCTGCCGATACTCAGCTGGGTTGAGATTAGGCTTAGGTGGTATCTGATTTTTCATACTGTCATAGATGTAATCACAGTACAGTACACTGCCTAAGCGTAGTTCAGACCATCAATAATTTTCACCAAAACATTTGTACTCTGTGAAGGTAAACGAAATATAGCAAGCTTTGCATATTTAATGATTGCTCCTTTTCAAGATTATGTAGAATATGCCAAAAACAGAAAGTTAAGAGACGCTGCTTTCGGTTGAGCTGTGCATGCACTCTCAAAGCCAATGTTGAATTGAGTTTTTCCAAATATTGCAGCCCTTATAGAGATAGAGAAAGTTTAAAGGCTTTACTGTGTTAGAATACAATGCTTCATAGTAAGTAAAGCTCAAATCAGCTTGGTAAATCTAGTAGGTCTGTCTCATGAGTTTTACTTACCCACCAGATTCACCAAAAGCAAATTCTCAGGAAAATTCCCTGTCATCCCTCATGTTTAATATTTTGGGCAACTGGGACTAAGTTTAGGAAGCAAACACAAATGTTCAATAAATAATAAAAGTGGTTCCCATCCAGAAGGAAACACTCTTATAAACATGTCCCAGTCTCGAGATTTCCTCTGCAATATATGTATAGGCAGTCCCTCGGTTAAGAACGTCTGACAGCTCTTACTTACGTGAGGACTGCCATTCAGCCTATTATATTTTAAAAAATCAATGGTTCATAATAATGAACACATGCACTACTGTGACACTCAGGAAAACATTGCATGGCGTCAGTGGTTCATTGGCTTGAGGTACAATACAATACTGTATGTAGTTATTTTTAATATTATTGCATAATAAATATTTTTATGTACAGTGTTATTATATTTTCCACTATACTACACATTTGACCTAAATACAGACATAGGGAAACCTGGGGACTAACTGAGGCTGAATTTTTGTTCTCCAGTTCATCAAAAACCACAGGAGCTGTTGAGTAAAGCCTTTACTATATAAGTGCCTATCACTGAAAGTAAAAGCCAGCTTAATAGACTGTTGATTGGTGGAAATAAAACGGAACCAGACAAGAGCTACACACTAGCCACTGCCAATAAACCCAATTACCTCATTATACCTTAAGTAGGCTCATCTTTATGAGGCAATTTTACCATGAAGCTCAGCTTTTACAATATACTTACAGCTCACTAATAACCTCTATACTGTCAGGATTTACTCTAAAATAAACAGATGAGCAGTAAAGCAATGGTGAATGGAATTGTCTCATTGTGGTAATCATCTGGAAATGTCGCCAATATTAGCATGCCGATACGATGGAAACAGGCATATCAGGATAGGGCCATTCAAAGGGGGCAGTCCCTTCCCTGTCCAACATGGTACAGTGCCAATTGTGCGTCAAGGCAGATTTCCAGCCACTGATGGCCAAATTCCAGTGCATGACCTTTGATTGAATACTCAACATAACCAATAATCTGATGATACAAATGTAAGGGATTCTGGCAGTGAAAGTCTGCAGGTTACCTCGCCCGGGGGCACAAAATGAATGAAACATTTCACAACTAATATTTCTGTGAGGAACTTGGCTATGACCTGAATCAAAAAGGCCAGAGCTCAAACATCATTAGCTGCCTGGTGAGGACCAATGGAACAATCACTGGTCCTCTGTGATGCAATAATGGCGCAAAGTGGACACCTAATCCTGGTAGAGAAGCCATAGAAGAGGGTGGCCCCAGGTGTTATTGCAGTTTAGGAACTAAGCTGATTGCCAGGTCACACTTTCAGGGGGGTACTGATGTTATACTCTTGAATAGGGTAACTGACATCAAGCATACCGACACCTTGACAGCATGAAACGTATATCTGTGGGCGAAAGAGTAAAACTATCAGTTAAGCAAATAAATGTAAATGTTACAAAGGTCACTAGGACACACAGTAACAATTTAGTCATTGTGCTATAGGTACAAGACAGATTAACAACCTCAGACATTTCAGTCTTAATGAACCTTTGCTTTAATGATGAATGGATTATCAAAATGTGACTTGATGAAACACAATGTAAATAATGTCTGTGTTTATCTGTGTGGAGAAATAACAAAGGCACATTTTTCTTTGGTCATAAAAATCAATAAGTAAAATAATGAATGTGTAATAGTTGTAAACTAAGATATTCAAAGGCTAAGAAATCAAATGCTAAGTCTTATCAGTCACCAGAACAATAGAGGAACGACTGAAGTATTTGAATAACTCTTATGCTAAGAACACTGCACATACATCATATTTCATTTGCTTTCTTGGCGGATACTTTTATTTTTTTCTCCACTTAAACGGCTCAAAAATATGGATGTAACTATCCCTTTTCAGGAAGAATTCTCATTTAACTGCCCTTTGCAGCACGTTTAAGTCCCTTCTGAAAGCTGCTGATTGAAACACAAGCAGGGATTCTTAAAGCTCATGGCTCTCCCCGTCTCCATTTTCCCTGCAGAAGTTGCCCAAAAGATCAAATTTGAGGGCATTGCAGGCCTACCGAGCTCTTACATTTATTGTGGTTATTATGGTGGTCCCCCCAGACCCCCAGCCCAGCAAAAGTTCCCATAGGGGACAGCAAAGTAAAAGGTGTGAAGTAAGGTTTACCCTGTGGTGTCTTCAGTCAGCAATCTCAGAAATGATTTGTCTCTTTTTTTGTAACTAACTCTGGCTCCCAAACCAGGGTACTCCAGCTGTGTTAAAAGGGGAGAAGAAAGGAAATGAAGTCAATCATCTGCTTTGTTTTCATCTTTTCTTATCTGTGATTTACAATGAGCTCCATAAAATGTTGGTTTGCGTCTTTAATTTGGATCTCACGTCTGTCTTTGACCTAACCTCTTCCTGAGAGGCGCTAACAAGAGACCTTTATTCTTCTTTTTTGTTCTTGTGTGTCTGGGTGTCAGTGTGTGTGTGTGTGTGCAGGTTTTGCTATACTTGTACAGCAAGTCCACGGGCAGACGTCAACTTCTGTGTTGAATCAAAATCTGTGAATGGAATCAAAAAAAGGAAGAATGCCAAAAGTCTTGTATTCTGTTTGGTTACTTATGGTTAAGGTTAGGACTGGGTATGGGTTAAGGGAGTTGTGATTGAGATTAGGGTTATTCCCATAGAAATTAATTGACAGTCCTCACTAAGATAGGAATACAATTGTATGGTTGTGCCTGTGTTATACTGGTGGGGGCCACATGTGATAAAAGCCTGTTATTCTGGTGCTGTGAGACCATTTCTTGAGTCCACATAATGTGTTTGTCTGTGTGCATGGTAACGCTTCACTTGAAGCTGCCATCTACAATGCATTATTTATAATGTCTTCATAATGCATCATAATGGTGAGTATCAGAATTAAGGATGCTTTGTACTGAATTATGAAGGCATCTATAGTGCATTCTAGGTGAGAGCTGCATAAAGCATTCATAATGCATAATAAACAAGGTTATAATGTGTTATTTTTTATGAATATGTATAGACCTGTTTATAATGCTTTATAAGTGCAGCATAATATGTTATGTGTGCATTCATAGATTCTTACAGAAATGGCACTCATGCAAATATATATACTCTCCAAAAATCATGTTTAAAGCTGATTATCTGGGTTCTCCAAAAAGTGACTGATATCTTGCTGGACTGCTAGAAGTTCCCAAACCCCTCTGTAGTGGAACGATATTCGTTAAATTTCACCAACAGCTCACTTAACTAATATATTTAATTAGGTGAATAAGTATTTAACTATTTATATAGCTATGGACACATTATATTCACAGCGCTGTTGGAGGAAAGCTCAGAGCATACTCAGTGATCAACATCACCCAGCATTCTGCCTGTTCATGAGGAAGAACTGAGGATACAACCTAAGACACCACAGGTCAGAGAGCATCACCACCTACAAAGCACGATTCCACAATAGCTTTTTCCCAGCCACAGTTAGACTGATGGCTAAGGACATTAAGGCGGGTGAGAAATACAGTACCCCCCACTTCCCCCATGGACACTGCCTAGACAGTTAGCACACCAAAGGGGCAATCAGACACATCAGAGAACTACAACCTCACCTTCATTCTGTGTCTTCCTCTTAGTTAGTCAACTTCTTCAGTGCAATAGACTAACAAACATGTGCTATATTCAACTTTTTATGTGCAATACCTGATTATTATTTCTGTGAAATAATTCACTCATCCACCCAGGCCATGCACTCTGTATCCTATATCTACATCTGTACGCAGTGTGTCTACTTATTCCGTCCTGTAATTGCAGTGTTTGCTGCTCTTATTTATTTTTATCTTATATATTTTTATATATCTTTTCTGTTTACTTGTTTCCTCTCCCCTGTCTCTCTATTTATAAAAATGACTCTGGGAGATACGCACAAGAATTCCAATGTACTTGTACCGACCTGTACCTGTGCAAATGGCAATAAAAAATCTATCTATCTATTTTAATTAGGTATTGATTAGCCAAAAGTATCCATCCATCAAGTTCCTCTTAGGCCAGCAGAGGTCGCTGGCTATTCCATTATTGCATAATTGTTCCCAGCCCTAATATCTTAACCATTTGCAACTGTCTTGGGTAGAATTGTGAATTGTGTTTGGTGTGTATATGTGTCCACCATTGCCTCCCTCCTCAGATTGGCCATTGTGGTTGTCATCGTGTTAGTTGGTAGTCATTGTGGATATTAGCTGTGTCTGTTGTGGTGCTGGTTCTTGCTCTGTTCCTCGTGTATAGGTTCATCCCAGTCCTGTCTCCTGTCCACTCCTCCCTGCCTCCCTTTTTAACCCCTTGTGGTCCATTTGTTTCTGTTCTTGTGGCTCTGCAATAAACCCCGTTTTGTATCTGGAAGGCTGTGTTTGCAGTGCCCTTGTCCCGTTCATAACACTAGTGATCAAAAAATACATGAATATATTGGTTAGCTACTGGAGTGATTTTAGGAGCGATTATGAAATGGCTAATCTAAAATGCTTAGTTTGGCATCAGCATACTGTATACTGTAGGAATGAGGAATGACATCGTTGTTAAAAAAATCTGTAGTAATGGAGTAACCCCTCTGGATTAATCCCTCAGGAGTGTCAAAGGAGTGTCTGAGTGTCAAAATGGTGCAAGATTATATTAATATCACAAAAAAATACACTGTCTTTAAAACATCAAATGTTATTATTTTTAAAAGGGACCTTTTTTCATTTTTCATTTATACTCCAAACCGTTAGATGTGGTGTAGTTCTGTGCTTCACAGTCCCAACATGGCACCTGCCTCCCAGATCTTTCCAAAGGTTCACCCTATTGTGTATAATCCCTGAGGTCATTCTGTTTTATTGCCAATTGCTAATTGCTCGGGGATTCGTAAGGGGCTGCCGCAGGAACCTTTAGCTCACTCGCCAACGGCCCAGAATCTAGGATCCCCAGCAGCTCCTGCCCTGTTAAAAGTAGAGAGCAAACACAGCGGTGCCGTAGAAGTACAGGCCATAACTGGCACTATGGGCTATATCTCAGATACTGTAAATAAGATAGGGATCAGACATTGTGAGAACGCCACATCTTTTGTGTTTTTGACAACTGTCGAATTCATCTTGGACAAATAAATAAGATAACAGTTTGGGAACAGCTGGGGTGTGTTTCCTTATTTCTGAAGCACCCTCATTGTGATTAGAATAAAATAAAAAACTAAGAAAAGTAGGAATATGAGCCAAGCTCGGCGAAGGCAGGGACTGTCTGCAGGCTGCTTTTGGGTCGAAGGGTCCACACATGATCAGAAACAATGACAATTGAATGCCTGGACTGTTCACCGATTTGGCTGACTTCCGACCTATTTCTAACCTTCCATTTATTTTCAAAATCTTTTAAAAGTAGTTGTTACTCTGATATCTCTGTTCTTGCAAACGAAAAGTATGTTCCAGTCAAAGTTTACGCTTGTACATTACTGCAATAATGTATATATTTCTGACATTCTTCATTTGCACATTTAACCAAAGATTTTTATAGTGTATTAGTGCAGCATAGCTTAAAAAATTAAGTTTATCAGCATCCACACTGATGCCTTGACGGAAAGATTAATTGTCTAACAGCGTTGAAAAATTTCCTCGCTTCAGAGATAAAATGGTCCATGATAGTAAATGACAGAAAGCTAAACTGGAAGAAAATTTTGTGCGTTTCTAAGCGAAAATGTATTAGTGCAGATGTAACCAAAGACAGGAATGCTTGGCTGAAGTTAGGAGCTGGATGGCCAGTGACTTCCTTCTGTTGCTGATATCAATGATGCCTAGTCAATGTGAGCATCGTGGTAAAAACCTGTGGATTTATTGAACTGGGTGTGAGTAGTGTGATGGCAGATTCCACACATTGTCAGTTATTGAATATTAATTCTTTCAGATATAATAAAAATGTTTATGTATTTATTAATGCACATTTCACAATGTGCTAAAACGAATCCTAACTTAGAAGCATATTTCTACCTGAACTCTGGAAATCGCCTCTGAATTTCCTCTGAATTGTTTGTGGAACTACTAGACCATTCGTATATGTGTGAACTTTCCCAGGATACGTTTTTCTTTCATAGAAAAATGCATATGTTCATACGAAACCTGTATATATGACCCCCTAATTCCTGAAACGGTCCCTACAGTGGGAAATGACCCTTACAGAGGTTTACTTTCCTCAACAAAGCTGGGGATGGTGGGGCGGGGGGTGTAGGGGGGGGGGGGTTTCTTTGGCCTGCTTGGTGAAGAGAGCGCACACTCCTATAAAATGCCTTTCAAAGCCTCTCAAGTCACATTAAAAATGGATTCGTTACAATGGTAGCTGTCACAAACAGTGAGGGTGATTCTAGGACAGCTTTCTCAAATCAGAATCAGAAAACTTATGTTGGAGGAAACTGTGATTACAGTATTCTCAAAAAGCACAAAAATAGACAATACACAATACCACATACAACAATTTCTCTATAAAACGAAGTAACTGACATATAGATGAATAGGTGGGTGAAAATTGCAATAGGTAAAGTAAATAGTGATTCTCTGCTAATCTTCTCTGTATCATTCCGATTTGAGTATATATGCTGGCACAACAAGCACAACAGTCTGCCCAGTCTGTGTATGTGAGTGAGTTTATTCTCACTTGCAGTTTCTCCGCTGTCTTTTCAAGGATTGTGTCACAACTGCATCTGCTAAAAAACAAACTTTGCTGTCTGCTGGTCATCTCTTCGGCACCCAAGCATCACGGTTTATTCAACCTGCAACAAGTTTGTAATTTATTATTCAATCTGGCCAACAGATCAATTTTCCATGGAAAAAAACATGCAACGTTATTCCATTAATAAATGGCACGGGCGGCATCAGACAAAATTATATCGGTTATGGACTAAAGTTTCTGGGCATGTGGAAGGCTGGGACGCGATGGCCTGTCCCACTGTCTCTGACGCTATGGCTCTAAAGTCATAGAGCAGCTTCTCTGTGCTGCTGGTCTGGAGCTGTTTTCTCAGGCCCAGGGTCCCATAGGTGGGGGGAGGGAAAGGGAGCCCAAGGAGCAGTAATACAGGTGGTAGGGGCAGCTGTGGGGGGATCAGCAGAGGTAGAGGCTCAGATCTGTTAAGGACCAATTAAACTCCTTCATTCCCTCTGGATTGCCCTCAGTCTCCTGGCTACTGGCCTAGTGGCCAGCGATGGTCTTCCTGCCCCTCCGCGCCTCCCGGGTGCTGTCCCGCCTGTAGGCATCATTCCCCTCTCTGATGTCAGTGAAGCTGTGTATGGATAAAGCTTTATGACAGGGGTGTCGCTAGGATCTGAAGATATCCAGGGCCCAGCCAAGAGGCTGGGGGGTAGGGGCTGCCATGGTAACATTTGCTGAGCAGGGGGGCTCAGTGATTTGAGTTACTCACATAAACTTGCATCAAACTAACTCACATCCTACATTTACTGTTTTTTCCTTTTACACTTAGTCACTAGGGTCTCTCTGTCCTGTATGAAGGACATTAGTTCCGTGTCTATGGTGGCTCTGAATGTGGTGTTTCATGACAGCAAAACCACATTATACATTATACATATAATACAAAATATAAATGAATAAAAAATATTCTGGGCATAAGCCTCACTAACCGGAGCCTGGTACCGCCACTGCTATACGATCCCTTTAAACTCACAGGCTAGTTGTAAATTAGCATGCTGGAATCAGTAATGATGGTGCTGATGATGCACTCTAAATTCGTTTGAGGAATACATAGCAAAACTGAACTGTGTCCATAAGATCAGTGTCACTGCATAGGTTTTGTTGCTTGTGCTTATTTGTTCACTGCGAGGTTATTTTAATGATTACTGCCAGTGTCTCTAACTGCTTCATCAGCCATTCTTATGAAACTGTACAGCAGCCAAAAGTATATAAATCATATGATCATGCTGCTGAGTAGCATTCTTTGTGTTCACTAGCGTCAATAAAAAATGGGTTTTTGGTACATAGGTGGTCAAACTGTTTTTTCTCCTGTTGCTGGCATTTAGCAAAATGAGCAACAGCTCATAGTCCTGGACGTTTATCAGCAGGTGCTGAACATGTACCACCCGCGGCCCTTCCCTGTATCCCAAACCAGCCACACCAGCAGTATCTTATCTCCTTAAGGATATTGCAGCTGCAATCTGCCGGGACTGCTCAGCTCCTCCATGTCCTTGCCGCAACAGTAAATATTGACGGACAGCCATGGAAGGATTATGGGACGTCGTTCTCAGTCTGCTCACACCGTCAAGTGGCCGTCGCGTGCTGGAAGACTGGAACACGACTGAAGATCAAAGACTGTATTAAACAAACTATTCTGCGGTATTATTATGTTTGATTACATGTGCAAGTATGTCTAAGGAGATATTTTACAGCTCCCAAGATAGGGACGTCTTTTGTGTTTCAGGTTTTATTTACATTGTAACAGGCTGAACTTGCTAAAGTAATTCCTCTTTATTTTAATTTATGATTATGACACTAGTCATTCACAGGCTAGTAATTGGTCAAAAATGTTTAATCTTGTTAAGAATGGGATGCCAAAAATAGGTCAGTTTGAATCATGGTGTTTGATTCAGTTTTTCTTTTTCATTAAGGCTTATTTCCTGTCACGTGACTGTACAATGGCAGTTCCAGCACTGAAACAAACACACTGAATCTCTTATTGAAGCAAATGTCCTGTACGCCATCACCAAGAAACTACACCACATGCAAGAACGCTGTGCACCCGCTGTGCACGGGCAGGCACAGAGCAAAACCATCATCAAACATCTTCAGTTACAGACAGAGTAAACCACCATCAATGAAGGACACAACCTCCAGGCAGAAAATTGCATATTAAATGTTCACAAAACATTTAATAAAAACTCCACAAAGGTGAGCAGACAGAAGGACAGTAGGATGCAAAGATCTTTAAAATCATTAACTATTTATTTCAATATTCCAGATATCTTTATTATCAGCCCATCAATATACATGTATACAGATGGGACGAAATACCGCCTCCATGAAACCCACAGTGCTACATTTGCACATTTACTAAACAATATAGTTTCACATATTAGCCTTTATACATTGACTAGACAATACAACTTCACATGCTACATTTTCACGGAGACTAGACAATATGCTACATACTGCGTAACAGGAGATGCAAGAGGGACACTAAGTCAAGACAAGGCAGTGTGAGAACTTTCTGTATGAGGATCAGTGCTTACAGAGGCTGTGCACCTTGGCATTCAGGAGGTTTGAGGGTACTGTGGCATTACTTACCCATAACAGAGCCATTGCTAAAATGTGCACAGACTGCGGGTAAAAAAAGGAGTGAAAAGCATTGGCACATCATTTGTCCACCTTAATATAAGTATATAAAAATAAAAAGCATAAAAAATAATAATTTAAATAAGGATTTCATGACAAAATATCTGTGGTCACCTGTTACTTAAATGATTAACCAAAACAAGGCTGTAAAGCTTCAGTTTACGGAAAGTTTGATTATCGCGGGCTGTAAAGATTGCGTTTTATTGCTCTCCTGTACCTTTGCACCATAGAGCTACTGAGCTCGGGACCTCGGGCCTCTGCGTGTATCCCCAGGTCAGGTACAGACCATGGGACTCATCATGCTCCTGTGATTACAGTATATGCACGGTTACGCAACGCTTGGTTCTCTGTGTGTGCCGTTTGCATCGAGTCCTTGTGTAGCGTGGCCACCCTCATGGCCGAAACACAGTTAAATGAATCGGTATCTCTAAATGGCCCATAATGTTTTATTATGTGTGAGAGTGTATGAACGCCTTGTGATGGACTGGCATGTGCCACACGGGATAGGCTACTGCCTCCCATGACCCTGTACTGGCTAAGTTTGAAGATGGATGGATGGATGGTTACTTAAACACGAATTGTGAGTCCATAGTGTAATACTATTTGTTGATTGCTTTAACAGGATGATTTGTACATGCTCTAAAATCAATGAAAGATTTGTCCATCTGTACTACATCTCGGCATGGGTGTAAAATACAGGGAGGGTGGGGGGTTGTAAGGTTGCAAGCACCTTAACCACCACAATGTTCAACCCATTGTTACACGCTTGCATTCAGGGGTAAAGTGGATAGCATTCACGACTTTGGTTATGCTGCCCTGGATAAGGATGTATTATAAGTGGGTAAGTGTAACTGAACCTCATGTCTGTACTGGAATTTATCAGGAGGCAATGTGAGAGCTTGGTATCAGCTCATTATAAGGCTTTCACGCTTAGCCAGCACAGTTGTGAGAGGAAAAATACCAACTCACTAAATCAAGTACAGAAAGAATGAAGTCCATTTCGGAACAAGAAAGAAATAAGCCTGTCTGTTTAAGAGCATAAACTTAGTAAAGGAAGGTGTAAAAAAGTTCCTTTGCAATAGTTATCTAGGGTAGATATTTTTATAAGGTACTCAGGAACACTGTAGGGCCTGTGTTACAGAAGGCTATGTTTCCCTCTAGTGGTCATAATTGGTCCTGATCACCACTTCCCTGTCCTGAAAAATGAGTGCATATTTGGCATATTATAATCGTCAGATTTAGTTAATTATTTTAACTGAAATATAAAATCTTACTTTTTGCAATATCTGATTTTCCTTTTCCACCGTTTTTAAGGCATCATATGAAACAGGGCTGGTGGGGATGGTACCTGCATGCCTATAATCAGGACTGCCACATGTCCTGGACCCAAGAGCAAAACTCCAGGAGAGTGAGCAAAGGACCAAAATCATAGGACAGGGAGTGCTCATGTTGCTTTGTATTTAAATTATACTGCATGGAGTCTATGAAGTTATAAAGCGTATCAGGAAGTAATATTACATTATTACATTAAAGGTAGAAGATGTAAAATAAGATGAAATAAGAAAAGAAAAGATGAATGGGGGGTGACATGATGGTGCAGTGGTTAGCACTGTTGCCTCACACCTCTGGAACTGGGGTTTGAATCCCACCCTGGTTGCATTGGACTTACTAGATTGCCCATAGGTGTGCTTGTGTGAGTGAATGGTGTGTGAGTGTGCCCTGCAATGGGCTGGCCTCCCATCCTGGGTTGTTCCCCACCTCGTGCCCATAGATTCCGGGATAGGCTCCGGACCCCCGGCTTTAAGCTGGTCAGAAAATGCATGGTTTGTACAGTATGTCATAATAACAGAGTGCCAATTTCAGAGGACAACTGGAAAATGTACGGTGAAATATCATCAAATAATAGCACCAGTCATATTAATAATAATATATTTGAAATCGAACACTGCATACAACTCTTTCTGAATTTAATGATTTTTATTTTAAACAGTTTAAATAAAACAATTTAATTTCGGTTCGTCGTACCAAACAGATTTGATTTGGTAAAGTGAAGTGTTGAAAACATTATTGGAGCTTTCGATTTAGCATACACAGTGCCCTCTACAGGATTCTGCCGAAACAGCATGCCCTATTTAAGGTGAACGGATTCTGCGAATAAGACGCTGGCGAATAAGTAGCCAACTTCAGCCTCGTCTTCTACAGCTTCTCTGTCCATTTTGACCGCTCAGTAACTCTAATCCTGCGTTCGTTTGTTCGTTGGTCCTGCTTGTTGCAAGTCGGACAAAAACGTCACGAAAATGTCACTTCCTGTCAGAAACACGCCCCTTTCCCGAGGTTGAAGTCAGATTTGTACGAGATTCCCCCGTGACGTCATTTCAACACGGCCGCTTACACAGTCAATAATAAGTGTTTTATTGCTTCTCTATTTTATAAATAGTTCAAAACGTTTATATGATTAAATGTATTACTAGTTATGAATGCAATCGCACGCAGTCTTTTATGTGAAGTAATAAATGTCTTTCCATGAGCTTTTATGCTCAGATCATGACAGTAAGAGCGTGTTCCCAGAGGCAGCCATATGTTTGTTCCGAGTTGTGTAGCTCGAACGGGAAATTGGTCGGTTGTGACGTCTCGCACCTCAGAATTTCAGCGGTGTACCAGTAAAAATGGAACCCCCTTAAACAGTTTCCGCTGCGCCACATTCCGAGCATTGTTTAGGGCGGCTATTTAAACCGGTATTACGGTATAAGAAAAATCCATATCATAACAAAAATAAATACTGGTTTTCGATATGAACCGCACTACAAGCAACTTTCTAATTTGTTAAGATGTTATTGTGCATAATGTTTATTTAGTTATTGAATAATATAATGACAATAAAATCAGCAAATATGAATTTGACAGTAACCGACAATTCCAAATGTAGCAGCCTGTCACAACAAGCTCTGCACATAGGCACATTTTCAGTTTTAAACTAGTGGGTAAGTGGATAAGTGGGTGTTGGGCACATTACTTTAAAAAGGTAATTTGTTGTAGTTCCTAGTTACTTCTCCCAAAAAGTAACTGAGTTATGGCATTATAAAAGTAAGTAGTTACCAGGGAAAGTAACTATTGTGCAACATTTTTTAATGTTCAAATAAGTCAAAGAATTTGGATTTACTCCCTTTACTTGACCTTTCAATTCAACTGTATGTTCAATCATTTATAATAAAACTGAATATTACATTGGTTTGAATGAATGAAATGTACACTTAGTAGAATAAATTATTAGCAGAAACCATTGTACACTAATCTACACTATTTTAATGTTGCTGTGGGACCATGTCAGACGAGACACCTATCAAATTTAATATATTATTGTAGATATAGAGATTAGAATTGCTTACAACCGACGTGAAGAAACACTTCCGGGGCATAATGTACATTTAACATATGCATTCTTGCCTTTTATCTTGGTGAGAGTAATGTCTGGGCTTCCAGTCTAAAAACGCTACTTTTGAATTCTTTAGGCTCGCCATTGTTCCGTGTCCCTTGTTCATTTGTGTGTGCGATTGTGCATGTGTTTCTGAAGACCTGCCTGTCTCTGATTGGCTCACCGTGAAATGTTACTCTTCCTTAGCCAATCATCATCGCTTATGCGGTTGTCTCGCCCCCTCCCCCCTTACTGTGGCTGAGAGAGTAGTATAGTAATGCGTACCATTTTATTGTCAGTGATGGTAACGGCGTTGTAACGATGGAAAAAGTAATTTGTTAAATTACCCGTTACTGGAAAAAATGAATCAGTCAGTAACGTTGTTTATTTTAACGCCGTTATTCCCATCAATGGTAAAATGTGAAGCAGCTAAGTGTCCTCCCTGACATGGGCGTTGGTGGCTGTCAGTTGTACTACACAGTATTTTAGTGCTCTCATTAGCTAGCAACAATTTCTAGCAATTCTGTAAAAACACATATACGTATATAAACACATTTATATATTACAGCATATCATCACTAAACCTCTCTGACATTAAAAATGCATATGTTGGATTTAAAAAAATGGTCATGTGTGAGTTTACATAGAACAAGCATCAAGTAATTATTATCTAGAATACGGTTAAAATCATTACTTTCATGTGAAACTTCATTATTATAGCTAACCCGCGCTATTTATGATCTCCGGTAGAAAAATCGAGCAACTCCGATCGAAGGCTGAATGAGCTGAATTGAACGCTGATTCCCTCTGGCGCCACATGCTGTCTGTTTGTTTGCAGATCATGGGGCATTTGTGAAACGTGTTCTGTGTATTTGTGATGTTTTGGCTGGGTTCTAACTCCATAGTAACCACTCTGCCGCCGAGGAGTTCCGCGTTACGGTGTAGGCTCCTGAAGGCTGACGCATCATGGCTGGAGTAATTGGGCACATGGACCCCTTTGATGATGCCGGTGACCAATGGGGGACATTTATGGAACATTTTGAACATTACATCCTGGCTAATGACATTGCGGCTGCAAAGACAGTGCCCGTACTGTTCAGTGTGATGGGACCTAAAACGTATGGACTACTGCGCAGTTTAATAGCTCCTGCAAAGCCTGAGAAGATGGAATATGGCCGTATTGTGGAAGTGTTCCAGGCTCATTTCGCTCCTAAACCACTTGTGATAGCGGAGAGATTCCGGTTCCACAAGTGTAATCAGGGGGAAGGGGAAACGGTAGCACAGTATGTCGCAGTGCTAAAAAGACTCTCTGAACACTGCGAGTTTGGTGTGTATTTGGAAGACGCACTACGGGACAGATTTGTGTGTGGGTTAAAGTGTGAAACTGTTCAGAAGCGACATTTGACTGAGAAAAATCTCACGTTTCAGAAAGCAGTCGATTATGCCATGTCGGCAGAAACAGCAGTGTGAGACGTGCAGCAGTTAAGCGGTTCACTTAAAGTGAACGCGGTGCTGTCCCAAAGGCGTGACAAATTAATCATACTGATGATGACTGCTGGTACAAAGATTGTGATTGCCATCAGTGTGGGAGGAAAGGCCACACAAAGCGCATGTGTAAGAGTAACGCCAAAAGCAGCCAAAGCGGAGAATGGAGACTGAAAGAGGGAAATCCTAAACAGAAAGGTAATGCAATTAAACGCAGCGTACAAGATAAGAAGAAAATTCACCATGTCGAGGCAAAGGAAGATGAAAGTGAAAGTGAGGAAAAATCAGACACTGACTATGAGTTGGGTCTGAATTCTTTGTCTCGAAGAGAAAATTATGCATGAATCTCTGTATTGCCCATAGTAAATGGAAAGAAAATGGAATTGGATACAGGGGCTGCTGTGTCTTTGATACCGTGGGAACAGTGCAGGAGCATGCTGAGCCAAGTGCCCCTGCAACCCACTGATATCATGCTAAAGACATACACTGGTGAGCCGCTGGCACCAGAAGGGGTCATCAGAGTGCAAGTAAGGTTAAATAATCAGTGTGCTGAGTTGGCTTTGTACATAGTGAAAGTAGACGCACCTCCACTGTTTGGCAGAGAATGGCTGAGAGTTATTAAACTGAACTGGAAAGATTTAAAGACTGTGCATGCCATTGTGCAAAGAGGAAAAGACAGCTTGGGGACTGTGTTAAAGAGACACTATTTTTTCTCTAATAGGTTAGGCACAATGAAAGGGATAAAAGCCAGACTGACTCTTCGAACCAACAGTGCAGGCTAGAGGAGTATGGCCTGCACCTTAAACAGGAGAAGTGCCTGTTTTTCTGTGGAAGTCTGTGGAATACTTGGGCCACATAACTGATGCGACTGGGCTTCACAAATCGCCAGAGAAGGTACATGCCATTGTGGAAGCACCAGCACCAAGGGATGTCAGGCAGCTACGTTCTTTTCTGGGAATGCTGAACTATTATGGATGTTTCATTCCCCTCCCCTGCATTCATAAAGAGAAGCTAGGCACAGTAGATGTATTGTATACATCTCAGTTGGTCATCCTACCAGTTAGTAACACCGAGATCCAGGAGTAACACCATGTCTGACCCCATTTTGTCTCTTATCATGGAAATGGTCACAACTGGTCATTTTCCAGCTGCTAGGGACGCAGGTGAGGAGCTGTCATGCTATCTGCTGCGCAGGCATGACCACTGGGTTGCATCATGTGGGGTGTGAGAGTGGTAGTGCCACCAAAACTGCGCCCCCAGGTTCTGAGGGAGCTCCACACAGCACATCCAGGTGTTGTGAGGATGAAGAGCTTGACACGCAGCTATGTTTGGTGGCCTGGCATCGACTCTCAAATTGAGCTCCAGGCGAAATCCTGTCATTCCTGTCAAAGCGTTCAAAAAGAGCCAGGGCTAGCACCTCTGCACCCTTGGATGTGGCCCTCCAGTCCTTGGGAAAGGATACATGTGGATTTTGCGGGTCCATTTGAAGGACATATGTACCTAGTCACGGTGGACGCACATTCCAAGTGGCCTGAGATTCATATCATGGACAGCACCACATCCAGTAAGACCGTACAAGTGCTCAGGGGTCTTTTTAGTAGCTATGGCATTCCACACATCCTCGTGAGCGACAACGGACCTCAGTTCTGTTCGGAAGAATTTGGTGCATTTCTGAAGTCCAACGGAATGAAACGCATCCGCTCAGCACCCTATCATCCTGCCACCAGTGGCACAGCACATTGTGCAACGACGCCTTGATACGTTTCTGTTGGCATACCATAACGCCCCCCACACAACAACAAAAGAAACACCAGCTATGTTGTTCCTCAGGCGCAAGCTGCGCACTCAGCTGGATTTCCTGGAACCCAGTGTTGTTGGGGCAGTGGGCAGATCACAAGATGCTCAGCGACAACGCAGCCAACAATGCTCTATGGACAGACAGTTTGTGGTGAGGGACCCTGTGAGTATAGGAAGGGCGAAGAGAAATGGGCACAGGGGGTCGTCATGGAGAAGACGGGACCAGTGTCATATAAGGTTAATGTGGGGGCACAAGGAGTATGGAAGCGCCATGTGGACCAGATGCTGACACGTTCTGATCCAGGGCCTCAACAGACCGCTGTGAACTTTCCTGTGAGCCCCCTGGTGTTACTGCCCCAGAATGATAGTTGCACCACACTTCACTCTAGTATCCCTCACCATATGGAAAGTGATCATCAAACCACCAAAAACACACCAGCCCACTGAACCGCCAAAGACTGGACATACTCAGGTAACCGAGACTGTAAGACGCTATCCTGTGAGGATCACAAAACCACCCGTATGTTACC
>JAODKL010000002.1:17070114-17080577 GCA_026780765.1 Petrocephalus schoutedeni | reverse complement strand
GTATTATTAGTTTATATATTAGTTATTTATTGTTTCATTTTCTTATGGTCCAAGCCCAGTGAGCACATGCTGATTCACTTTGCTTTCTGATTTTTTTGTTTGGTTGTCCATCTAATGCCCCGGTATTTTCTCATCTTGACAGGTCAGTCAAACCAGCTACGAGGCCAGTCAGAAATGTTTCCATTTACGGATTGCAGTCTTAGTGATGGAATTTGGCTATGTTTATCCAATGCAGGGTGCCCCTGGAACCTATGCTCATGGCACAAACTAGGGGAATCTCTGGATAAGACTCTCAAAAAGGTGGCACACACACAGAGGTCAGAAGCTTGCCTTTTTCTATATATCTCCTCGTAGGTGAGTGTAATACAACTATTCACCATTAGGCTGCAGTGCATAGTTATTGAATGTCAAAAAGAAAGCAGTCACACAAATGGGACATTGCATTACAGTGCTGCCTATTATGATATATTTGTTTAATTATGTGTAGATTAAATAAGTTGACATCAGAACTGCATTAGAAAGCCTACAAATAAATGCTGAAAAATATAGAAAAATATTAAATCAAGTAAATCTGTTAAACTGTAGTTCTTAATTAGCATCTTTATATGAAAATTTTTAGGCTTTTCCATTTTGCGTTTTATACTGACATTTTATGCAACAAAATGTTCAGCGATTCTGGGGCATGATTTCTTATCAAATGGCTAGGTTGTGTCACATTTGAGGACCATGAAGAATTACTGCCACACATATCCCTTTTACTTTATTCAGTAGGACATTATCTATACAATAATCAGCATATCAAATTTACATTTATACTTATTTGTAGTTGTTTGTTGAAGCTGTTCAACCAAGTTAAAAGTTTCCGCTTTTGATAGGTCTGTTTTTTTGTTTTGTCATTGTCAGTGGCAACAAATTGCACGCACCAGCACTCTGCAAGCCTCTTGCAGGTCCACTGTGGTTTTGCTTTGAGCCATGGTTCAGGCCTCTCTGCACTTTGGTCTTTGTCTTTGTGGCTTTCAGCAGGACCTCTGTGTCATTTATCCTGCACGCTACATTTCACACTACACTGAAAGCAAAGCAGCAGTAGATCATATCAGCATGTTGCTTTCCATTGAGTGGGTTTTTTTTTTGCCTGAGCACATTGTTTCCCCACTGCTTGCAAAACAACAGAAATCAATTGAGCACTTAATAAAGAAATAAACCAGCTGTTTAGTGTCTCTGAATACAGAGGACAGTCACAAGGAGCCGTATGCGGTCTTTGTATAATTGAATGGAGTCTAAACTAATCAGATGGATATATCGTAACTAGTCCCACAGAGCCTCACCCGGACCCTGTACAGACTATACAGAAAGACTAACCAGGCCTCCATATAGTCAAATGGTGTCTTAACTAGTTTCTGAACAGTCACAGAGTCTGATCGAATTTGTGTGCAATTACTGATAATCTCATAGGGCCTCTGCACAGTCTCACCAGGCTTCTGGATAGTCAAATGCAGTCTAACAAGTCTGTGTACTGTCAAATAGAGCCTTACAGGTCCGTCTACAATGACACTATATGATACAGGGTAGCAGGGGCGTAGCACCAAATTCTGGGCCCTATGCACAAGCAGTGGCCATTGGCCCCCATAAGCTCGAGGTTCACAACTACCTACAACGTCAGGGGCTCTCCCCCCACTTGGGGCCCTGGTAATTTAGTCCCACTTTTTACCCAACTACGACACCCCTGCAGGGTAGACTAATGCAGGTGGGAATGCCGCTGCTGATTCTCTCTGAGATGACCTGTGACCTTCCCCCAGAGCCTTGATATGCTTGAGGGACTCCCTTCCCACAATGGCTGGGGTAAGTTAGGATGATTCCAAGGGCCCCTGAGTGACAGGGACACAAAAACAATTGGAATATAAATGGATTGGTACAGGGCCCAAAATCTCTAGCAGTGCCAATCTATGACAAAGAGGGCATGACAATGAACTGACTCCTCTCAATTAGGAAGGGCAGCAAGTTCAAGATCCATCTACAACTTTGAAATTTTCAGCCTGGCATGAATAGAAAGCACAGAAACCCAAGGGTGAAACCTCATTTGGACTGCTTGTAAAAAGAGTGTATGAGCATAAGTGAGGATATAGGCAGCAGGCTTCGTCCATAAAATTAGTTCCAACTTCACCACGATGGACCTGCTTTATTGCCCACAAAACTTTAGCCACCAAACCAAAGTACCTCTCCTTCACTATAAGCAGACACATCCCTCACCCAAAAAGAATAATCCAGATTTCACCAAGAAAGCACCATAATCTTGGTTTTGTATGATTTTGGAGTTCCTGGTCAGATTAGGCCAAAAGCACGATATCAAGGGGGGCTGCAGGATTTAGCCTCAGGATATGCATCCCCCCACACACACACTGACCACCCCATTGTGACAGGACTGCTTAACACCATGTGACAGGAAGAAAGGGGTACAAATCTTAAAAGTTACATTAGCCAAGTAATAAGTCTAAATACCAAGGGTATGCACAGTACATACAGGCATACGGCTGAAGGGACCCATGTCATTTGGCATCTGTAAATGGCAGGGATATTACCACTAGCCTCCCATATGAGATGCCTTCCATCCATGGCTGGGCCTTAATAGGCTATCATTTAATATCATAAACAGTAATAGAGACAAGATATACCTAATAGAGGTCAACACCAGGGATGTGCTTGGGGGCTGGGAGTGCCAAATGACTGAATGTGCCCTCTAAGGTGTGCAGCAGCGTATTTAGTTTCTTCACAGCTTTAGTGTTGTTGGACTTGGTAGAAATGGCTTAGATGCTCCTGTGTCTACCAGAAGGGAGCAGGACAAAGAGTCAATGGGATGCAAGTGAGGGGGGCTTTGTGGGTGCAGAGATTCTGGAAAACGTCCTTGATGCAGTGGAGAGAGTTCCCAATGATTTATGCATGATGCAGGGGCCTGTGGTCTTGGATTTCACAGCTCCCAGTCCAGACAGAGATGCATCTGGTCAGAACACTCTACATGGTAAGGATGGGGAAAGAAGTCTTGCACTCCTCAGCTGCCTCCGGAAGCTCATATGCACAAATTGATAATCTGTGTATGTATCTGTGCAAATGTGTTAATAAGTATGATCAATCTTTGCATTCTGCTGGATAAAATGTTGCTAATTACACATTTTTTCAAAACACTTAAATGCTACCAAAGCAAACATGCATAATTAGCCCCTATTTTATTATGCTATAATTTTGTTTTAACTGTGCAGTTCGTGAGTCTATTTTAAAATGCAACCCACATGATGTTGACTTTTAATGTCTGAGATACTTCATGTTGGTTCACATTCCCCTTGACCACAAGTTGTACTTCTGTCGTCATCAACAGCAGTCAGACCCCTGTTATTTTCCACTCCTGATCGTGAGGGCTAGGTTCACACTTCTAAGTGCAGACAAACCACATGAAAACACAGTTTCCATACACACGACAGTGACACAAACAGCCTTGACTCATTGAAACAGTCACAACGTTACCTATTGCGCCTAGAGCTACCTAAAGCTACCTACGCACATAATAATTTCAGCTGCTGCATTTTGAATATACTGCAAGTTATTCATTGTGCAATTTATACTACATCATTACAGTAGTCTAACCTACTGAATGCAAAAGCATGTATTAGTTTCTCAGTGTCTTAAATAAGGAAATGTTGTAGTTCGCTATGTCATCTTATACAGCTGCAGGAAGCACACCATTGACAATGCATCCACCTGCAATTTCAATAAGAGGCTTCTATCTAAGGTGATACCTAAGTTATGTTCTAAGCTGCTGAAGGAGAAGTTTATCCCCTCAGAGCAGAGTAGAGAAATTATAGCAGACCTATCTGCAGACTTGCTTCCAAACAACAGAGCGCAGCATGCATTCTGCAATATACAGCAATATCTGCTCTTGTGTGACTTATCTCCAATAGTACAGAAGAATCTCTCACTTAGCTATAGCAAGGCAATGGTGGACAGTCAGGCAAAAGGTGAAAGGTCACAGTAAGTCTAATTTCATACTCCCACACATCCTCTGGAACAACCCCAATTTAAGAAGAAGGTACAACAGCTAGTCAGGCTAAGGGTAAATGGTCACTGTACAAAAGCCAAGTCTGTTTTCAGCCTCCCACTCAGCCATCAGAACATGACTTACACATAGACATTTTTCATTTCATAATTGTGAAATATTTTGTTATTCAGTCTTGGTATCATTAATTATTTTTCAAGGTTCACAAGAAATGGGTCCATACTGCAAAGCGTTTGAGAATTCTCCTGAGAATGGGTGCCTGACACTCTAATTTAAAAGTAAGTTTTAAAAGTTCCATCCATCCTTGTATACAACTTCCACACCACATATCCAGTTTAGCATTGAAATTACATACATACATACATAGAACTTCATGAACCTGGAGTCCATCCCAAGCAGCAGAGTGCATAAGCCATTAAAAATAATATTTAAAAATAGTAGTTTTAGCATGTGTATCTTGAACTAAGAGCAAGCATGAAAGTGGGTGGGACACCATGTTATGGAAATATTTTTGCTATCTTCAGAAATACTGTTTAATAGACCAGTCTTTGTTCCCTTAATGACACCTGCTGGTGGAGATTATGCTAACTGCAAGTCATCATACGGTGCACTATACAGTATGCACCATTATTAATACGGGAACTAATATCAAGGCAAGGGTTCCCTCTCGTGACAGAACAGCATACTACATGCTCTGCCTTTTTTACAGTGGTTAGATGTTATTCACATTTAACTGCTTAGCAGATACTTTTGTCCAAAGTAACATACAAGCGAGGCAAATAGCGCATCGCAAACAATCAGGCTGTCAAGAAGTCAACTAGGCATAAGTGTTGACAACAATAACTATTATAACACAAAGTATGAACCTACTAAGACTATTCGAGGACAAATAACTGCAACATAAGAGCATTCAAAGAAGATAAAGAGCCATCGGGTTAGTAGAGGGCTTAAGGCAGTTTTTGGCGGGGAGGGAGTCTGCTGACCAGACGTGGTTTGGCAGCTCATTTCATCATCAGGGAACCATCTGGGGCGACACTTTTCACTTGGTGGCAGGAGCTCTATGTGAAATGTTCATCTCAGTTTAATAATCGTTTAATAATCTCAGTGTATTCATGAAACAGTGCTGGAAAGCTCTACAATGCCGTGTGGGCTCAGGCATGTTCTTAGAGCATGTTTCTAGGTGGGACTGAGCGCATTTAAGAAGCAAACAAAGACTACCAATAGAATATACAGTGTAAACTGGGTTTTAAGGCATTTTACAATGTAATGTAATGTCCTTGTGAATATTTATGATCAATATCTGTGTATGTGTTTGTGGTTACACCATCAGTTCCATCTGAGTGGTGATTCAGAACCTTGGAGAGCAGCAGCCTGATCCCTGCAGTGTCTCTTTTGAACTTCTTCTGTACTTTCCAAGCTAAAGAAACACATTTAAAAAAACAACACATTGACTCAGTAAACACTACAATCCTCGCATGTGTACAAAATTAATACAATCAGCCTCACTAAATTCTATTTTGCATCACATAATTTAATTTTGTTTACAATAATTCTCATGTAAAAACTCCAAACTAGATAAGTACCTGGAAGAGGGTTTAATATCCAGCCATTTTCTATACTGATTATGGCCTGGAGTCCCTCCCAGGCAAGGGGACGTATGGGATAAGATGCCAGTCTGATGCAGGTCACATACTCTCAGGGGGCAATTCGGAGAGGCCTGTGCAGGAATGCTGTGTTGAATACAGATATGGAAAGTTGTTGCAGACTTGCCAAAGGAAAGCCAGACTGGCTGGGAAAACTTCGTATTTACAGTTAGATTCTTACAGCAGGCTGGGGAAGTCCCATTGAATCAGGCAGTGAGTATCAGAATGTCCTTTTATTTTGAATATTTTAAAAATATTTGCATGGAGTTATCATTTCAATAGAAATCAGTAACTTTTAGTGTATTACTTGAGCTGTATTTATGGTAAATTTGAAACTAACACAAAAAATAAAAGTAGTGTGTTTAAATCCTGGAAAAATCTTTTGCATTCTTAATACAAAACAAAAATCATTCACAAAACCCAATACTAGATATCAAGACTACCCCAATGAGGACAAAATCATTAAACAGCAACAACCTTTATTATGCTACCACTATCCCCACCAACACCAACAACTCCAGCCTTCCCAAGTCATGCCGATCCAAGCTCATGTGCCCGACCAACTTCAGTGGCTACAGTGAGCACTCCAACTGGATCAATAATTATTCGTTATAAGTTGATTTGAAGATTTTATGCTACAGTGTCTCACTGCATTTACATCTAGTTTTCAGGATCAGCACAGGTTTAGAAGTATCATCAAATACTCCTTGTCACAAATGTATAAATGTGCCCCATTGTCTTGTTTCCCAGTCCTGGTGTTGTCGTCTATAGGTGCTTGGATTGTGGATCCGGAACACCTTGGGGACCTCATGCCTCACGCAATCAAGAAAGCATCCCAAGACTTTCTGTGAACACTGCATGTAAACCACAAAAAGACAGGGAACAGCATGTGCAGTAGCACTACCTACATTATGTAATGTATGCTAAGCCAAATTAATGGATCTTCATTGGTTATTCAAAGACCAAGTCTAAGGAGCTGTCATAGAAAATCAGCAACAAACACTCAGTAGATCAAGAAATTGATATAATGCAATTCTTTCCATGTTCAGCAGGTGGTCATTATGCAACGAAACCTCAGAACTATGCATATGGAGTGCGCCACCTGCATGTGTGGCTTTCACTTGAGCTCAAGTGCTTTTCTTGGTTTCCTAGACATCCTATCCGAGCGTCCGAAGTTTTTACTACCTGCAGCACATGGAGCCTTTAAGTACATAGGCAGCAGTGGTGGCTGGTCAATAAAGGGTGCTAGGGTGCTGCCCTCTCTGGTTTAAAAAGATTTTTTTTAAATACTTATTTTCAGTGTGTATGTGTTGAAAATGCATAATTACATGTAATATATATTGAAAAATCATTATGTTTGGAGTAAAATCAGCTTTATGTTCATTCCCCTCTCACTCAGTGTTATTAAAATATCTATCCTTGGGCGCTAGAGAATGGGTCCATTCCGTGCAGCAGTGTAGCCAACTACTGATATAAGAAATGCACATAGCAACATAAAACTAACCAATCAGCGTCCTCAAATTGGATGCGTAAAAGACGAGTCCTGGGCTGGCACATGGCCCAGGCAAACCTAGCCTTTGCCGTGGGCGCCTGATCACTAGGGGCGCACTAGGAGGGTTGCAATAGTATTGAGCAGTCGTCTTGGGCGACCAGTACACTGCAAACAGTGACACGAAATAACTGCCTCATTTCCTTGCAGTTTGCATTAACCATTTGTTACATGCCGTAAGGTTTCCCGGGGCTGTGTCTGTGGGTCGCACTGGTTCTGCCTCCAGCCCTTCACCTGCTGGCTGTCTCTTCAGCTCCGCCTTCCACTCCGCCTCCTGGACTCCGGCCACGCCCCCAGGACTTCCGGGTCCTGGGGTGAAAAGGACGCCATCTAGGAACCCCTACAGCTTTTTGTTCATTATTTACTTTTGGTGGGTATTGTGATTTTCTGGACTTCATTTAGTTCAAGGGCTGTGTCTTTAGTCTTTCCTCTCATGAAGTCTGTGATGCTGAACTGAAATTCACCTGGTACCCAGTCAATGATGCCTCTGTCAAACAAAGTGGCATTTCTTTTGCCTTATTAAGTAAAAGCTTCATCCCATCCATCCATCCATTTTCCAACCCGCTTATCCGAACAGGGTCGCGGGGGGTCTGGAGCCTATCCCAGAAGCTACGGGCACAAGGCGAAGTAAAACATTCAGTTGAAACAAAAATCGAAAGCAACGTCTGATTTGTGTTAAACATGGAATAAATAACGATGGATGCCATTAACGTTTGTTAACATTTTTCATTACAGAGAAAATTGTGGGTTCTTTTTTTGTAGAAGGGTACCAACAGATTTTGTCCACATCTGAATGAACACCTGATTGTTCAAAGGTTCAGACATTTTGAGTCCTGTAATATTTTTTATTTTTTATTAATGTTTCTTTTAATTCTAATGAAATAGCCAGTGATTATATCTTGGAGCACAGGTATCCAGCAGTTTGTGGAAAGACTCAGGTAAAAAATAATTGAACAAACTAATTTAGCCTTTGTTTGTAATGGCAGCTTTAAGACACCTCCTTTATGAAGAAACTAAGCGCCTGCAGTTCTCATGTGTGATTTTGACCTATTCTAAATAGGTTCTCTTTAAATCCTGAAGATTCCGAGGGGCCTTCTTGTGAACCCTGATCTTCCACAAATGTTTACTTGGATTTAAATCAGGTTATTGACAGTCATTTTAAAAACTTAATTTTCTTTCTCTGGAACAAGTTTTCTTTGCTGTATGTTTTGGATCGCTGTCCTGTTGGAAGGTTCACCCACATCTCATCCTCATCATCCTGGTGGATGGCAGCAGATTTATTCCAAGAATCTCTTGGTACATGCCCACATTAATTGTTGCTTTAATTATATGAAGCCTGCCAGTACCATGAGATGAGAAACAGCCCCACACCACAATGCTTCCACCTCCAAACTTCACTGTTGTGTTTTTCGGTTGATGATCAGTGCCATTTCTCCTCCGAACATGGTGTGTAGTATGACAGCCAAAAAGTTCAGATTTGGTCTCGTCTGACCAGACTGCATTCTCTCAGTATTTCATAGGCTTGTCCAAATGTCACGTAGCAAACTTTAAATGCGCTTCAACATGCCTTTTCTTCAGTAATAGAGTCTTGCAGGGTGAGCGCAATAGATGTGCTGCCAGTGGTGAGCATTGCTTACGGTTTTCTCTGTAACAATTGTACCTGCTGCCTCCAAGTCTTTCTGGAGATCTTTCCTAGTGGTCCTTGGCTCTTGGGCTACCCTTCTGACTATCCTTCTGACTCCCTGATCAGAAATTTTGTGAGGAGCTCCAGTGCATGGTCAGTTGATGGTGGAGTGATGTTCCTTCCAATTGTGGAAAATGGCCCCAGTGGTGCTTACTGGAAGAATCAGAAGTTCATCTGTAACCATTTCCATTGATATGTTTTGCAACAATCAGTTTACAAATGTTTTACCCATTATGAGATGTTTCTTGTCTGACACCTTAGTAACAAAAAACTTTTTAATAGCCCATAAATATGTACTAACCCAGCTGATATTAATTTGCACAGATAGGAGGTAGAATTACTTTCTACCTATGGATTTCAGCTGGTTTCTTGCCTTTCATTACTGCTTGTTCAATACTCTTTTTCCTGGGGCATTCCACTTTATTACACATTACTTTATTTATGGACTTTTTCTGTTGATTTCTTTTTTATATCTGTGGATTTCTTAAGTTAATACCAATGTATGGTGATTTCATATGAATAGCCTCATTGGAAATATAGTTACTGTAATAAATGTTGAAGCATTCAATACTTATTTTCCCCAGTGTAGCTGACATCTGAGAGTACCAGCAGATGGTTAGAGGCAAACACACTGAGGGTACCTAAGGAACATTACAAAACATGCTCTTCAATTGAAGAAAAAAAAATGAAACAATATACACTGGGATGGGGGACACTAAGGATGAGGACATGGTCTGGACAATGTGTTATGAGCTCCAGTCTAGGGTTGGAGCCCATCAGAACAGAAAGGGTACAGGGTACAATGAAACAAACGGGGATCAGGAAAAGGGAACACGAGGAAACAAAGGGGTTATTTTTTTTTATATTTTATTCATGTGACACAGACACTTAACAAAAACCCAGTGCAACAATCCCTCAAGAGTGACCCCGGCCAAAACAACAAACAAAAACCCACATACTGAACGCACGCAAGCATACACACAATTTGCAATCGCAGTATCCGAAGGGCACACAAAGAGAATAATCCAGTAAACAAAGTCATACACTACACAATAATCACAATCCAGAAAATCACAATACCTACCAAAAGCAAACAAAAAGCTGTAGGGATTCCTAGATGGCGTCCTTGGTGAATTGTGTTAATAAAGGAGATGATGGCTCCTTTAAAAATGAAATACGAGTTGATAGAGTATTTTATGCAGTCTTCATCAGTTAGATTTGTGTGTAATTTTAATGTGGGCAAATGGGAGGGTCTGTTCACATGATCGAGTTTGTAGTTCGGAGGTATTCCATTAGATCAGACAAATCTGGTCCTGGAGGGCCGTGGTCCAGCATGTTTTGGTGATTTCCCTGCTCAGAAACACCTGGTTCTCCTCACCAGTTAATTGTCAGGTTTAAGTGAAGGATTATAAGGAATTACCCACCCCTGCTTTAGATTAAAAGAGAATATGGAGAATAGATAAGGCCCCGTGCCCTGCGATGGGCTGGCCCCCCATCCTGGGTTGTTCCCTGCCTCGTGCCCATTGCTTCCGGGATAGGCTCCGG
>JAODKL010000002.1:17044445-17054902 GCA_026780765.1 Petrocephalus schoutedeni | reverse complement strand
CAGAAGGGAACACTGCCTTAATGCACTGGTTTCCAAGGCAGTGCTTGGGGACCCACGTTTTTGCACCCCCTAAGCTCCCCGTCCAGAAAGAAGAACATATACCATCTCCAGATTCCAAAGGGCCGGGTTGGGAAACACTGCCTTCATGTGAGACTAAGCTCCCTGAGTTGAGGTCAGGCTCTTTACCCTTTCCTTCTCACTATCTTCTCCTCCGCTGTCTTTCTTACCGTCCTCTAGTCTGCCCATTCCAGCATTTGTCCTCATTGGTCACATCAGCAGCCAGGTTTTCATCATTACAGAGGGTGTGTGGAAGCGACACCCAGAACCCCTTCATAGGACGCAAGCGTTCTTTCAGGTCCAGAACCTGGGGGGGGGGGGCAGCAACACACATCATTCACCAAATGTAATTCTACTAAAAAATGAAAATTAAAAGCAACCCAATAACTCCCACTACTTAAAGAACACATTACTCATATACAATTACAGTAACTGAAAGTGTGGCCCTTTCCTCACCAGACGGTCCAGGTTGGTGCCGGCGGCCGTGGTGGGCTTCTCTTCAGGGCTGTATGTGCGAAATGGCCTCCTGCTGCCCCCTTGCTCCCGGGGGGAGCGCCGTGACCGGCTTGGGGCCGGGCGGGGGCTACCACAACCCTGGAAGACCTGGAGAAAGGGAAGATCAAGCCAGTCCTCCCATTATATGTTATCTCTTGATGGGATATCTGCAGGACACTCTAGTGAAGTCGCATTTTATTCTACAAACAAGCCAATCAGCATCCACGCTGAAAGTGAACATTTACTTTGCTCTGGCCCTCACAGGAAAATATATTACCCAAGATTTCATCTGCTTCAATCCCGTCGAGTGCCGCTTTGCATTATTGCACACCTCACTTCCTTTTCCTCTCCCCACATCCTCATTCTCTGACAATCAGAATTTCCATAACACTTTGCTTGAGGGGGCACAAATAATGTTTTATGCTATTACTTATGTATTAAGTAAACACAATCTTAGTTACATACTGATCACTTGCTCATTAAAAGATTTATTACTGATTTATTACTATAAAAGTTTTATTACTGATTGCTTAAGTTAATTATGACATTTGTTATTATATCTGTTAATTCAGTAATGGTTTACATTAACTGCACCTACATAATGCCTTTATAATGCATTCATAGTACATTCATTGCACCTTCATAATGGATTCATAGAACATTCATAAGCAGCACGTAAGTATGCCTTAACATACTAACATACCGTAACAGCTTTAAAATACATTGTTAACAAACATTATATGACATAATAACATAATGTTTGTCATTAATGTATATTAAAGTTGTTATGGTATGTTAGGGTGTGAATGTGCTGCTGATGAATGTTCTGTGAATGCATAATGAAGGTGCAGTTAATGTAATGCCTTACCGTTAATTCTGTAAGCCTTTATCAACGTCAACTACTGAAGGAACTATTGAGTTTACTACTGAAGGAACAAATAATGAACAACACAACTGAAATACTGATGTATTTCATCACTTATGTTTGTCCATATTTTGTCCACTTGGTGCCCCAGAGCCTTACCTTGGTGGAGGTAGCGACACTGTTCTCCTGCATGTGCATGATGGCCTCAGAAACCTTGACGGCAATGGAATCAGCTGCCAGCTCCATGTTGAATGGCCCCTCTAGCTTCTCTGACACCTGGATCAGAGCATCTGTGAAGGTGAAGGTGATTAATCGTCATTGTTGACGCACACAGTGCACAACAACGAAATGTGTCCTCTGCATTTAGCCCATGTAACATTGACACACAGCAGCTACTTGAGCGCCCGGGGAGCAGTGCTTGTGGACGGTACCATGCTCAGGGTACTCAGCGGTACTTGTGGGCCGGGGACTCGAACCTCAACCTTTCATTTACACGGTTGCGTTCTTAACCTTAACCATCCTTAACCTACTGTGAACAGTAGGCAGGGTTGAGAGGGAGAGGTGAGGGAAGTAAGTCCCTGTATGTGTCACACCCTTTATCGAAAGTTCAACAAAAACTGATTTAGGCAGCGGCAGTAAGGAAGCTTCCTAGACTGCAGGCTAGCTGAGGCACCACTTGGACACTCACCAATGAAATTGTTCCATTCACTGTCTAGGTCAGCCTGGTTAGCCAAACAGCCTTTCATCACGTTGAGGCAGAATGAGTGGCAGGGCCGCAGGGTGGGCATACCACGGCACAGAGGGCAGTACCACTGCCGCATCAGGGCCCGGAGGCACTCTCCACCCACATTCAGCTATTCAGGGTCAGGTCACCAGGAGGGAGTGGACAGAAAGTCATGTCAGCATTAAATCAAAGCAGGTCAAAAGCGGGCACTGGGAAGAAACACAAATATACGAGTAGATACACACGCACTCACCTTTGCTGCCTTGCTAATGATGTCACGTCCAGTAGCCAATCCCTGAACTAGTGCCCTGGCGGCTATGAATGCCCTTGACACCTGGGAGAGAAAAGGTGAGACAAGTTCAGTTCTCAAGTCATGAGAAATAACCTGTGTTGGTGTGATACGTGAACCTCTACAATGGGTCTGAGGTACCCTGCCTTACCCTCCAAACCCCACAGTCTGGCCATCATTAAATTTGGTTCTTCGCAAAAGAGAGCTGTTTGAAATGAACTGTCCTGATGAAAACAGGTGCTGGAAGAGTTTCGAGGTTCATAACATAAGAAGGGGTCATGAAAGATTTTCTTTAGATTTTGTCTTCCATCAGTTTACAGTCAAGCAGTTCACAAAATTGGCACCATTGCTACTCTGGCCAGGAGTACATATCCTACAAAGTTAATTGCAAGAGCAAAACGTACAATCAAACAAAAGACAAAACACCCTAGGGTGACAGCTACGGATCAGCCAGCATCCCTTAAGCTAGCTAACATGCGTGTAAATGAGTTTATTAAAAGAATAACACTAAACAAGAATGGTCTTCATGGGATGAAAACATGAATTAGACCATTGCTGTTATGTGCATCAAAATCTCTCCTGAGGCCCTCTGAATTTCTTTTAATTGGGTCATTTTGAACTTGAACAGACTTCTCTTGTGAATAACAGGTAAATACAAAGAGTGGGCAAGTCACAGGCATACTCAAATTGGCTGGAACGCCTTAATCCAGTTACACTCTTTGAAAGGTTATTAGTGTGGGGTTATATATTATTATTATATAGTGGGGTTCATATATTTTCCATCAATCTCGTTTATTGTTTAAACCGCCAATAAAGTTATGCCAAGTTACGTTAAGCTGTGTACGCTGTTTGTGACATAATTTATATAATGTAATAACCTAATAATAATTATTTATATTGACTTAGATCAGGTTCCATTTTACCTGCCATTTGTACAGAAATTCACATTCAGAAATTCAGGATCAACAATCCTTTTTTAACATAAATGTACTACATTTAATATTCCTGGCAGGGCTGCCAAACCCCCCCACTGACTGGCAGACGCCCGCAATTGGATCCAATTTCAGGCTCGCATGCTAAGCTTGTAATTTCTCCTGCAAATTTTACAATCCGATCCAACTGTTGTATTAACTATGAGTAAGCCAAATATCTGGTTGAGCGAGCATCTGGTGAGAATAATGTGTTCTTTCCTAAGCCAATTGTCATCTGATCATTGCTGGTAAATATCCATGTCTGTTTTCATCATTTCTTTCTGTTTTACAATTTTATTTCAGGGGAGCCACGACGTTTTTTGGGTGCTACACATACTGTTCCTCACACATAGCCATTAACTATAGTGGTGATAAAAAGTGTACACACCCATGTTTAAATTCCAGGTTTTCATGATGCAAAAAAATGAGACCACAACGAATAATTAAATTTTTTTTCAGCTTTCATGTAACATGTACAATTCAATTGAAAAACAACCCCACCTGTTAGGGGGGAAAAATATAAAAAAATAAAAAAACTTAAAAACTGGTTGCTTAAGAGCACACACCCTTAAAGCAATATTTTACTCTTTTCCTTAAATCTCTTTCAGACTGACACCCGGGGGCATTGGAGGGGTCTCCCAAGAGGGGGGCCAACGGGGGCAGGGGGATTTGGCGATTCTTGGAGGAACCAATTCTCAGGAAATTGCTAAGAATTTTGTGTGATCTTCTGCCGTCAAAAGTGGCACTTTGTGAAATTTGAGGACCGGGGGGCGCGGGGGCATTAAGCAATATGAGAAATTTATGAATCGACACAGTGAGTCTTACCTGATGCCAGTCTCTCCTTTCTCGCTTATCTGTTTTTAGCTCTCCTTACCTGCATGTGCCTTAGGTACACATGCTGTCATTCTCACCTGTACACGCAGTTTGCGAGGAAGGTCCCCAAATGGCTGTAGTTGCTCTGCATGCTTGCTGACACACTCCAGGTACTCCTCACTAAACTGATACTGGGGGTTCACCAAAGAGAAGACCCTCTCCACCAGCCGGGACCAGAACTCTGCCAGAACTTCCCCAAGGCTCACACTGCCCCCTGCAGGCAAAAAGAGGGAATTACTGCAAATATTCAGGCTTAACCTAGTGTTCAAAAGTAGCAACACAGAATTTGCTGCAATTGCTTCCATTTACAATTTCCAGTTTGGCTAAACAGTCTAAAAATGGATGGATGGAGAGATGACCATGTAAGCATGGGATCCTGACCGGTGTAGTATCGACGAAGCTCAGCAAAAAGATCGTGGAAGACACGGGCATTCTGGGTGTACAGTTTTCCATAGGTCTTGGTGAACATCTGATTCATGGACTTCTCTGCCAGGTCAATTAGCTCCCGGAAGAATTCTGAGAGAGGAAAACAGGGAACATAAAGAGTCCATTGCCATACCAGGAAGGCAATGAAAGCAATGGATTCTGTACAGCAAGTGATAACTCAATGTGGTTTTGCATAGTCCAGACTGTAAAGTGATTGGTGTAAAATACTAACAAATACATAAAATAATACATTTTATCCATCAAGATCCTTAAAAGAAACTCAAAAATGCATGAAAATTATTTTAGTAGGTATGTCATAATGTCACATATGGGTGTGTCATCAGTGACAATTAATCACTTTCACCTACGTCACACCTGATTTTTTGCTAAAAATGCATGATTCATCCTAGTCCCACACACCTGAAAAAGCCACATTAGTCTTTAAGTCTTTAAGGTCACCCACCATTAAACTTGCGGTGTCTCTGCGTGAAGGTGGTGAGCAGGAACTGGCTGGTGTCATCAGTGGCTTTCAGGAAGTCGCTCTCACTCTGGCGAGCAAGCACCTCCTCCATCACACTAGAACAGCACGTGTAATCCTGGGGACAGAGGCGCAGGTGCTCCCCTACACCAATCACAGAAATGAGCATTCAGGCCCCAGCCAGTCACGGGAAACTAGGCTTGTCCCGATCAAGGACATTGACACAAATGTGTTGAACCTGATCTCAGCAGCGAATGACCTCTCAGTGACCAGACCAACAAGTGATCCTGCAGCCAATATCAGTACTGGGCGATGACTGTGTCAACCAATGGAAGACCAGAATTAAAACAGCAATCAATGCCTCATGACAAAAAGGATATGGTGTGTTTTCTACTCACCATAAGTAAACGACAGGCCATCAATGAGAATTTATAAGGAGCCAAAAACATTTAGAAATCAGTTCAAAGTGGCAAGTAGATAATTATGGTTAATGCTTTTTCATCTCGGGCAGATTTATCATACAGATTAAAACACCATAAATTAAATTGTCTCAGGGAGGAAACCTTTGGTCCCCTTAAATTATTTGCTTAGCATGAACAACTTTTTTAATGGATAAAATATATAAAATGCATGTGATAATAATGCATGCAAGACAATGTAATTAAAGCTAAAAAGGCCATTGATTTCATAAAGAACTCTAATGAATGCTTGATATCCATATCTGTGTTTTATCTGAATTATAATAAATGCCCAGAAAAAGTGCAGGTGAAAAGACTTACAAATGGAAATATCTAATCCCAATCATTTCAATTACAATACGACTGCAGGATCCCCCTGATCTCATATGTAAACTTAACATGTTATATACCTCATTTGAGACATACATTTGCACTAAGTATACCCTGTTTGATATTTGTCTTTTTTTGTCATCCGCACTGTTTTTAATTCTTGGATTTTCAGCAGCTACGTGCTGACACCCTTCCTATTTCCCCTCTTCCCTTTGTCCTTCTCTCCCCCTGAATCATCCCCCTCTCCATTTCCATTTCTAAACTCTCCATCATCCCTCTCTCAGAGCCATCTGCTGCCCCTGCCCACGGGACACGCTGCCAATGTTTGAACACCAATGCACACAAAAACACAGTGGTGAAAACATTCAGTCACTCATACACCTGACATCCCCCTAAGCTTGTCTCAGATACACAAGCCTGCTTTCTGACATGGCCTCTCTGGCCACCCCTGACCTGCATAATTCTCACAAATGCATACTTTCATACACATGGATAGGGGCCCACATAGACATTGCATGCTGAAACCCTCTGGAAAAAAATAAAAATTACATTTACATCCATCAGTAGCTACCAGTGTTAAGACCATCTAGGGTTTTTCTATGCTTACAAAACGACCTGCACGTTTAACAATGAAATAAACACTGCAAATGGCATATACATCCATGAAAACACTTTTTTGGTGGGGCAGGTGAGTGGGCAGGTCGCAGGATCAAATCTTTGTTGTGAAGACAAAGAAAGGCATTTCACCTGTACACGTATTATGGCCGGTAGTTTTTACCCTTGCAATACATAAAATAACGCAAAAAAAATAGCGTTAAATCCATAATCACGGGTAAGTTTCTGTCATTACAGATATGTGGGCTGAGCTCGGAAACAGTGTGCTGACATCCAGACGAACGACACAAAGAAAACACCGCTTACATAGTCCGCTTTGTTTAAAAGTCACCAATGGGCACACAACTGTGCCGCCACACCAATGAACCTTTCGTTTCTTTCAAGATAATACTGAAACCCCACATGATCAAAAGGTCATCTGTGCAGATATTTGTTTGTTGCACGTTTGCCCGAGTGTTGGTTAGTCTTACCCGAGATCTGTGTCAGCGGCGCCGTGTTCAGACTATACCCCTTGTCCGCGTAGACCTGCCGACTCTCACCGCAACTCCGTCCCGCCGATGCGGCTCTGCAGTCAGTTTCCAGCGGACCAAACACACAAAGCCACACGATCGGGGTCCATGCGAGGGACAGCTGGCGAATCATCCTCGCCGGGGAATCCGAGGCGGCCGCGAAGCCGATTCTCAGTTTCAAAACAGCCGCTTGTCAGCTGCGACCAAGAGAAGGGACGAGTCTCACTTCAAGTCTGAAGGAAGCAAAGTGGTTAAATGAGTCGATGATGGTTATATTCTTCATGCAATTTCCCCCTTTTTCTTTAAATGCATTATATTAAAAATACTTTTGTTCCGATCCATATATAATGATGTTATTTTCCAGTCGATTTCTTTGTTATACAATATTGCATTTAGCCATGTGACTGAATGAAACGGCGGTGGCGTCTCTGATGTATGCCGCCGCCGTTGCCTCCGGCTCTCCAGTGGGGAGACCTACCTCGGAACAATGAGCCCCGCACCATGAGAAGCCAGAAGGGTGAGGTGTGGAAGTGGGATCGAGTCAGCTCCTCCAGGTCCTAAAGTTGCCGCCGCCCCCTGTTTCGTTATACTTGCCCTTCAGATGCTCGCTCGTTTGCTCCCTCTCTCACACACACTCAGTCCAATCCATCCACAGGCAACGTCCCTTTTGTTTTATGTTTCCACTACGAAGGATCGTGCAATCGGTTTCTGCATTTTAAACTATGTAAATCACTACGCACCACAAAACTTAAGTCATGCACGCACGACCATCAGTGAGTTACAGTTAAGCGCGGCAAGCAAGGGAGCAAGCAAGCAATTACCCCCTTGTAATAATTCATAGGCCGTTTCGCAACAATTCATCTAAGTATATAATTTATGAATATGAAATGATTGTTTGGCCTTGAAATAACCACGCCTTACAGATATAAATTGGCTGTATTTACGGATCAATTCAAAGAAGATCGCCAAAATAAAGTTATGAGTTGATTTATTTCAAATCTGAGTATTATCTCTGCTTTGCGGAATCTGTCAATAACTTTAATTTGCCAATTTAGTATACAAGGTCTCTGTGCAAAGCAGCTGCCACATTGCCATGCCGTTCCCTCAGGCTTTAGGTCACATCTGAATTTCAGATTCTGAAATCCACACCAGAATCGATCTGGGCAGGAGAAGAGGGCTAAGGGCAGAAGAAGGGGCCGGGTGTATTTTTAAATGGCTGTCTGCACCAGTAATTTCACAGAAAAAAAGAACAGGGTAAGCAAGAAATATTTAACATAACACAACCGTCTCCATCATCTTCAATTAGATTTTGTGGCATAATTTCATTATCATAGAAGTACTTGTTTAAGAATGTTTCGTTTAGTATTGTAACCTTGCACCTTAATGGCTAAGTGTTGAACATTTTGTTTGATATTACGTTTTACAAAACATATTTAACGTCCTCTAGCCCCGATACATTATATTCTTGTATACCGTATATTTGATTTAACACATCTGTATACTAACTTTAAATTCTGAAAATATTCCAAGCAAAAAAGATTAAAATGCCCAAAGCAAATACAGATTGAATCAGGCCAGACAATGTTTACAATGTTTTTCAAGTATGCTTCACATAGCGTAGCTCCATTATTAGAGAGATCGTATCAATTTATGTTGGTTAATTCACTGGTCTGCATTCCGGTCTGAATACATGCGTTATACGCGACAATCTAACAAATTCTAAGCCAATGAGGGCAGGGGACGGCAACTGGCCAAGAGCCAATCAATAGTGGCTTTCCATTTACCTCCTAGATTCTGCGCATTTGAAGACAGAAACCCCGTTTAAAAATACTTAAATTTCGAACAAGGCGATATGCTCGCTTGAGGTAGTTAATGTGTCGAATGAAAAAGAAGTAACTCGCAAAATTGCTATGGAAGCAGAAGTTCCAGAACAGCAGATGTGTTATGTTTAACTCGTGTAAAGCCAGCTCTACGCTGAAATACGAGACAGAGATCTTAATCTCGCCAGATGATAAATGGCAAAAATTATTCGCGTGACATCTACTAATGGAATCGCACCCTATTCACAATTTAAGTTTGTTGAAAATTCGCGTCGGCCCGTAATTTGCGCAAAATCTACGTTATAGAAACTATAGAAAAGTGAAAAGCCAATCACTGCCCAGTCCATATCGAGATGGCGGAATTCGATGAGCCAATCATTGTCCAACCCATATCGAGAGTACGGCTAACGAAGAGCCAATCGCTGTCCGATCTTTACTCAGACGACGACTGCCGAAGAGCCAATTACAGCACTAACTGTTTTGCGGGTGTCGCTTTTCGCGCCCAAACTAGAAGCTCTTGAGTGGTTTGTGTTCAATCTGAGGAAAAATCCGGTTCTGTAATTATTTGTAATCTGTGCAGTAATTTGCATGGAGTGTTTTCCAGTAACAGTTTTCCCTTCTAGCTTTACTTAGTATAAAGAGTTCACTAACTTCGATCATAAATTTGCAGCGCCGTCATCTTGCGGATAGACTGCTTCGTCTTTCTCCATAATTGTGGTTGGTGTCTTTTCCTTTATAAGGAAGTTGCTGCCAAGGCACCAATTGTGATTTTGAGTTCTCATACTTTGCACCAGCTTTAAACATAATAGCCATCTGTATTATGACTTCTCAGATCTGAGCTTTCGTAGCCGAATTCGGTAGCTGAAGACATGAGTCGATCAGCAGAGATGGACAACAGGTACTAACTTTGGCATTTGGGCACTTCGATCGGTGTTGCTGCATACGTTGTAAAATGTAATTAACGCGGTGATGACCGGGCAGATACATGTCATTCGGAGTTGCATAAGAATCCCAACATTTTACTGCCTTCTGCCAGTGCGGAGGAGTACTCCGATCTCCCCGATTTTGGGAGCGACTCAGAGGAAAGGATCCGGGCGAAAAAACGGAGACCCAGATCAGTGGCCATAGGAGCACCGGTAGGCCCTCCCATCAGTGACATCAGTGTCAAATAACTAGCGTTAATTACAAATTATAGCATTATCATTGTCTCCCCCGAATAAAGAGCAGGTGCTGAGGTATATCCGAGCTTGTGCAGCTTTTTGTTAACCAGAATTTTTCCTTTGTCTTCAATTTGGATTCTCTTGTTGAGGATTAAATACTTTTTAGAGAGAAAGTGGTTTGAAAAGTGTCTCCTGTCGTTCTGGTCTTTAGCCCCGCAAGCAGCCCCTACGAATGGTCAATAGCCGATTACCCGGCACCCCAAAGACTTCCACACCAATTGGGGGCCTAAGTGCTGTCAGCCAGGTGCAACAGCGGCACGAGAGTGCAGAGCAGACGGGATACCTGTACGAGGCCGTGCAGTCCGGCAGCAGCGCAGTGGTGGTGAG
>JAODKL010000002.1:17030856-17044345 GCA_026780765.1 Petrocephalus schoutedeni | reverse complement strand
GGTGCGGGGGTCACATGACCACGAACTGAACTGCAAGACAGAGGGGTGGCTAAGTGCTGCTAGCGTCGTAGCATGAGTGCAGTGCAGTTACATGGTGAAATGGGGGTGTACATCGTTGCCCCCAAGGCAATTTGATGTATTGGAAATTTTTCATTTCTCTTATGTTTCAATTTTATCAATTATTTTGATACAAACCTTTGTCATACGGGGACACACCAGTGTAAAATTGTATAAAGGCCAACTACACAGAAAGAAAAATCAAACACATACTGCCTTTTGGGGGGTGGAGCTGCCAGTGCAAATTAGTGGAATTATATGATTGTTATTTTTTTCTTTAGTGGAAAACAAAAGATTGATCTGCAGGCCAGATATAATAATGAATTATAAATGCGTCGCGGGCTGGTACTTTCGGATCTTATTCATTGTGAACAAGCCAGCAGCATCTCTCATCCTCCCCTGCAGAAAATCGCTGATTGTCCAGTGCAATCCCCATTATTATAGTAGTTGCTTTGCTGACTTTGAATGTTTATGAAGTGTAAATATCGGTCAACAAATATGTTGTGCGTCTATATGGCTAACATTACCTTTTACTTAGCTAGTTGGTTAACTACCTCAGGGTCATGACCATTGGTACCATAACTTTTAATATTGACATTCTTGCCCTACACAGCAGGAGTTTCCAAAAAGCATCATAGAGCCCTAATAATGTTCACCTTTAAAGGAGCGGTCTGCACCACAAAACAGGGACATGTTTCCTAAAAGCATCATGAGTGAAAAATCATCAAATAGTGCTTCCTATATGAATTCTAAGGAGCCTTCCCCTGCCATCCTATGTTTCGGAAATTGGCGTGCCGGCACTGCTACTCCCCGAGTGCACCTGCAGCACTGAAACGAGAGAGCACACTACCTGAAAGAAGGAGTATCTCTATTTTACCCCCAGAAATCGATTCTGACTTAACAGATCGATGCATTGAATCAGCACCTCAATAATAGATTCAGCATGATGCGTCGATGCAACTTTACACCCCTAACGGTGAAATATATTTGCTTGGTTGGCAATTGTGGATGTGGACCGGAGAGTTGTGGGTTAAACTTCTTATAAAAGAGGCTGCAATTGGGTGCGATCCGCTGCTTAAGTTGCATTTATGTACCTATCTACATAAATAAAATAGTAAAGAAGAAGCAGCGCTCTTGCTAAGATGCTATGGTAATCAAATGAATAATAGAGTGGAGAATAAATAATTGATTGTTAATGTGGAGGCAAGGTCAGTACAGAAGTGTGTGCGCAGTGGTGGCTACAGATGGGGAAGGCTCAGCCGCTTAGTGAGATGGCAGCGGGCTGATTTATGTGCAGGGGGTGGCCCGGCCCCCGGGTGGGTGTGAGGCAGGAGGAGGGCAGGATGTGGGATGCCGCAGGTTGAAAGGGGATTTCGTTTGAGAGACAAAGAGTCTGAAAGATAACGACGAAATGAGCAGATGGGTTATCTATACTGTGCGTCTTTTGGATTAATTAATTTCTTTCAAGCCGTGCAAGGCCAGACTTCTCAAATTTGGTATTTTGGAGCTGAGTTGTGGGGGAGGATTTTCAGGGGTTTAGCATAATCGTTGTTCAACCGTGATGGTAGAAATTGAAGATGCTATTTGCTGAACTGGCTGTGTTTTGCCCGCTTTTCAGCTGTGCCAGTCTGCAGGCTCCCTGGGTGATGTTGTAGATAAATGGTATGTTTCTGTGCGCCCCGAGTGCCATCAGACTGATGTATGTGTTAACATTTCAGGGGTGGTGACCAGGAAGATGCTGAACAGCATGCAGAATGCTGAGATGATCAGCAGGCTGACTAAAGAGTTCAATGAGGTAAACGTGGGTGTGGCAGAACGGACAAATCGGGGAGTGTCCAGACGGCTCCACCCTGAGTAGGATATTGGATTAGGTGTAGGAGACGGCGTGAGGTGCATTGTGGCTAAGTGTTCAGTTCCCCTGCGGTTGTGATCCCCACCAGGATTCGACCAGGTACCCGCTGTCATCCCCCGGGCCAGCATGGCGCCGGTTCCGCAGTGGCCTGTGCGAGTTCCTTCGCCTGTTAGTGCAGCGCTGTCAGAACAGCCTTCTGTACGACGAGCACCTCTTCTCCTTGGTGCTGGCGCTGCTCACCGGCATGTCCGACTCGCAGGTCCGCGCCTTTCGGCACACGAGCACGTTCATGGGTACGCCTCCGCGTGATGCATGCTCTCTTTTGCTCCGTGATAGACGTGTGTGCTGGTGAATCAGTGTCTTCCCGTTAAAGTGTCAGCATGTCTGTGTCCAACTAATAAGATTTTTAAGATTTTTTTTTTCTTGACTCTTCATTTTCTATGTACTTGTTTTGGTCATTTTTGTAGTTTATTACACTTAAACGTTTGTGTTTGGCACACGTGTATGGGGGAATGTGGCCTCTAGCCATGAAGCTGATGACGGCGCTGGTGGCGGTGGCCGTGGACATGGCCGCTCGGGTGGAGACGGCGCACCGGCGCTATGAGGCAGAGAAGAGCCGGGAGCCGGAGGAGAGGGCCCCCGAGAGGCTGGAGGAGCTGCAATCCGCCTGCGCCGAGGTATTCATCTCCACCTGCCCATCGCCCCCTACAGGCGGGGGTGGGGAGGTGTTCGGTCTCCAACTTCCAGTTGCCCTCTACACACAGGTGGGGGTCGGTCCCCACCTAAACATGGGGGGTCTCAGTCTATACAGATGCACGTGTCCTTTAACATATACCCACTGATGCATGCCGTCCATTTGCGATGCTAGTGAATTGGCGCCACTCGGTTTTTCACATTAAGCCTGTCACTCCATGAATTCCGACATTCGCCACGTTGATCGCCTTCTGCCTCGAATTCCCCACGAACCGTCACACTAAGCAGACACACCTGGCTCCACATCTCCCTGCAGTGAAGTCCTGTTTAAACACAGCAGCCAGCTACACAGCTTGCGGCATTTCTGCGCCTCTGTCTTTGTCTGTCTGTCGCCGTCCACGTTTTAGCTCCTGGAGCAGCAGACAGAGCTGCAGAGCATGATGAACACGGCCATAAAGGGCGTGTTCGTGCACCGGTACCGGGACCGCATTGCCGAGATCCGGGCTCTCTGCATGGAGGAGCTGGGGGTCTGGCTGAAGGAAAACCCAGCCACCTTTCTCAATGACGGCTACCTTAAGTACCTGGGCTGGACCCTGCACGACAAGGTATCTGCTCCCCTCGGGGGTCCGGCTCTGGGCCTGCACGCCACGCGCTGACAGTGCGCCCTCTCCCCCACACCCGCAGCAACCGATTGTGAGGCGGCAGTGCATATGCGCGCTGCAGGGCCTGTACGCCGAGAAGGACTTCGCCGGACGCCTCGAGCTCTTCACCGTCAGGTTCAGGGTGCGTGGTGGACGGCGCCAGCCGCCGTCGGGGTCCAGTCGGCCCCCGGTCCACACGGGGATGTAGTGCTGTGTGTTGTGTGCCTAGGAACGGATGCTCTGCATGACGCTGGACAAAGACGGTGACGTCGCCGTGGAGGCCGTCAGACTCCTGCTGCTGGTCTCCCGGTGAGCATGGCTGACGTGTGTGTGTGTGTGTGAGATGGGGGGAGAGGGCGACCGGGTGTGGCATCACACCCCAAGTGCTTTCAGAAACACGGAGGAGGGCCTGGCTGAGGAGGACTGTGAGCGTCTGTACCCCCTGGTGTTCGCCTCGCACCGGGGGCTGGCCTGCGCTGCCGGGGCTTTCCTGTACCACAGGTGAAGGCGTGACTCCCGTCTGCCATCCTCCAGCACAGGCGAGCGGAGGATTTCCCTTCACTTCTCTGTGTCTCTAGGCTGTGCAGCGAGGTCGACAAGGAACCTTGGGGGACGAGGGAACGCACGGTCGTCTTCCACCAATTCCTGGTCTCCTTCTTCATCCACACTCAGGTGCTAATCCTGCTATTGGCCTCCAGTTTGGGGCATTGCGGTCAGTGGCATGGGGGCTCTGCACGAGGCCTTGATTTTGTGTGTGTGTGTGCCCCCCAGTTCCACGAGCACGCGGCATATCTGGTGGACAGCCTGTGGGAGTGTGCTGGTGCCGAGCTCAGGAACTGGGAGAGCATGACCTCACTGCTGCTGCAGGAGAACGGCCAAGATGCTGGTGAGGGGGGGGGCTCCCTGCGTTTGCCTACTGGGTGTGAGCGATAAACTCTGTTAGTGATCGTCTGGCTTCTTCCCCTCGTATTTCACTTAGGGCTGGAGGATGAGGAGGAGGGCGCCCTGATTGAGCTGATGATGTCTGCCATGCAGCAGGCGGCAGAGGGCAGCCCTCCAGTGGGGAGAGCCCCGTCGAAGAAGGTCTGGGAGTTTGCGGCTGAGCTTCACTCTCCTGTTACGTCAGTGTGCTCTGTACTGCTTTGTGAAACGTGTGTGTGTGTTGGTGTGTTTTTGCACATCTGCATGGATTAGGTTATCAGCAGGAAGGACCAGAAGGTACAGGCACAGGATAGACAACGGCTCACCAACCATTTCATACTGGTGCTGCCTCAGTTATTGGCCAAGGTGACCGCAGTTCCGCTCGCACACACCAAACTCCAGCTGGTTCCTGGTCGCTCTCGGGTTTGCACGGGTTTCTTCTGGATAGCTGATTGCAAGCCACCTTGAGTGCTCGGATATCTGACCGCTCGGTGATGCAGTGGCACCTTGTCTGGGATGTCCACTAGATGATGTCGCAATATTTTGGAAAAGTAATGCGGGTAATTTGTCGGTTTAGAATGCTGTCTGTTGTGGTCTATTCTCCGTAACAATGATGTTAGGTTGCTCAGTACATAGATATCATTCGGCACACGTCTGGCTCTGCTCACATCCACCGTCTCCCTCTGCTGTGCCCCAGTACTCGCCGGATGTGCAGAAGGTGGCCAGCCTGCTCAGAGCGCCCTTGTACTTCAACCTGGAGATCTACAGCAGCAACAGTCGCTTGGGGAAGGTCGAGCAGCTGTGCTTTGATTAGTGATCTTACAGTAAGCATGTGTGTGATCTGAAGTCGGGGTCACTTTTTTGTTTACTTCCTTTATTGGACCATTGCTCCCCAGTACCTGGACCTGCTGCTCTTCCAGTTGTGTGCGATTGTGGAGAAGCACCAGGCAGACAGTGTCCTGGAGGCATGTGCCCGTGTGGGGTGTTTCCTGAGCTCCAAAATGTACACCTTATCCAGCCGAGCGGACCTGGCTATTAGCCAGCTGCTGGATGGCCTGGTGGACCGATTCACATCTGGCCTTGGTGAGCTGCTGCAGGTAGGAGCCTCTCTCTCTCACTGTCACACACACACACACACGGACGTGCTACATCTGAGGTGTCTGGCAATCCTTAGAGCCTACTTGCAGAGTGTTTATCCCAGCCTCTCTCTATCCCTAGCTTTCAATCTGTCCATCTCTCACAGGGCCCTGTAGACGAGGATGATGTATACAGCATGACTGCCACCTTAAATAGGATAGTGGCTTTCAGTAGGTGTGTGTCATTCCTCTCCGCAAGAGGTTTTGTGTGTGTGTGTGTGGTTCTGCAGTCTTTATTTCTCTCACAGCGCACAGGACCTGACGGGACGGCAACTGTTTGGGCCTTGCCTCCAGATCCTGAAGAGAGGGGTGGAGTCCAGACAGCCCATTAGAGAGGTGAATCTCCGCCCTTCCCACACACACACACACACACACACACAGAGTCGGGGATTTCCACCTTCGGAAAGCCATTGTGTTGTCTTTGTGCTGCAGCTGATGGTTCCCGCTCTGAAGTGTGCCAGTGCTCACCTACTCTGGGAGAACGTGAAGATCAAGTACTCACCCACTGAGGTGCTGTGAACACGCAGGCCTGGCTCGCTCTTCTTCCTTTTGTCCTTCTCTCCTTATTCTCTCAGGCGGTCTCTTTTCAGGCAGCAGCGCAGAGGCTAAAACAAGAGGTTCGGTCTCTGTTCCGAGTCTGTCAAGTCTGCTTATCTGTGGCTGAGGCAGAGCTGCGAGACCAGGTGAGTGTGTGTGTGTGTGTGTGTGTGTGTGTTGGTTGGCTTAACCCACAGGCATGCATGCTTCCTGTTCCAGGCCTTCCTGTGGCTTTGTGACCTGCTGGTGGTGTTCAGCGCGAAGGCTGTCCATGGAATCTCTGCCCTTCAGACGTTGGCCTGCCCCCCCAGCGAGTCGCTCCGAGCCGAGATGGCTTCCTTCCTCATTGACTACATCTTCGCCGAGTCCGACGACGGCCAACGGAGTGAGACGTCTGGGTTTCCCTGCTGCTTGTTTTGGGGTGGACAGTCACCAGTGTGTGTCTTTGTGCCTATTAATGTTTTTGTTGGAGGAGAGGGGCAGATGTTACCCTCTCTGCCCCTTAAGACCCTCCTTTTTGTTTTTTTAACTAATCTAAGCACACATACACCAGTCCCATGAAAGGAGAAGCTGTGGTGATCACACTTCCACTTAGACAAGACGTTCTAGCCCTGCCAAGTGTCCCAGAACACAAACCTGCCTCTAGTCACTCTTGTACCATTTACACACCTTGTAATTCAGTGTGGTGGGTTAATGGTCTTGACCTGCACCCTCATCTGTGCCCTTGTCAGCGTTTATTGAAAAGGGTAAGCTATGGGTACAAGTCTGGTAAAGGGTACGATACGTTTGGGTCTGAAAAGCTAGACCGCCATCTGTGACTAGCTGAAGAGGAGGATGTGCGTCTTTCCCTGCCGCGCTCCTTCAGGTGACGACGAGGGGGCGGTTCTTGGGAAGATCACAGCCCTGCAGAGGTGTCGGAACCAGCTGGCCGGATACTGCAAACTGGTGATCTTCGGCATCCTGGATCTCAGTGCCGTCTCTGACGTATTCAAACATTACAACAAGGTGAAAGGAGGGAGGGGGAGAGAGGGATGGGAAGATGGGAAGGAAGAGTGGAGTGTGAGAAATGAAGCATAGCGAAGGTGTATATGTTGGGGGGGGGGGGGTCTCTGCACATGAGGGGGGGGTGTGAAGGAACCGGAGAGGGACAGATGGAGCAAGATGTGGTGTAGGCTGACTTCCTGTCTTCCAGTTCTATAAGGACTATGGTGACATCATCAAAGAGACGCTGAGTAGAATCAAGACCATCAGCCCAGTACAGAGCGCCAAGACTCTGTGTCTCTGTCTGCGGCAGGTGTGGATGTTTTATGTACCCCATGGGGACACTTCCCCTCAAAAATTTACACAGTAAACCCTTGAAAATGTGCTTCGTGGAGACGTAAAATACTCCAAATGTGAAATATATGCTTTAATTACCTTTCATAAGTTCGTTTTTTGGCGGGAGGCTTTGGGATGCATTTCAGGTATTGGAGACGGTTTATGTGCCTTCTGAGGTAAATGTGCACTGAACAGTAATGGCATGAGTGCTGTGCCCCTGTCCCCCTCGCCAGCTGTACTCGGAGCTGCCCTGGGAGCTGGGAGTGGAGGGGGTGTCTGCCAGCCCCGAGTTCAGGGAGATGCGAGAGCTGGCCCGCCGCTTGGCCATGACCTTCGGCGTTGACCTGCAGCGCGTCCGCAAGCCGCTGCTGTCCCTGCACCAGTCAGTGGCTCAGGGATTTTCCAGTTTTATTTAGCCAGTGACTTCTTTTCCTGAACTGAACTGCTTTCTGCCCCCCCCCCCCCCACACACACACACACACACATACACATTCCTTCTTTTTCTGTCTGTCAGCTGCTCCTAAAGCCCTTTGTACATATGCATATCGAAAGAGCAGTGCATGGCTGTGTTGGCAAGTTCTAAGCTTCCTTACGCTTAGAGGAATATTTCCAAAGCAGTACATTTATGTGACAGCCAGTCCTCACTTATCCAAAAGCTGTGCTTAGTTTTCTTTTATCCTGAAAGTAAATTACTGTGTGTTCATTCCCTCTTCATGTTCCTCCTGCCAAAAAAAAAACATTGGCACTAGCAAAAAATAAATAAATAGAAGAAATGAACATCTAAAGGGAATAAAATTAGCTGCCTGGTTTTGCTGTAGCCACTATTAATGAAACACATTTCTATGTAGTATCACAAGGAAATGCTTCAATTTAGTTCTGGGGGTTAATTCTCAGTGCTTATCTGTCATAGTACTCTGCATTCTTCTCTGCAAATTGAGTATGAACATTAACACTCTCCTTAGGTTTCCTGTTTCACGGTATTTCACCAAAGCTTAACTTTAGGTCCATTATTGGCAGGCTTATTTAAATAGACTTCACCATCAACATTCGTCACTGTTCAGCCTGACTTTAAGAGTTCTCTGCTCTGCCCCAACTTTTAATTAAAACGAAGCCGTTTTCCTAGCTGGAGTCGTGTACATTGGCGTCTGTGTGAGGCTGAGCCTCCCTCCGCAGGGATGGCATCCAGTTCTCGTTGCAGGGCGCCGGGGAGACAGACGAGCCCCCCCGCAACCTGCTTTTCTTGGATATCCTCAGCGAGTTCAGCTATAAACTCCTGCGTCCGGACCGAGCTCAGCTGTGAGTATATCACAGGGTCATTTTTACCAGCAAAACTCCAAAGAGGCATTTTAATTTTTATTTTTTCCGTGATGGGGAAAAAAACTTGTATAGTCACACATCTGTTACACAAGCATGCACCTGCTCACAGGTGTGAAAGCCTTCTTATGCCCTCTTACTCACAGAAAGTGAACAGCACAGTGCAATATATTTCCCCACCTCTTCCCTCCTAGTGTAAGGTTTCTGGAAAACCAGGCTCCCACACCACTGCCTGCCTGGCCACCCATCATGCTGTACCAGCGCTCCCTGCAGGTGGTCGCAAAGCTTCGCACCCCCGCCCACTCCCCGGAGGAGACGCCGATGTCCAAACGCCGGCGGACCGAACCAGCCAAGCAGGCAGATCGAAAAGGTCTTTACGTGGGGTGGTGATGCTAATATGGGACATTAGATGAGTAATGCTTATTCCTGAGGGTGATTTAATTACAAGTAATATCTATTCAGAGGAAAGTACTCTGTGCCTAGAGTGCAAATGGAATGTCCCTTTTAGCTCTGAGCTAAATGTGTTTGAAGCACACTTAATAATTTGTCAGAAATGCAACCCTTTTCCAGGTTTAAGTCACGCTTCCGACGTGAGTCAGATTCTGTCTTTGGAAGCAGAGGTCATAAGGCTGGGGGATTGGATGTGTGAAATGCTATTCCATATCGGGGCACATAGGCAACCACACCCCCCCCATAGACAGTCACACTAGATGGGCCATTTATAGATGCCAGTTCACCTAAATGGGGGGGGGGGCAGTATTGTCCAATAAATGCTGACTGATTATTCCAACAAGTTCAAATGCCCAGTCAAGCTGCTGACTAATAAAACTCCGCCCACCAGGCTCTGTCTCCAGGGCGACTGGAACGGCGTCGGTGAGTAGCAGTAGCAAGCTGTCCATCCCGTCCCTGACATCCCCGGCATTGAAGAGGCCACTTGTGAGATCACCGGTGGCCCGCGAGGACCCCAGTGTGGCGCTGAGTGTGTCCAGTGACGAGCTGGTCTCTGAGCCCCGTTCCCAGGGCGATCCCTTGGAGAGGTGTGCACCAGCCTGCCTCTCACTGTGTCAACTTAGCTGATGATTTTGAATACAGTGGTGACACAGGGACACCTGATCTATCCTGCGTCATCTTCCCGACACTGCACTATGTTTAAAGGGGCTGCTGGCCTTGTGTGCTGCCTGGTGTGATGCTAAAAAGCTGGTTCTGCTGTCCCTGATTATTCTGTCTGCATGACTGATTCCTGTGAGCCCTTTGTTTTTACTGATGACTTCTTTTCAGTCTCCACAAAGGGAAACTCAGTTTTCTAAAAAATCTGACTACAGTCAAACTAAAAATGCTAAAAGGCTGTTTGGTTACTTATGGTTAAGGTTACAGTTGGGTATTAGTTAAGATTAGGGTTAGATTGGATTGATTAGGGTTAGATTAGATTGGGTTTGGGGTTTTTCCCGTATAGATGGATGGATGGTCCACACAAAGATATGAATACAAGTGTGTGTGTGTGTGCGTGTGCGTGCGCGATATCAGTCATTGGGTTTATGGCCCTGCCTGTGTCGTCCCCACTGCAGCGTGCCCCCCAGCAGAGGAGCCTTGCGAAGACACCAACGGCCAGTTTTACTCCCCCCCAGCACCCCCTCAACAAACAGTGATCTGGACTCTCAACTCAATTTGTGAGTGTGTGTGTGTACAGGTTTTTGCTATACTTGGGAGGACCAAGGGACCTCACAAATGTAGCAAATCCTCAAAAAATGTGACTAAGGAGGTAATTTTTTCAATTCTCACTACTTCAGACTTCATTTTATAAAAATCTGTGAATGATTTTTCAATCGAAAAAGTAAAAATGCCACAAGTCTTGTATTTTGCGTGGTTACTTATGGTTAGGGCTGGGTTGTGGTTAAGGGTGTGGTGACTGGGATTCTGTTTTTTTTCCCCATAGAATTTATATAATATAGCAGTATAGTAATATAGTAATACAAATGTGTGTGTGTGTGTGTAAATGTGTCTACATCAGTGCTTAATATCATGTGTTTGGTTCTTGGAAGGTTAACACTTATTGAGGAAGAAGACGAAGAACAGGATGACTTGAAAATCGTGGATTTAGACACGATCACTCAGGTGAGTCATACTGAACTTTACATGCACTTCCTGTGTATGCTGTATTCTTATAGTATGGGGGTCGAATTCAGTTAAGAAATTATGATAATGCCTTTCTCATTTTTCTGTAAGAAATTAACCAAAATAAAAGGACCATTTTCTCCCCATGCTCAGCCTTCTAGTAAAAACTCTGTCAGCTTTCTGGAGGAGCTGTTTAACTGAGAAGCGGGAGGCTGAAAGAGGAACAGCGAGTTCTCCAACGTTGTCACCGGTTGTGTTCTTCAGCATTGTTTTCTTCTCCATAATGCAATTCATGTGTTCTTTTATTAGTCCTGTTCTTGCCTTTGTTCTAACAAATTGAGTGTTTATAAATATCTTTTTGCTGCAGTTCCCTGTTTTGTGTGCATTCTTTATGGGCAAGGAACATATTTCCACAGAAGGGGAATTTTCAGGACCCCTGTGGCATGTAATACAGCCATGAAACAGTATCATGTTGAGGTCAAAGCTTCTCAGTGTCTGTTTTTTTTTCAGATTGACAGTAAATACAAATAGGGTGTTTATTCATACAAGGGGCTTATATGCTAAAATATTAAAGATGAGATAAATGATTTAAAGCTAGTTTTGTGCCCAAAAGTAACCTAATAGGCAGCAGGTTGCAGATGTGGCCTTCGCAGCCTGGGTGAAGTCCTGCTGTAATATCCCTGGGTAGGTAGTTATTTAGGATAACCCGTTAATCTTTGAGGTGGTACCGCGGTTAGAACTTGAATTGACAAAACTAAGAACATTCCAGTTCTTAACATCCAGAAGTTGTCTGTACATGTTTATTTACATTATGCGATTTCTATTTCAATAGCTTCCCATTCAGCTGTGTACACAGGATGCTTATTTAGTTAGTTAAGGATTTTAATATGATGCATTATCATTAATACTTAGTAAATGGTAGAACCCACCCTGGTGGATAGTCCTTTTGATTGTTGTCCAAATCTGATAACATCCATTTGTGATGATCTGGAAGGTTTCCCAAACTTAGGAGGGCCATGGAGCCGGAGATGACAGGCCTCAGTGACCAGAGGAAACCGCTTTTATTCCACTTGCACTTTTAATTAGTTAGCTCTGGAATAGCTGTGGGCTAAATGAATTTGCATAAATATAAAAAAGAATATACTCTGCAGCTTCCATGTTACACTAAAGTCTAAACATGTGTATTAGATGATGGATAACTCTGAAAGTGGAAATACAGAAAAATCCACAGATGCATTTAACCTATTTCCTAATTAAGCATTTGTTTGATTCTTACTGAAATTTGAATAGTCTAAAATAAAATAATTGATGCTTGTCTAATGCAGGGTCATGGAAGCCCCCAAACCTGTGAAAGCATTGGGCAGAAAGCAGGTGATGACACTCATACCCCAGAATCAAGTCCAACCCTGATGTGCGACCATTATGATTTAACCACCTGAATTAATTTTTTATTTGAAACTAATTATTTCTACCAACTGAAATTAAGGGTTTGGAAATGGGAACTGTGAGCACTCTAATTTATATTACTGGACTGCTGGGGGGAATAATTAGCACAAACATACAAGAAACAGTCCTATCCATGCTGGCAACTGTGAAAGGTTGAAGCCACGGTGTCCTTCGTTTTGCATACAAACAGTCCTGGAGTGAAGTTAGAAAAATACTTTGAAACGACCATACATTTTACTCTATACAACTGGCTTCTTTCAGAAACAGTTGGACAATTAACGTGCATAATGGATTCGGAAGCAATGTATAAGGAATCGCCTGTTGCACGCGATATTTTTACGTGTTTCGAACATCCCCTCTGGGGATACTAGTTGTCACCTCCTATCTCTTTCCACCATTGAGAGATCTGCAATCTGTCTCTCTAAAAAGACGCCCAACATTTTTTTTCGCGCCGGTGGCCTTCCACATCTCTTTCTATTGGGCAGAAAAAAGCATGTGATTAAGTTGCTCTGATGGAGTTTTCGCGCCACCACCGGTACTCCACCCAAAATGCCAAATGCTCTTTTCTGATTGGGTGTGCAAGAAGCCGAACGCGCGCCTGTTTCCCCGGCTGGATTCGGACGTGCTTTAAGAGTTACAGGTTTGACTTACGGCAGTTTTGAGATATAATAGCGTTTAAAAATCTGGAAAAAGAGACTTTACTGCCTGCTTGGACGAATACTCCTAATTTGCGTTTTGTTGCTTTCCGTTTTAAGGGAATATGGCTCCGAAGGACTACCTTGCTGAGAAGGGTAGGTTACTTTCTGTAACTTGTGTGTACAGCTGTACAGATGTAAACCAAAAATAAAAACTTAAGCAACAGCATGGTTGTATGAGCTAATTATGCTAGAATTCGGGATCAGTAAATGAAAACCGTCACTTGTGAAAATATCCCGCGTAGACTGTTGTTTTATTTTTTCTTTAGCTAAATCGTTTACAAACACTATAGGTACGTGTGACGAAGTATTGCGGTAACTATCCCGGTCAGTGGTGGTGGGGTTTCAAGTGCATTGTTAATCCCTTTGGTGGGCAGTCCTGCGCTTTAAACTTTTAATTTGAAGCAGTAGTCATTTTGACTAGTTAATTCACAAACTAACTATCGTTTCGATTTTGCCATTGTGACCCGGATGCAGCCCGTAGACAAAGAAGCACGCTCGAGCAGCACATGGCTATAGGGGGAGGGGCGAATAACTTCGGTCACGCCAACTAGTTTTCTAGTAGTTTCGTGTAAGTTGACTGTGTCTTGATCGACGGGCCAGGTAGGTTAGATGTCACTCGCAATGCAAGTACCCAGCTCTGTAAGCTCTATTGAGCCATTTGTGTAACTAGCCGGACTTGGTGGTGGCTGTTATTTACTCAGTACGACAATCATCTGTTACAAATAGCCGATCCAAGTCCTGTTTGGATCGCCTACCAGATTTTTT
>JAODKL010000002.1:17010132-17030756 GCA_026780765.1 Petrocephalus schoutedeni | reverse complement strand
GTTATTTACTCAGTACGACAATCATCTGTTACAAATAGCCGATCCAAGTCCTGTTTGGATCGCCTACCAGATTTTTTTGGTGGAACTAAATGATAATAAAACGTGCGTGGGTATGCGTCATTACTTGTATTTCCAAGCTGCGTGGTGGTAAGATTTCTTTGCAAAGAATGCGCGAGAAATACATGGTGTCGTTTGTATATCCGTTGATCCTGGATTTATTGGAATATTGGTTTTGAAATGTATATGTCTTAAAGGTGACGCTCACCTTGCGATTGTTGATGAAACTGGCTTTTCGTGACGACTTGTCAAGTGGTTGCCAAAGGGTCGCTTTGGGCTGCAGTCTCCTTTGCTTTTTGCGGAAACAGTATCGCATATACGGGCTAACACGCCTGGTGTCCTGCAGGTCCAGTCCGCCTTATTGCTGTACAGTCGCGGTTTATTAGCGGTGTTTCTGGTGCAGCCACGCCCCGCTGCCCAGTGCCTCACAGTGACATTACATGCTGGATTGCAAAAAAAAAAAAAAACAAGACGCACATTATCACGGGGTAAAGTCGGCTTTTATGGGACTTATCGGCAGATGGGCGAAATAGCGCCGCGTCCTGAGTGGCGCAGCATGTTGTCGGCGTCGCAGGCGGGACCGCGGTCATCCCTAGCGCAGCTCTTAAAGTAGCTTTGCACGAACCACAGACCCAGTTTCCTACTTAAAATGAAATTTAAATCTGTCCGTTGCGCAATCGTGTATACTTTATGCGAATTACAGCTGCGCGCGTAGACTAAAGCGCTGGGTTGGTAGGGGAGGACTATTTGTCCAGCGGAGGGATAGCGGTATCCCTGCTAGGTGTGCGGGGGGAGTTGTAGAGGTTCTGGAGCCATGTGCTTCTTTGTTTACAAAAACAACGGCGGACGGTGAAGTGGAAGAAGGAAGCGAGGTAATAACGTAGGAGGAGGGTGAGGGTGCGGAGTGTGCGGGACTGCCGTGCTGGAGCGGATCGGGCGCGTAGCGCGATTATCCCGCGTCGGGCGAATCCATCCAAACATCACTGATTTGTTTGTCCCTTGCGGGGGGAAGCGGGGTACAGCCTGTCCTGCGTAAAGCCGTGGGCTGTGTCCACATGCGCTCTTTTACTTATTCCCCGTGGTTTCTTCTTTGTTTATTTGGCTGTTTAATTGCGCTTCTATAAGTCAATAGGAATGCGGTGCCCGTGTGTGTGTGTGGCGAAGGGCGATGCTCTTGGTTTGGTACCCAACAAAAGGATTCGGAAATCGCAGGGACGCTGTCATTGAATGCAGCTAGCTAAGTGATCGAGGCAACCGCGTTGTTACTGCTGTATTTAACTTGGCTAAGTTTTTTTTCTTCCTCCCACCCTCTCCATCTCTCTCTCATTCGTTGCTTTAATTTTGATTTAGTTTCTTCTTATTTCCCCTGCTAGCTGCTAAGTAGAACTGTTCAATACTGTTTTTTTTAGCGGTCTTTGTTTTTGAGCGATTGCCGAAGTGGGCATCTTTCGAAGGATTTAATCGGAAATCCTGGTGAATCTAACAGTGTTGGGACCCACACGTCCAAAATGTGAATAGTATGCGTAGGGCTGAATTTCGTACTGCGTTTTTTTGGATACGTAGAAATGCTTCTTATAGTAACACAAACACACATTCAGTGTTTTAAAAATAATGTTCCCAGGCCCTGGGAATAAGGTTGTTCTGCCAGTGGGGTGAGGGGGGCGACGTCCGAGGGTTTGCGTGTCACGTGGTCCCGGATTTGTTTACAAGCTGATTTCAGTGCTGCTGCCCGGAACTGAAACCAGGCGCACTGTCCTGTACCTGTGGTCATATTTTTCCAGATGTTCAGGTTAATCTTGCAAATTTGACATGGCCAATGTCATTAAAAGGAAAAAAAAGTATAGATTGCTGCCAGAATACCAACATTTTAAACTGGTAAACTGCCATTGCAGATACATTTAGGTTTCAGACACTCTGCTGACTTGATCAGGCACCACTTAGTTCGGCAGCACTTAGGTGTAGCTATAGTGCATGCAGACAGGCATATTGTGGTCAACAGTTGCACATTACATTCAGCTAACTGGATGATCTTTCACTGGCCTTCTCATCGTCTGGTCTGGCTATTCTTTTACCTTTGTTCCCATCTGGCATTTTGTTACATGTGTTAAATAAGGGGTATTTCTTTCATATGTCTGCAAGCTTATTGTATTGTCTTTATAATCTGGAAAAGACACATTGTCTTGTCTGAAACCTAACAAATGGAAAAACCCAGGCTTTGAAATTTGTCAGCCTGTCCAGGCTTACACTTTCTTCGAAGGAAGAAGTCGCTGAAGGCATTAGACCTTCCTCAAATGTCTCCCAGTTCAAACTGATAAATCTGTATTCAGTATTATTTTGGATGTGTATTTTACAACAGCATTTGTTCAATACATGCATCAAATGTGACATTTTGTGTTTTAGTATTGATCTTGACAGAATGGCATATCTCCCAGTTAACCTAGTAAAACAGTACAGTGGTTTAATATAGAAAGTGTTCCATGATGAACTTTTCACATTTTAGTTTTATGTTTACGGTAACTTCTGATTCCTGAGAGAGAACATTTCCATGAATATCTCTGGCTGGCTGCTCTGCTGTGTAATGACCTCCCAGCAGCCCCTGTCTTATACCTAATCTGACATTGTTTCCCTTCTTAATTTATTTTAGAGAAGTGCAGGAAGTTTCTGCAAGAGTTTTACACTGATGATGACTCTGGGAAGAAGGTCTTCAAATATGGAGCCCAGCTGGTGAGCACTGTGCATTAGATTTGCTGGTTTACTGGGCTCTGATTCTTATTGGGCAGAAAAACAGCATCTCATATTCTGTGGAGTTGGTTTAGAAAGTTCCCCAGAATGTGTCTGAGTACAGAGGAGTGGTCTACATAAAGATTATCACTGTTAGGGTGCTGAAGATGAAGATGTTAGTAACAGTCCTGACTGCTAGCGTAATTGTCACACTTGTATGGCAAGCAGCCATGAGAAGCACAACAGAACAGAGCTGAGTGACAGCATGTGTACAAATGTGTGTCTCCCCCCCCCCCACACCACCAGGTGGCGCTGGCACACCGCGAGCAGGTGGCCCTGCATGTGGACCTGGACGACGTGGCGGAGGAGGACCCTGAGCTGGTGGAAAGTGTGTGTGAGAACACAAAGCGCTATGTGGGCCTTTTTGCAGACTCCATCCACGAGCTGCTGCCCGAGTACAGGGAGAAGGAGGTGAGGGTCCTACCATGGTGCTACGATAAGCCTAAGGTCAGCTGTTCAAGCCCAGGTGTGAGAATTCTTCAGCCAATCAGTCCTCTAATTAGTGATCTAACTAGGGAATGGCAGCAAAAACCCCCCACACACAACGGCCCTCTGAATAAGATTGCCCACCCCTGTGCTGCACACATTACAGAGTGGTGCTCCTGCCTACCTGGTCTACCATGTCAGACAACAGTGAGCAAAAGTGTGTATGAAATGGGTGATGGTTTCTTTCTTCAAATTATCAGGCTCCTTAAACCAATGGTGTACATCTCCACCCCTGTTGCATTATATTACCATTGTTAATATTCAACCTGCGCTTTACCATTATCTGCACCTCACGCTTAATTATTCTGTGGTGCATTTGCCATATTGTGCATATTTCTTGTTTTCTTGCTATTATTGCAGTTTGTCCTGTCCTCCAGTGCCCTACCCTGCTCCTGTAGCATGAGGATGTCATCCAGTTCCCCGCCCCAGCCTTTTACATGTGTGCTGGGATTTGTTAATGCTGGAGTAGAAGCCTTTTCCTGTCCCTTCCGCTGTCATGTTCTTGAGTCGTGTGATGCTGGATGATTTTTCTGTCACTGTGTTCAGTACTCATATTCTGCTGAGTCCCTTAACCCCTGCTGAAATTTCCCCAGGTGGTGGCGAAGGACTCATTGGACGTTTACATAGAGCACCGCCTGATGATGGAGCAGAGAGGCCGTGACCCCAACGACATGCGCGACCCCCGGAATCAGTACCCGGCGGAGCTCATGCGGAGATTGTGAGTTGCTGGGGCCTGTAAATTCAAATTTTACGATTTGCTTTTCAGTCTGAAATCGAATTTTGAAATGCAGAAGCAAGGTTGAGTATTATATGTGTTGAAATGTCTGTTTATACATTTCGTAATTTGTTTTGTGGTCATGCAGTACTGTTGTGTGTTCTGAGGGTTTTACAGAAAAATAGCGTTACACCTTTTATAATGAATAATCTCTGTACCTTCAGTTGCTGGGGTTCTACATCTGGCCTCTGTCTCCCCCTCCAGCGAGCTGTACTTTCGCGCCCCCAGCACAGCAAAGCCAAGGGTGGTGCGGGAGGTGCGGGCGGACAGCATCGGGAAGCTCGTGACTGTGCGCGGCATTGTGACCCGAGCCACCGAGGTTAAGCCCATGATGGCAGTAGCCACCTACACCTGCGACCAGTGCGGTGCCGAGACCTACCAGCCGGTGGGTGGAGCTGCGAGTCCGGACTCCACTTCATGGATAGCTGTCATTCCTGCAGGCTAATCCCCCCACCCCCCATCTTCTGCCCCTCCAGATACAGTCCCCCTCCTTCATGCCCCTCATCATGTGTCCAAGCCAGGAGTGTGTCACCAACAAGTCTGGGGGGCGCCTCTATCTCCAGACCCGGGGGTCCAAGTTCGTCAAGTTCCAGGAGCTGAAGATACAGGAACATGTATGAAAAGTCGCCATGATAACGAGACCGTTGCGTGCAATGTGTGTGCGTGACTGATATTGGCTACGTTGAAGGCCTCTTGCCAGGATTAAATGGAGGATAGGTAGATGTGCCATGTGTCGGGCTGTAATATAATCTCTGCTCTTTTTGCTGACACAGAGCGACCAGGTGCCCGTGGGCAACATCCCCCGCAGCATGACGATCTACGCGCGGGGTGAGAACACCCGCCTCGCCCAGCCGGGCGATCACGTGTCCGTGTCGGGCGTCTTCCTCCCCCTGCTCCGTACTGGCTTCCAACAGGCTGTGCAGGTGAGCATGCAGCTTCCGCCGCTGTTTAGTCAGGGTATGGGCAGTGTGTGAACTCCTGTCCTTTCCCAGGGCTTGCTGTCAGAGACATACCTGGAGGCCCACTGCATCACACTGCTGAACAAGACTGAGGACGATGAGCTTGGTGTCCAGGAGCTGAGTGAGGAGGAGCTGCGGCAGATCACAGGTACGGGTGAGACGTTGTGGGATTGGAGGGTTGCTGTAAGATGAGTCGCGTAAGATGTTCTGTTTAGTCTGATGGCACCTTTCTCGTCTCCTAGAGGAGGACTTCTATGAGAAGCTGGCAGGATCCATCGCCCCTGAGATCTTTGGCCATGAGGACGTGAAGAAGGCACTTCTCTTGCTGCTGGTTGGGGGGGTGCAGCAGGCCCCCCGGGGTATGAAGATCAGGGGTAGGTTTGGCGGTGATCATTGGGTGCTGGTCAGCACTTGCATGCATCAGATCATGTGATGCGAAAGTGGGCATGCTTCTGGTTCTGATCTCCATGTCTGCCCCTTGCCCAGGTAACATCAACATCTGCCTGATGGGTGACCCAGGTGTGGCAAAGTCCCAGCTGCTGTCCTACATCGACCGCCTGGCCCCGCGCAGTGAGTGCCCCCGCCCTGCTGCCAGTGTTCCTGGGGGTTTCTGTGCAGTAGATGCGTCGAAGATGACGAACAGTGAAAGTTTATACTAAGTCAGAATATGGTTCAGTCACCTGTGGAGTTTGCATGTTCTCCCTGTATCATTATGGGGATTCCTCCAGGTACTCTGGTTTCCCCCCACAGTCCAAACAAACATGCTGAGGTTTATTGTAGTTAGCAAATTGCCTATAGATGTGCGCTTGTGACTCAGTGGTGTGTGAGTGAGCCCTGCGAAGGGTTGGCGCCACATTCTGGGTTGTTCCCTGCCTTGTGCCCGTAGCCTCTGGGATAGGCTCCGGACCCCCTGCGACCCTTTTTAGGACACATACTTTCAGAGAATGGATGGATAGTACCCATTGGTAGACAGAAAGTGATACATTTACATTATTCGGCACATGCTTTTGTCTAGAATTATGTACATGTGGGGATCGGACAGTATGGTGATCCAGCATCCCTGGAGCAGTTTGTGTTACGGGCCTTGCTCAAGGATCCAGCTGCCAGGTGTGTGACAAAGGCACATGTCTGGATCCAGTGTAGCAAGGTGAAACCTAGGTCCAGGTCCTGGATGAGAGGCTAGCTTTGCTGTTGGAGTGGTCTGCAGGCCCAGAGAGCAGGCGCATTCCTATCTCTGGCAGCTTTTAAAAGTTGTCCTGCCTCCCCTTTCAGGCCAGTATACGACAGGCCGTGGTTCCTCTGGAGTGGGACTGACGGCGGCCGTGATGCGTGACCCCCTCACTGGGGAAATGACCTTGGAGGGTGGGGCTTTGGTGCTTGCTGACCTGGGCGTGTGCTGCATCGATGAGTTTGACAAGATGGCCGACGCCGACCGCACAGCCATCCACGAGGTCATGGAGCAGCAGACCATCTCCATCGCCAAGGTTTGCATTTACAGTTTATTTTAAGCTCTGAAGGTTGGAGGTGGTGTTCTAATTCAAATGGCTTAACTATAGAGCCTGGTGTGTCTGTGTGATTATTTATTTTTTTTTTTTATGGTTTGTGGTTTTGTTTGTTTATTGTGAAATTTTGCTAGGCCTGTTTGCTCAGTTATGCTGCCCCCTACAGGCAGGTATAATGACATCCCTGAATGCTCGCTGTTCCATCCTGGCGGCGGCCAACCCTGCCTACGGCCGCTACAACCCGCGCAAGAGCATCGAGCAGAACATCCAGTTGCCAGCAGCGTTGCTGTCCCGCTTCGACCTCCTGTGGCTCATCCAAGACCGGCCCGACCCGGATGGTGATCTGCGGCTCGCCCAGCACATCACATACGTGCACCAGCACTGCCGCCAGCCACCCACGCACTTCACTCCCATCGACATGAAGCTTATGAGGTGACAGCCGGCGTTGGCCTCCTAGTCTGTTGTAGTGCCTCAGGCCCTTTTTGGGCACCTGCTTGAATCCCCGTCTTTTGGTTTCCAGTCATTCTCTAGCTCTGTAAATGGCTGTGGTTTGCAGTGGCCCTTCCCTGCCTAATGCAGACCTTCCCTGCCAGGCGATACATCTCCCTGTGCCAGCGGCGGCAGCCTGTGGTGCCCGAGTCTCTGGCCGACTACATTACAGCTGCCTACGTGGAGATGAGGAAGGAGGCGCGGGTCAGCAAGGACACCACTTTCACATCCGCCCGCACCCTGCTCTCCATCCTGCGCCTCTCCACAGCCCTGGTGAGACCCCTCGTGCTACGCGTGCGCTCACCTGCCGGCCAATTCCAGCGATTCTGCCAGTGAGGTCCCTGCCTCTCCTTCCTGGTCGGTCCTGTGTGCGTTAAAGTGCTTACAGTGCAAGTAGTGGTGTTTGCCGGCCTACTGCATTGCGAGCACTTTTTTCCCACGCATGACTCCCTCCTCAAGCATCGACTGCCCCCCCCCTTCCCCTCGACATACACGTAGACATAAACGAGGCCTCTGGGTGTCCAAAGTGCTGTTTTTGCAGGTAGCTCATTCTCCAGTCCTACTGCTAAAGCAGCACTTCACGACACGTGGACTGCGCTTCGCTTCACCGTCTTACTCGTGTATACATTGCTTTCTTCATCTCTCATTTGTGGCTTGACCACAAATAACCCCAAATGTATGTGATGCCCCGTGCAGAGCACACACAGGTCATGCTTGGAAATCTCTAAAATCTGCATTGCCTACCACAGGGGGGCACTGTGCCCTACCTGAAGAAGGACCCTTCAGACCTTGAAACACTGGGTCTTTCAATCCATTGGTACTGCTCTTAAATGGATGTGGGCCATGTTTCTTCTCAAATGCTGTTGCATGGGTTTTAGTGTCCAGGCGGTGGGGCCCCTGACCAGTGGCCTTTGGCGGGTTCCAGTCAGCTTTGCAGGGTAGGCAGTCAGCTTGTGCACGCCAGGACCGCTGTGCAAACCCATGCAAAACTGACTGTGGCTACAGCTAATAGTCTTCAGTGTCGGTCCTCCAACTGGTCAGGGCTGCCTTGGAGGGAAATAGCCTTTTAATTCTTGGATATTTTGAAGGTTTGCTCGTAAACAAGGTGCATCTGAAGTGCTCAAGCCAGCGACGTGTTCAACCTCAGCCTAATGAAGAGATTAGCTGGTGTTGAGAGGCGGAGACTCGGGCAATTGCCGACAATCCCAGAGGGCATTGCACTTGTCTCGGTCTGACAGTGCCGGCACAGCGCGGCCGCTGAGGTTTGCAAGGCCCAGCATCCCTTAGAGGTTCCCTAATCTGCCCATGAGCCTTGATGTATGCGCAGCCTGTTTCGAGCCTCTACGTGCTGTGCCTCAACCCCACTCCATCCTTCACGGGCAGGCACGCCTGCGGCTCGTGGATACAGTGGAGAAGGAGGACGTGAACGAAGCCATGCGGCTAATGGAGATGTCCAAGGACTCCCTTCAGGCTGATAAGTCCAGTGCTACAAGGTTAGCATGTGTATCTTAAGCAAACAATGCCATTCGTGAGATTCATGTCCTTGCTGACCCATTTGAAGTCTGTCCGGTTTTTTCTTTCTTTCGCTAGAACCCAGCGGCCAGCAGATGTCATCTTCTCCCTCGTGCGCGAGTTGGCGAGCGAGACCGGGCGCGGGCGAGCCGGGGCGGGCGGGGTGGTGCGGCTGGCCGACGCCGAGCAGCGCTGCGTGTCCCGTGGCTTCACCCCCGCCCAGTTTCAGGCAGCGCTGGACGAGTATGAGGAGCTTAATGTGTGGCAGGTCAATCAGGCCCACACCAGGATCACATTTGTCTAGGGCCCGGGGTGGGGTTCTCATTGGAAGGATGCCAGTAAGTGTCAGGTAACTGACATTTCACCTCTGTTCTCGAGGACTGGTGTGTCACTGCCCTCGTGTGTGTAAAAAAAAAAAAAAAAAAGTTATGTGCAGTTTTGTGCCTTTTGTCTACACATTAACTGATTTTTGAACCAGTGGTGGTTCTTAATTATAATGTAATGTAATGTAATTTAAAACTTGCATTCCCTAGCTGTTATACATAAGGAAATAAATCCTTAATCTGCATTTTTTGAGTTTTCCCATTCAGACCTGTATAAAGGGGTATGTAGTGGTTAGCTGGTGGGAGCTGTTGATGGAAAAGGCATTTGGGGAACTTGTGTATGTGTGGATCCACCCTCTGTGCTGCTTCTGTAGTTCTGCATATTTTTAAATAAATACCTATTAAAATTTTGCTGGAGTATTCATCTTTCAGTTGCAGTTGCTGATCGGTATTAGACATGTCCTTGAGATTGTCTGATATGAGAGTACACGCCTTCCCTTTCCAAGCTGCAGGAAGGCAGCAGATCTAATTCATTTCTGTTCTGACTGGGGAGAAGGGGGTGGAGTGGTGAAGCAATACTTTTACCTGAGTTCCAGTCACTCTTAGTGCTTTTAGCATGATAAATAACATGAACCAGATGGTCCTTCATGGCCTCGCACTTTATTATTTTCCACCAGCGTAATTGCCACCTAAAGAGCTTCGGGTTAGTTCTATGTAGCTCCAGGTGTGTAACATAGCGGAGATTCCTGCATCTTCTGCTAACACCAGGTGGCCGGCATAAGGCGTCCTGTCCTCTCTATGCTGGCAGATTTTCGACAGCCTTTCCCATTTATATCATGTACCGTGTCTTTCCTGTTTGCAGCCTATACCCACTCAGGAAAGAGCAGTGCGGGTCAGAGCACAGGTTCATATACACACACCTGCCCTCTTTTGGGTCTGAACTGGCATTCTGTCACTGATGCGTCTTAGGAGCAGTTTGTGGAAGTTCCTGGAGCTGCTAGTGGGCTGCCCCTTTTGTTTTGGTTCCAAGCTCTAAAAGTAGAAAACAATAGTGGCATTAGAACTGTGTAACAACTGTGTTTATGTGGAAATTAACATAACTAAGCATCCAGTTATTGTGGAAACCACAGGGATGTAAAGCTTTGCTAATATGAAATGAACATCTTATTTGTTTTGTAAAGGGTGTGCAAGAATTCCAAAAACTTTTAACATGATGTATCGATACACTTCAGGAAATTTTTATACCCCCTGTAAGCTTGAGGTGTTGAGTGTATAGTTTAATCGACCACAAGAATTATATCCTGGTTCGGTCCCATGGAGGGGTGACATTGTGACTTATGAACTGTAACATGCAGCCTTCAATCTGCCTCCCTACACAGGCTGGCATGGTTACCTGAGTCATTGTCTTTGGCTTTGCCCCAGAACACAGTTTACACTTTGCTTTTTGCAAGCAGCCCCACTCTTTCTTTTTCAAAAATGTCAGCATGCCCAGGGGGGTTGGGCAGCCATTTGATGTTGGGCCCTAAAAGGTAATTTTTCCCCCCTACTTGGTTCCTCTCCTCGTTTTGTCATCTGGCAATCTTTCGTTAATTTCTTTGTGTTTTCCCTGTTATGCATTATTCTTTCTTAAAGATGTTGTATCATAACACACACACATATAAAGCACCTTGGGGTGACTGTTGTGAAAGGCACTATATAAAAAATTAGACTGAATATTTAAAACTGACCGGGATAGCCACTTAAATTAAGCAGGGTTCCCCAGCTCCGGTCCCGGAACACACTTGAACAGGGAAATCCGCAAACTGGGTTAGATTATCGCCCTCCAGGACTGGAACTGGGAAACCCTGGCTTAGAGGATGGATGCGCATAACACCATTTGCTCCCCTTTCCACAATTAAAAACGTCTCTGTACATTTAACCTTAGAGATCCCTACACACACTGAAAATCTGTTCTTATTGCCTTTTTAAATACTATAACAGTGGAAAGCATGCAGCCCTTGATGGAGGGCATCATATAATCATATCAATCTTGCGGGTGGAAGGTCTCCGCCTGTTTTGCTTGTATGTAAATCGAGGACACGTAACCAAACGGGCGATTGTGCACTATTATGCACAAACTATTATGTGCACTCTTGGCACATTGAGGCTCTTACTGTCTGTCCATTTATTTGCAATATGGTCTCAAGTTTAAAGACTCGAGCTTGAAACGCAAGTTTACATCGCTGCAGTAGGGATACCCCCATCCATCCAAACAGTAATGGTTTACGGACATTGCGTTCCTATAAGAAAAAAGAAAGAAAAGAGAAACAACTGGAATATCTTTCCCACTTCGACGACTGATGATTTTGGCCCACATCAGTGGTTCTGGGATAAAAATTACGAGAAATACATTTAAACAAATATGAATACAGTCATACATAAATCAATATCTGATGGGAAAGCAGCCTATACACGTGAAGTCTGAGCTTGCCCTAGCCTTTATCATATCTTTGCTTTACAACGTGCTTGTAAAAACAGAAAAACTGAAAACAGATGTGTCTTTCGATAAATTCATTTGGCTCTGAAATTATGAGTTGGCAGAGTGGAAAGGTTGTTATTACCGTACTATTAAAACACCTAGGTGCACATTCCAGTCAGCACTTTAAAGAAAACATCCAACGATCCAGATACTATTTAGCAGTTACCGGGCTAAAGATGTTACGTTGTATTCAATGAATGGAAATTGGTTTATTTAATGCTGATCGTGACAGTGAGGTGCAGTCAACAGGTTCGAATGACATAACGTATAAAAACGTTAATTATACAATTCAGAGCTTATGGCTGATGAAGGTTAGGGCTTGTGAAGTGGAGGGGAGCACGTTTTGCAGCGTATGGGCACCATTTCCTTGGTAAAGTGCTACGCTGTCTCCACTCTCTGCGGGTCTTTCCCTCCTGAGATTTAACTGCACCCGTTTGGCGTTTGAAGTAACGATTTTATTATTTTTTTCTCCCCACAGGCACCTTAAAGTTTCCCTTAATTGGCACTAGTAGCCCAGCGATTGAATTTCACGATGTCTTGACAAAATCGTGGTGGGTGGATTTTTTTTCCCCTTTATTCTTTATTTATTTATTTTCTTGGAGGGGGGAGGGTGAGTCAGTGAGATGACCAATGACAGATCAACTTCGTATTGATTGACAAGAGGGTCCGTATTTAAATTACCTGTCCCATTTACCTGACTGTGGATGTCGCGTCGTGATCAAGGGTAAGTAAGGGCTGTCTTACATTTGCGATATTTTTTTCCTTTTTGCGTGTGTGTATATATATATATATATATATATATATAATGAAATGTATACACTTTCAATTTTAGTACCCTGGAAAATTCTATATATCATAACGAGATTATTAAGTCAATAAATGTTTCTAAGCTACCATTTGGATAATATGTTTTGCTCAGATTCAGATATTCAATCTGTGTTTGAAGTAATGTTTACTGCCTGTCTTTGTAAAATATGATGTGCTGCTTTGCTATTCAAGTCATAATATGTATGATGAAGGAAGAGAGAGAAAGATGTGTGTAGATAGCTTTGGTAAACAGGTGTTAATAATAAAGGAGACAAAATTAATCCTCTTATTTGGTCCATTTGCATTATAAAACAATTGCCCAGGAAATGAAAGACACAGTCTAAGAAACAATCTGGTAATTTAGCCTTCTGACACATAACCAAGAGTAAAGCATTATAAAGGAACTGGACTTTTGAATATCTAGAATAAAATATTCTGCTTTCCTTCATTATCACACCAGAAATTTGACGCTTTGTCTTTCATCTCGGGGCCCGTACATTCTACTCATCCCTGGTCCTTTCCTCTGAGCAATGTACTTCATTGTGCTCAGGAACTACCCTACATCTGCTGGTAACCCGGCGATGATCAGATCAGAATATTTGGTGCCTTGTAGACTGTTGCATTATGTAGTGGAGAATCCATCTGCTCACAGACGCTCTGATAAAACTGTCTGCTGTGTCTTAACCGGATCCTATGGGTATTTTCCAGGTGGAGATGATTATGTCTCCAGCGATGCTGATTGGGAGCCTGTGCTTATTTGTGCTGCTCCCAGGTCAGGCTTAATCCTAGCCATCTCATCCCCACTTCACTAAGCTGCATGTTTTGGATTTTTTGGGTTCTTGTGTTTAACTTAAAGGCAGAGTTGGTCATGATGATAGTGTGAGAACGTGGTGGTAATTCATGTTTTTGTTTCTCAGAACTTGCTTGCTCAGGGTATTAGGAGGGAATAAAGCAGGGACAGACTGGCAACAAAAATCAGTCTGGGAATTTGCTCACAAGCTGCCCCAGTTACAATTTTGCTGCTGACTGCATTGGGAGGGGTGGGGGTGGGAGGAAGCATCAATAACACCAAACTCTTCATAATCATAAGTATGAAATAATGTCATAGCATTAAATAAATACAGTTATCTCACTCAGGCTTCCTGGAAGCAACCTCGCTGATGAAGCTCATAAAACAGCAAGGTAATGAAGGTTCTTCTTCTTCCTCGCCTATAGTTGACAGGCTCTGCCTCAGTGACCGGCATCCTGTGCACACCCCACCCGAGATTTATGACTGCCCTGTAATGGTGGATTATAATCAGGGATGCACATAATTGGTACACAAGTACGCATTCGCCGTATAAAGAGATATCCTTGGCCCATTCTGGGCGTGGCAGCACAAATGCAGACTCCTGTACATTTGCATTGTTATGACAAGAAATTATACCTTTATACTTTTATACATTTGTACTGCAAAAGAAGAATGCTTTAGTCATATATTGGGTAAAATGCATGGTATTTTCTTGCAAATGCAGATAAAATACACTTTTGTGTACTGCTATGACGGGAAATTGCTGTGCGCATCTTATATATATGGCGAATGCATACTCGTGCACCAGTTATGTGTATCCCTGGTGATAATTAACTTATACTCTTGGCACCCATCTCCGTGGTATTGTTGCAGAGCTGAATATTGCAGGTTCAAATGGATTTGATCGCTTTGTTGGAGCAGCACACCGTTTGAGCTTCCTTCATTTGAATGTACACTTGACAGAAAGTATACACCACACTGCATGGTAACTGCATGGAATCCATGCTACTGAACAAGCGTAAAATAGCTGGTATCCAGTCTGTTTTCCTCCCCTCCTTTCTGCCTCCTCACTCCTGAAACACCCCACCACCCCCACCATTCCCCAACTCCAGCATCAGAACCAGCTGGGGTGCGTGCCGTGAGTATCGGCCCCGACGAGGCTCACAATTTCCTGTCTCACTCGCGGCCCAAGCGCAACGCCGATCCCAAGTGGTACCGCAACAGTCCGGACTTCCAAGCCTACTACCGCTACTACAATAGCATCGGACACACAGAGGGGGTAAGAGTGTGGGACGTGAGCGAAGTTGAGGGGGTTAATGATGATGCGATGCAATGGTAAGATCGCTACTTTCTACTCTCTATCTAAGTAGCACTATTCATATCTCTTACTGTTCCTCGACTCCCTTCCAGCTGTATGAAATCGACCGGCTCAGGATGATGTACCAGCAGATGCGGCACCTCGAGCATGTCTACGGGCCCAATGCCTCCTTCTACCAGAGCATGATGGGCCTGCACCTACCGAAGTGTGACCCATCAAAGGATAAGAAATGCAAAGCCGTACCCCAGGTGGCCATGGCGGCCCCCCCGCCTCCACCTCTCTCCCAGGCCGACGTCATCCATCTCTGCAATGCCAAAGACCCTCTGTGCAAGCCCCACATAGTCTACCTGCCCAGCGGGGCAGTCCCTGTGCTCTGTGACCCCCGCTACCACGCCGCCTGTCGCACAAACAAGGACGAGGCCCCAGCGTCTCCGGCTCCACCCCCACGCCCTCCCCCCAGAAAATCCCCCCAACCTCCACCTCCTAAAAAATCCCCCCCACCTCCTCCACCTGCCCCAGTCCGGGCCTATAAAGGAATGGAGTATGATTGTGATCCCTACTGGGACCCCGACTGCCTGATAGACCACCCACCCAGGGCGTTTAAAGGGAAGCCTGGACCACCCTCACCCACCGACGATGAGGAGGACGAAGATGAGGAAGCCGAGGAAGAGCTGGACCAGCCTGCACCAATGCCCCATAAAAAGTCTCCTTATCCCTATTACTATCAGCATGAGCTGTTTGATCCCTACCGATATTCCAACCCCGCCTCTGAGGGCCAGTAGGCTCCGACCCATCCCTAAGGGAATGGAGGGAATGGAGGGGATTTCCTGATTTGTAAGGACACGCCCAGGCTGACATGGGCACTGATAACTGAATGCCCCCCTTCCCCCCCGATGCACCCCCACACACCACACACATAATCCTTCACACATGCTTAATTTTCAGTTTTTTTTTGTTTCTTATATATTTTGTGGAAATGTGTTGCAAATGGAATGGATAATTAGAGGAAATTTACAACCGAAAAATCCTAAAAAACAGCCTATTACACTTCACCGAAAAGTCTGCACCCCCCTATCTGTGTACTTATTATAAGGTTACTTAATCAGTATTCAGAATTATAATCACCGCAATATAGTGTAAGGAATCAAATTATCCAATATTATGATGATGATGATGATGATGATGATGAAGTTGATGATGAATAAACATGTTTTCCATCTTTGGTCATTTTGTGGGCTTTTGTGTTGGGAATGAGGATTGGAAGCTGGACCGATGATGGGGAGGAGGGCAGAAAAGCAGGATGGGGGGTGGGGGTGGGGAGAGGAGACGCATGCAAGGCTGGAAATCATTACAGCAAATTCCTCTGCTGTAAAACCCCTTAAAGCCAGCACCCCTGCCGTGCTCCTAACTGCCTCTTTTCTCCTTCCTGCCCACCAGCATCAGGGAGAGACTCTGCTATTTCAAACACTCCAGTGTATGAGAACATGCATGGTAAAAGGATGCCAACACAGCATCTCAGGCAAGTAATGGGCCTTTGTTTGGTCCTGACACCTAATACAAAATGTAATAAAAGCTATAAAAAAAACAGGAAGTCCCAAATTAACTACCATAGTTTGGCGGGTGCACCTTCCCCGGAGGCTTACAGCAGCTCTATTCGTGGGCCTGATGAGGAGGAAACCAAGGAGGCTATAGAAACAGGCTGTGTGGATGGAGGGAAGTGGGAATTGCTCATAGGTTAAGGTATTTTATGGATTAATTTCATATTCACTCTCCTTTTGGATCATTCAAGGCATTTTGCTCTGCAAATACAGGCAACATTTATACTCATCATATAGACAGCATCCCAGTGACCACAAAAAATTGATTTTTTTGTGCATTTTTTAAATCAAGACAAGATCAGGACTCATCCCAACTGAGACCAAGACAAGATGAAGACTTTCAATCAAGACCAAAACAAAACCAAGACTTCAGAAATTCAGAATCAGAATTTAGATTGGTTGAGTGCACCCATATTGGGACTTTATATACATTTACGTAATTCCGAAAAGACTTTATTATTGAAATAATATTCACATTAGAACAATAATGCACATATTTATATGAAATAATAGAATAATTATTTTTCTTGGTTGATTTTTTATTATACTTTTTCAGTTTATCAATAACATTTCAGTACAACATTTGCATCTAAGAAAAAATCTATTGAATGCTTTTAAAACTTGTAAGCCTACATGAAAGTAATGTAAGTGGTAATGTATGTAAGTAGTAATGCATTTTTACAAAGCATTATGATGTATACAACAGTGCATAATTGCACTTAAAGAGCACTAAATCTATTAACATTTTGGCTTCCATTCGGGCATGGTGTGGTCTCAAGATAAAACCCCCACTGCTGAAAACACGCTGAACTGAGGTTGCAATGTCCAACCAAATTGGATGATGGCAGATGAAGCCCACATTGCTGCAGTTTCTGCTGCTGTTTTCCAGCTGTTATCTGCCTTGCTAACTTTACTGACAGTAACTGCCGTATCTCGCATTTCTGCTTTTACCCATCTGAAGCTGCGGTGTTATACCACCGGGGCAGCTCGGAGATGTAGTGTATTTTAAGTAGTGCCACTACAAGAGGACAGGAAAATTAATTATTGCATACTGTGAGGAAAGAAATATATTTGCATATCAATTCAGATAATATGTTTTGTGATATTTTAAGACATATGGCCAAGACCAAGGCAAGATCAAGACAAGACCGAGATCATGTCATGGTCTCAAGACTGGTCTCGAGACCAAGACTGGATCTTGAGAACTACAGCTCTGGTATCAAAGTGAGGTTGACTATAAAGTAATACTAGTGTAACATATCTTTGTTAAATATGTCCAATATATATAAACAAAACACAAATAGGTCTTAGAAAGAGACATACCAAACTGCCTACAAAGGAGAGTGATAGGGCCATATCACCTGGCCCCTTGACCTAAATGCAGTAGAAATAAGTGTTCAGCATATATGTGGGAACTCCTTCTGGACAGCTGGAAAAGCATCCCAAGAGACCACCTCATGAAACTGGTGTAGAGTCAGCTATTGGGGTTAAGGGCCACGCTCAAAGCCCAGTGGTGGCATCACTTTGTCGACCCAGGGATTTGAGCCGGCAACCTTCTGAGTCCCAGCCCATAGAGCTGCCCCCCCTGCCAACAATTTTTTGGTCAGTGCACAAATCCATATGTTATTTAATGGCCTTGATGTCTTTACAGTTATTTTAAAACGTAGAGAATAGTACAAATAATCCCTTGCATGTGTGTCCAAATTTGTGTCCAAGTACTGTGTGACATAATGATAATATTAATTTACCAGCATAAACAGAGTGATGAGAATGTGTGGCTCTGTAAGGGCCTCTGGAATAATTCTAGTCTGTCTGCTTATCCCTTTCCCTCCTTGAAAGCCCCACATCCTCTGATTGATTCCCTGCCAGTCACAGAGCATGTTCATTGACTGGTTCATGCTGTCGCAATTAACCTGGCATTATTTTATTGATGGACTCGGATGGCTTGAGGGCATCAGCAAGGCAGAAAGTTATTTTGAGCATAAGCAACAAAAAGAGGGGTCCCTCATATCATAGACGTTGGTCTTGAACTTAAGCATACTGAGGACTAGAGTTTGGGGCAAAGTGTTTTAGAAGATGTTAGAGATAAAGGACACCTTACTTGACAGAGAGAGAGACCAGAGGTCAACACCATCAGCATGATGCATTAACTTGGAATATGAGACAAATTCCAAGAATAAACATTTAAAGTCAGGAGGAGGACATGACATCTGAGAGACTATTTGATTAATTCATGTATGTGATTATAATGCTCTAGTAGGGTATTCGACAGCTATATGCCATGGGCTTACTGTATCAGCTGTTCAGTTAATATACTTCTCACAATTTCCTCAGTTGCCTTGATTGACTGTGCTAATCTATTTGGCCTTGTGCTACTTCATTTTCCTTTATATTGCATACTTCCTTCAGGCACAATCCAGAAACGGGTGAAAAAGCTAAGTAGTACAGTGTATTATTGTGTATATGAAAAATAAAACCTGAAAAAATGGAAACTTGAAAGTAATCCCAGATGTTTAGTTTTTACATCTATGTATAAGTAATTTCATGCCAGATGCAGTGTTATACTGACAGGTGATTCCTTAGCATGGACAGACTTTGACATTCTCCCCCTTTCTTAAACACATTCTCATCCCTCCATCGTTGTTGACTGTTGTCATAATCCAGAATGACCCGAGCTATGTATCGAGCTATGAGATGCTCCAGCTTCACATAAATGGCCAGGTCTTGGAACAGATGGTCTCAGATGTTATGGTGGTAAGCTCCCGGGCAAGTCCAGCCCAGAAGCTGTCCACACCTTGTGAGCCATGTGGGCATGCTGATGTGCTCTCTTTTCGTGATGATGCAGTATATCCTGACCAGTAACATCTCATCATTCATCCATCTAGCATCTCATCCAGTAACATCAGTCCTCTGTGGAGTACACAGAAACTCATCTAACAGGGGAGAATTCACATTTTGCCGGGGTGGCCAGATGATGTATAATGCCAAGAATAAATAAATTCATATATGCTTCACTTTCTCACCAATACGAGTGCATACGTTCAATCAAGGTAACTGTTTCTCATGAACCAATCCCATCTTAGACATCTTAGCCTGAAAACAGTCAAAAAAGGCTATGAGACAGGATTCTTTTTATTGCAGAAAGACCAGTAGATGGCAGCCATACACCTTCTTTACTGAGCCAGAACTCTGCCTAGCTCAGGCACAGACTGTTCCACTTGTTGCGGTTAGTGCATGGGAAGCGCATTAAAGAGCTCTGAAACACACTAATACGCCGAATTGCGGCTTCACACGTGTATCTGTGCTCCTGTATTAATTTTTAGGTGTCCTATATTTATGCCGGTTAATGTGTTGGCATCAGTATGGATTTGGTCCCCCCTTTGCAGCAATAACAGCTGCCACTCTCTGGGGAAGGCGTGCTACAAGATTTTGGAGTGTGTCAGTAGGAATTTTCATCCATTTGTCCAGAAGAGTATTAGTAAGGTCAGGCACTGATGTTAGACAAGAAGGCCTGGCTCGCAATCTCCGTTCTAGTTCATCCCAAAAGTGGTTGATGGGGTTGAGGTCAGGATTCTATGCAGTCAAGTCAAGTTCTTCCACACTAAACTCACCCAACCATGTGTTTATTGACTTTGTTTTGCGCACTGGGGCACAGTCATGCTGGAACAGAAAACGGCCTTCCCCAAACTGTTCCCACAATGTTGGAAGCATTGAATTGTCCAAAATGTCTTGGTATGCTGAATTATTAAGAGTTCTCTTCACTGGGGAGCCCAGAGCTTAACCAAACCCCTGAAAAACAACACCATACCATTATCCCTCCTCCTCCAAATTTTACAATTATTATGATGCAGTCAGGCAGGTAATGTTTTCCTGGCATCTGCCAAACCTCCATCAGACTGCCAGACAGAGAACTATGATTAGTCACTCGGCAGGACACACTCCAATGTTTAGCATTGCGCTTGGTGATGTGAGGCTTGCATGCAGTTGCTTGACCATGGAAGCCCATTCCACGAATCTCTCTGCGCACAGTTTTTGTGCTGGGATTAATGCCAGAGATAGGTTGTAACTCTGCAGTTACTGAGTCAACAGACCCTTGGTGACTTTCACGCACTATGCACCTCAGCACTCAGCGACTCCATTCTGTTACTTTACACGGTCTGCCGCTTTGTGGCCGTTGTTCCTAGCAGGGAAGAAGTTTCATGAACTGACTTTTGCAAAGGTGGCATCCTATGGTAGGACCACACTAGAATACACTTTCCATTCTTTCACAAATGTCTGTAAAACTGCTTGCATGGCTGCTTGACATTACTACCAACAGGGAATAATGACAGGAAGCAAAAACGAGGAACCGTAACAGAAATACAGCCAATACATTTATAAAATAAAAAAATAAAAAAGGTGGCAGCCCTAAGTGTAATAAATGATCACTTTCTGTAGGCAACATAGTATTATTCAAGTATTATACATGGTATTATTATATCGTATGAGCAGGAAACTACTCGTATAAAAATGTTCATTATTGATGCCAAGTTACAGTTTTTTTACAGACGCTAGGACACATTTCTCAATACTTAGGTCACTTTTGCAAAACTCTTCACACAATTCTCCTAACCGACGTTCAGCTTGGCAAAGCAGTTCATTTCACATTCAAAATGCACTACAACTACCAAAACACTTTATTCAGGTCTCAAATAAACTCATTCTTCCAG
>JAODKL010000002.1:16954063-16967082 GCA_026780765.1 Petrocephalus schoutedeni | reverse complement strand
TCCGACTATTCTTTCGCTCGCTCCTTTGTGGGATACCTTCGCTTCGGCTGTGTGTTTGTGTGTTTCACTAGGTGTGTAAGGAGTGTCTGCCTTTTTGTTTATTTGTCAACGTGGGGATTATTGTTGGTTTGGCTAGGGAGCTAGGATTAGGCATTGTTGTTTGTTTTACCCTCTTTTTGTTCACTTAGGTAGTGTAGCTTGTGGTGTATTCGGTAGGGGTGTTTTTGTTTGTTACTTTGGCCTTTTGTCACTCCCGACGTTCGTAACACCTAGTGTTTGTACTGTGTTCGTGAAAAACTATAAAAAAAGAACCCTTTGTTTCCTGTGTTCCCCTTTCCTGATCCCTGGTTGTCTCTCCCTTTTCCTTGCCTTTCTGGCGATCCCCAACCCTAGACTGGGGACCGTAACAGTTTAATAACCACAGCCTGCATAATGGGTCGTTCCTCACGCCACTGACATGACAGTTACTCCCCCGCATATCCAACCCAGCATTTTTGCCGGTATTGGCCCAGTAGTGAGTATCAGATCAGTGCCATCTCTACTTAAATATACATTTACTTTCACTGCTGCTTTAATATGAGATATATTAAAATATGACATATTTGGCAGATGCTTTAGCATAGCAAAGTTAAATTTAGGCAAATAACACATTGCAAAGATACATGCTGAGAAGTAGCCAGCTAGGCATAAGTGCTGCTAGGCGTAGTTTACAAAGAATTCCCAGGAGGTACACAACAATTTCTAACAAAACAAGACCTAATAAGACTATTCAATGATTACAACAAAAGAATATTCAGGTATCATGAAGAGGCATCAAGCAATAGATACCTTGGCAAACAAAAGCATTAAAGCCAGCTGAGTAGTTGAAGGTATATTGAGAATGTAGACAGATGGAAATAATAACTTGGAAAGAGGTGTTACGGTGCTAAACTTAGGGGTGGACTTGAATAACATTAGGGGACACAATCACGTTAAATGTTATCACAATACTACTGGGCTCTGAAGAAAATGTAATTTACACATCCACTAACATAGCCTAGTCAGGTCAAAGCATGCATCTTTTTCTTAAATATTTTTTTGGTCAGTACATTATTCCATATATGTTGTCACGTTCAGCCCCGCCCTGTGTGTCTTTTCCCCTGTATTGCCCTCAGGCGTGGCTTAATTCGCTGCACCTGTCCCTTGTTTAGCTTTTCCTTGCGTTTCAATCCCCTTGTTAACCCCGCACACCTGCCTTGTGTTTGGTCCCTGATGTGTTTCCCTTTATTAGTCAGTCTAAGTCCAGTCTCCCCTGCCGGTTATTGTCAATGCCTCCAGTGCTTGCTGTCAGTTTTGCTCCCGTGTTTCCCCTTATCCTGAGGAATAAACGCCCCTTGGAGGGGTTCAATTCCTGCAGCCTGAATTATGGGTCGTTCCTCCCACCATAAACGTGACATATGTTATTTTATAGTTAGAATTCTAGAATTTAGTATAAGAATATAATTAATAGATTTATATTTATAATAATTTATAGAAATAAAGTCAATCAAATAAATATGCAGTTTCAGTAAAATTTAACAAGGTGCAGCAACATACACTGTGCCCCCACCCCAACCAATTCTTTGATTCGAACGTTCAATTAGCTTCATCAAATAGTTCGGGACAATCGGTTCTCAATTAACCTGTACTTTTAATACACATGGGGCTTAACAAGTGTGACGCTTTAGGTAAGCTAACCATTTAGTTTTATTTGCAATAAGATTTTATGTTGAATTTGGTAATTTTTCATAGTACACCTGTCAAGTTATTGTAGCACACTGGATGAAAACATAATGCCTTTACTGTGAGAAATGGTCATTGGAGATGGAAAACCTTGCAGAGGTCAACTCTTACAAAAACTTACGAAAACTCTAACAAAAAGCTGGCATATTGGATACTACATTGACCTAGGCATGCAGACTGTTTCTACAAACATAGAAAGAATGGTTAGCTATCAGGAGCTCCGTTAATTCAAACGTGGTACCGTGATAGGTTGCAATAAGTCCATTTGTGAACTTCCCTGGCTACTAAATATTCCACGGTAATAGAGCCCTGACCTCAACCGAATGGAACACCTTTGGGATGAATTAGGGCGGAGACTGCAAGCCAGGCATTCTTGACCAGCATCATTGCCTGACCTCACAAATGCTCTCCAGGAAGAATGGTCAAAAATTCCCATAAACACACTCCTAAACCTTGTGGAAAGCGTTTCCAGAAGAGTTGAAGTTGATATAGCTGCAAAGGGGGGGGGGCAACTCCATATTAAAACCTATGTATTCAGAATGGGATGTCATTAAAGTACAAGTTCAAGTTAAAGATTTGTGTAAAGGCAGGTGTCCGAATACTTTTGGCATTGTAGTGTATCTATCTATCTATTTTTATTAAAGAATTGCACATGCAAACATGATGGCATGTATATTTTCTAAACGGATCAGAGGGCACAGGTGCACCTATAGAAAAAAAAATTAAATAAAAGAACGAAAATATTGAAAGGGGCTAGGGCTTATCTTGTAAAATACTTGTTATAGAAGTGAAAGTATCACTGTTACAGATTGAGCCATATTGGAGAAACAAAGTTTTCATACGACATAATATGGCCACTGATATCAACTAAATGTAAAACCGAACAAATACCCTTCTCCATCCAGGCCTTGTCATCAGGGGCGGCTCTAGGCTCGTGGCTGCCCTGGGCAGAGAAAGAATCGGTGGCCCCTTTGCCTGCCAATGTCAATATGGCATCTTATGCACGGCGGATGGCCATGTCCGTTGCAGACACTGAATAGATGCCTCGTGCTCATGACACAAGCATTTAACTTTTGCTGAAATTTGCTGCTACATTTTGCCAGCTTTCCCACTGGGCACCACGTGGAGGTAGCAGTAATGCCCAGCTGAGCAGCTTGTTTGTTTTTTTAATGGTTCTTTTATCTTTTGCTTTTTCTTTTACTTTTGTATTTCTTTGTTTTCATTGTTTGCTATTTATTCTATTGTTTTCACTTTTCCATTTTCCTTTTTTCGTTATCTTAGCACTGAGTTTCTCATTTCTGCAGAACTTTATAATACTACATAGCGCTTACTGCTCTGAGTCTAACGACATTAATAAACACACTATACAGCATACTAACTAATAAGAAACACAATGTTTTTCGGCCACATTGCCATCAGCTGTGTCGTTAATTTCTCTTTCTGTTTTATATTCAATATACATGTATATTGGCGTGGGGCCTGGCGGCCCCCGGGATTTGGCGGCCCTGTGCAGGTGAACAGTTTGCACATGCCTAAGGCCGCCCCAGTTGTCATACAGTGATATCTTACTCACAGTAATACCTATTATTCCATAAAGGTGAGCGTGTGAGCATTTGTGTGAGCATTCCTTTAGTGACAGGCTGCTGTACCCACGGTGTGGGAAGGAGAGATTTAGAAGGTCCTTCCTTCCAGCTGCTGTCAGACTGTACAACCAACATCTTGCAGCTGACTGCACACACACTAACACACACACACATCCAAACGCCAAGGACTGACTCGTGGATGTTCCCGCTCATGGGCAGTATCTCCTTTATGTGCAATTATCCCAATCAGTGCAATATCTCTCATGTGCAATATTTTTTACTGCTTTTCTGTTTACAACATGTGCAACTGATAATCATATATACATAGGTGTATAGAGATAAATATACTTTGCAAGACACAAATGTCTATTTATATTCTTAAGTTTACTTTTTTCTAATTTATTGTTTTTGTCTCTGTTATTGTTATTGTGTTATTGTAAGTGTGATTGTCTCTGCTGCTCTTATCTTGTACTGCCGTAATGATGCAAATTTCCCACTTGTGGGACTAATAAAGGATTATCTTATCTTATTTATGCTTCTGTGCTTGTGCGGGTTTTGGGTGTTGAATTTATTGTCCGATTCAGTAGACCTTTCTCACAACGGAACAGCCCACAGAGAGTTTTTGTCAAAGATTCACAATAGTGTTTTTGCATAATTAGCGGTGTTTCTTACTGTATTTTACCATTAGTAATGCGCGTTCTAAATAATTTAAATTACCACGGGTTAACCGTGGTGTATGTAATATATCATGCATGAATGTATTTTGTTAGCGATCTAGTATGAAGTGTTACACACTGAAACAGCTTGTTCATATGCAGCTTTTCCTTTATAAGTAATTTGGCACTTTTGTTGGCTCGATTCTCTGTGTGTAAATAACGTATTTCAAGTTATCATATGTCATAACCGAAGCTTCCATTACCCTACTTGGTCAGTGTCAAAAGTAGTAAACAGTGTAGTTACTAGAGGCAAGATTTTACAGGTCAGTGCAAAAGAATGAGGAACCTAACACGCTACAGGTGACAAATCATGTTCGTCTGTTACTCAAGTTCATATTCTATTCATTTCTTCCACTCTAGTTGCAGTTTTTTGTATTCCCTCTGTTCAGTTCCACGTGTGTATACTTTTTCTACTTGAAAAACTCAGCTTTTTTATGATAAACAACAGGGCTATGGCAGCTCATCACACCACACGTGCACCGTTCAGTACATCATGTGAATTTCCCCATGGGGATGAATAAAGTATCTATCTATCTATCATCTTCGGCTCGGTATGTACAATGAAACGAATGAATGTCCTTATTAGGGTGACCAGCTAATCCAAGCCAGGGAGGACGCTTTGAGCTAGGAAAGGATTTGTAAACTACCATTTCAATTAACAGGACCTGGATTTCACTTACTTTCTGCTTGCTGATTGGTCAGTCTCCTATAATCATGCATGTGTCACTAATGTTAATGTAAAACAGCTGGATGGCTCTTTCAGTCTAGGAAACAAACCAATCAAAGCACAAGAAGAACTGAACTATTTAACTGAGCAAAGCGGCCTTTCCGGTTTAAAGCAGTTTGCAAAACCCGAAGTAGCTCAAAGTGTCCTCCCTGACTTGGATTGTCTGGTCACCATAGTCCTTATTAACACGGACGTAACATACGTTCACAACTAGATTACGTTATGCAAATTGTGGCTGTGAGTTGGTTACGGATAATGCTGGTTGCAATCAGTCATAATCGCCGGTTTTTGAACATTTCTGCGTACGCTGGAGAGAGAGAGAGTAGTTTATAACAGCGGGTTATGAGAAAGCTTCTGTAGATAAATTAAGCCATGAAATACTGGGGGGCATGTCCCTCGGTTTTTACGGTTGATAAGACTACAAGACTGTCTGCCGGCTCTGTTATGACGAACTCGGATAGCCAACGAGATGCGATGAATCGAACAAAGTGCTGCTGTCTGTTTATCGTCTGCGCTTCCGCGTTTCCACTGGTAACACAATGTTTAACGTCACGACGCTGTGAACTGTGGGTAATTTCCTCAGCTTAAAGCTGCGAAAATGCGGACAAAGTGTAGTTAAAGAGGTCAAATGTCTGCGAGAGAGCTCGCATACACGTGGAGATTTGGCAGTGGCATAGTACTGCTTAGCAGGAACGCACCTTAAAATTCGCGAGTGTGGATATAGAAATCTTTAGATGCCGCGGATGTGTACTAAACAAAATCTCGCGAGATCACATTTATTGTTATAGCAACGTGTTGGCGTCACCCTTTTTGGAAACGTTATGCTGCTTGCTTGTTTGAGTATTGCTGTAAGTAACTAGCTAATTATTTTGAACTGCTTATGTAGCTAAGCACGACGTTTAAAATGTCATGCTGTGTAAATGACATTAATGTGCAGTATATATGTATACGTGCAAATATCTGTTAATTTTGTTTGGTTGCGGTGTTTTCTGCAAAGTCAACCAGTTATAGCCAGCCCTTGCTAAACGTTAAGCACGTTTTCTGAATATTTATGTGTTTAAATGAACCCTTGAACTCCCTTGAACTTTTGGTCACGAAGCTTTTGTTTAACCTAAGGTGTATTCATTTAATGAAGATAACACCTGGTTTAAACGGCACGAATGTCGCATCTGGGCATCATAAACGGTGAAATTCGCCATACTTTTCCTGTATTCTATGAGAACCTGCAGTTATTAGAGGGTTATATGAAGTGGTCGTCAAGTTGACGACAGTGCGGTTTACTAAATAATATAGTTTTTCCAGTATTGTAATGTTTAATGTTAGTTTAATTAAATTGATATTATTTTATAATCAGACTTTTAGAAACTTTTGAATCTTTGAGTCCTTTGATTTCGGTCTGTCAAACTCTCAGCCCTGAGGCACAAAATGCTTAACCAATTATCGTTTTCATAAAGTTAAGTTCAATCCACACAGCAGGCCGTATAAATGATATATAAATTAATAAAAAAACATTGTTTCTTTGATTTTAGCTTAAAGCATTACTTATTGTTTTTGCATTTGGTGTTTATATGCGCTATCCTAAGAAACTGGCCACATTGAGGAATGGGTATGATTTTTTTCTGTTTGTCTCTGTATTTGTGGGTAGCAGTTGTGTAGTCCCGGAGATATATCACCATGTCAGCAATCCAAAGCCTGGTCCCAGCCCGCTTCCTCACAATCATAGCCCACCTGGTCATCGTAATCACTATCTTCTGGTCCCGGGTATGAGCTTCCTTTATTTTACACAAATAGTGTGGTATTTACATAGTTCCCTGTCCTGGAAGATAGCACGTTTGCCTTCAGTGTGTATGGACTGGAGTGAGCCTTCCACATGTTATAAACACCCACACAAATTTTTGAGAAGGTTTGTTTATTGATTATCTTTTATAAAATATACTTTTGTCACTTAGTTTTCTAATGGCACGTCCTTCTGGTCTAGCCAGATTCTTTGCTTTCATTTTAAGGAATTATTGCCACAGTCATATTTTAATTTATTCAGATGTGCAAATTGTTTGTTGAAAGACATTGAAAGATCTTTTCCTATTAGCACAACAATGTTCAGGCCTGTCTGCCTCTGGACTTCACCCAGGAGGAATACAGGAGCCAGGATACACAGTGAGACAAATCCCTTACCTTAGAATGTGAATTGAATGAGGGGCACAGCTTTCCTGGCACAATTTTCCCAAAGTGATGGCACTGTTAGGTTATCATGGACATCCGAGGAGATGCATATACTGTATACCACTAATACTGTTGTAGCTGGACTTAAGAAGGTGCACACTACAGAATACAATTATCTTCCTGCTGCTTATCCAGTAAGGGTCACATGAGGTCTGGAGCCTTTCCCAGACATCACAAGGCAGGGAAACGCCCCAGACAGGATGCCAGTCCACTACAAGCCACAGACACACAATATACTATTACCAATTTTAGAAAGCGAAAAGAGGAGAAATGCAAATGAGAACTGGTCATTAAAAGATATTCTCCTTCCATTGTATGGAAATATTATGGATTCCACAGAGACGATATTAAGCAAAAGCAAGTAATTTGTCTCGTGTTACTCGTGGCAGCCCCACCAACTTATTTGACAAACTGTTTTATGAATTCTTATTGCAAAATGTTCAAATATCGCCATGTGAATTTTTTCCAGTATCGTGCAGCCTTAGTACAGATTTAGCATTCAATATCTGATACAGAGTTGTGTAGTTTTGCAGGCTATGAGAGAGATAATAATATATATTTCCCACCATTTTCATTATGGTTAATATTTTTTGTGCACTGTTATGAGCAGATGTTACCAGTGTCACATTTGCTGCTCTGTCTCCTCCTCTCTCTTTCTTCCCTCAGATTGGTGGTTGCATTGTCTGTGACTCTTGGCCTGTTTGCCATTGAGCTGGCAGGATTCTTCTCTGGTGTGTCCATGTTCAACAGCACCCAGAGCCTTCTCTGTATCCTTTTCCATACACTAGTGAGTACAGGCTCTAGAACAGATCCAGTTCAGCCAGGTCAATCTTTGTGCAATTCACCATCTAACCACTTGTCTTGGAGCCTATCCCAGGCAGCATAACATACCAGTCCAGTAACATACCAGTTTTTGGGCTGTAGGAGGAAACCTATGTGACATGGGGAGATCATGCAAACTCTACACATACTCCATCCCTGGTGGTGAAAAGCAGTAGTGCTACCCACTGCTTGACTGTACCATTGTTTGTCACTGTTTGTAATTCATTCTTGCGTTACAGTTCCATGACTGCCTTTTCCTTCCACCAAACACACCATACCTTTTGCACTTTAGCCATCGCGGCCCACGCCAGTGCATCTATTGCTCTCCTCTTCTTTCTCTTTGAGCAGTGGAGTTGTGCCATCTACTGGTGGATTTTTGGCTTCTGCAGGTTGGTGTCACTCACCCTTTATGTATGCATTTGGCCATCCCACAATGCACCATGGTTTTCCATCCCTGACTCGCGTTTCCTGTCAGCACTGGCTGCCCACTGCAGCGCCTCCGTGTGCCTGTCTTTCTTCGTCTTTCAGCAATGGGAGTGTTGGACGTATTGGTTTGTGTTCGCCTTCTGCAGGTAGAAAATCAGACTCCCCCAGGTCTCATAAATCCAGCTTGCTGATATATGTAAAGTCCCTTGCATTAAGACATTATGCTTCAGGTTAGATTCCACTAATTAACAACTGTTTCAAGTGGTGTGAGACTAGAGAAAGCTGATGTTATTTTGTGTTATTTGCCCACAGTGCACTCCCTGCATTAATGGAAATACTCCTGTTCATTTCTGTCTTTGGACTGAAGAAGAAGCCACTCTAAGGAGCCCATGTGGAGCCCTGGTGATCCTTTCTTTGGCTGGATTATTAACCATGGGTTACAAAATAAAAGCTAAATATCAGCTTGACTTTTGCCTATACAAAGACTTTGTGTCTGAGGTTGTGACACAATTATGTATTGGCGTTTCAAGCCTAGGTTCTTTCATGGCTAAACGTGCAATTCCAGCTGTACCCACTTTCTAACTAATCTTTGGGTTTTTAAACAAATTTTTGAACTGATTTTTAAATAAAAAATTTTCTGTTTTGCAATATTCTGTACTTTTTTGTCATTTTCACTGTGATCAAATGACTTGACTGAACTGACAGATTGCAGTGAATCCTGTTAACGTTATCTGATTGTTATTGCTTTATGCTAGCATTGACAATATTCCGTGACATTTGAATTCCTGCAGGGTGTCAGTTGACAAGGTGCTGAGTGTATTTGATTAAGTGATATCTTTGATATTACAGTTCAAGATAATATGGCATTCATATGAGTAATTACATTTCTATGTTGATAAAAGACAAATCTGGTAGTAATTAATTGAGTTTATAGTGCTACACTTATACCTCAAGGAATACCGTGCTTTAAATCTGTTACTTAACTGAAACATCACCAAATAAAACATTTTCATAAGCATTGTGTGATCGAGTTGGGTAATGAATTTGAAAACATGGTGTGTGAAAGATCTCTTTAGTAAAAGAGAGGTATCCAGAGAGCGTTTGTTCACTATGACTGTTTGTTTATTTTTGTTTGTATGTTTATTGTAGTGGATATTTTGTTGTTGATCAGTTTTCAAGACATGTAAAAAATGATTTATGTAATTAGCTTTTGTAAAGAAAAATACATTAGCCCTCCTTGAATGAGAAATAAAATGACTATCCATAAATGTAATGTTTTACTACGTTAATACAATGTTATTTTTCTCTCACCCCATGTAGGAGTAGCTCACTCTGTGCACTCTTAAGCAAGAACAGATTTGGAAATCTGTTCAAGATATCAGGATGTAATCCAGGGGTATCATATCTGATAAAAAGCTTGGTTTCAGGCATAGTAATTAAAAGATTTAATATTCCCAAAGTTTTGTCTAACAGTACAGTAGTAAAGTGGGTAATTCATTACTGTGTGAGTTTGTACTTTGAAAGCGGTAACCCGCATAAAAATTGCCAGTCATCTGATGCTAGGATAACTAGGATGTTTTCAAATTAAATAAGAGGCAGCAGAGAGTCAGGTACGTTGGATACTGGGCATTTATGATCTGACTAAAATACATCTTGTCATACTGAATTATTCTACATTAGCATTTATTTATTTAGCTGACACTTTTGTCCAAAGAAATATACAAGTGAGGCATCACAAGTGCATCACAAGCATAAAAAATATAAAAATGGTAATTTCACACATTGGTGTGATTGTATTGTTGGTCATTTTGAGAATTATCTGATGCTGTAAGTGTTTGTAGTGGAACGCCCTCATGTGGTGGCAATGACAACTTCTCTAGTAATTCTTTGCTGGACTTATTCTCAATTGTTTAAAATTATATTTGAAACAGTACATTTATTTTATATAAAATAAGTCATTTATCTCTTCGGCTAAACTGTGCAACTGGCCAGTGGATTTCCATCCATCAATCGCTTGTCCAATTCAGAGGTTTGATGTTTAAGAGATTTAATATTTAGAACATTTTGTATCTATTTATTTATTTAAAACTGGATGTATGGGCTAACATTTTACTTAAACCTTCAAAGTGTCTCTTTCAAAATGAACCTTCAAAGTGTCGCCTCCAGCCGCCAGCAGTCTGTTTTTTGTCCTTTGCCGTTTCAGCCAATGAGCGTGCAGGTTCTTCTTTGCAGTAGCCAATCATCGAGAAGTACGGCGTTTGAAAACGATAGCGGTGGTGTGTTTGTGAGGTGGTGCGTTTGGTTCGTAACGTTTTGGGTTTTATTATTATTATTACCTTCTTCAATATCTAAACTTTCAACTAACGTCATAATGCAGGTAACTAGTAATACACATTCAGTTGTATTGGCGTCTGATCGTTAAATACCAGTTTGGTGGAAGTTAACAGCTAGTAGCCTAATGATCGGTATTATAAGCTATTAATCTGATAGTTTCGTGCTCGTTTAGCTATAAAAAAACAAAATGGATACACTCCAGAATACATGTAAAGCTTTATACCGGAAGTGATTTGCCTATTATTCTTTTATTTTATTTTTTCAAACGTCCTTTCTGTTTGGCAAGTGTGTATGTAAGTTAGCGACACACTGTCAGAATTGTTTAGCCTCGTAGAAATTGATTCAGATTATATAGGTTCTTTACTTTTAATTATTAGGTGCTTTCTTATATGTTGGAATGACAGCATTCTTGTCATCAGAGTAACGTAGTATTGAACACTGATGTATCCAAACAGAATAAAGAGAATCACGAACCCAGAGGGACCCAAGCACAGGTAGGTCGACGACACGCGTGCGGCTGGCATTTTCTCTTTGGATAGATCGCGTATGTGTGAATGACATTATTGGAAGAATTGTGAATTACTTTCGCTGGTTTCTATGACAATCGCAAGGTGACTCATAGAATAGGACCAGTTTGCGTCTTGCTTTGCTGCATTTTGCATTTCTTCAATCGATTTATTTTCCTCCCAGTTCAAGAAGCCTACGGGAGTGCTGGGACCCCAGCGTGTGTTAAGGAGCCCGGCCATGGCAGCCGGTGAAAAGGGTAATGCGCATGTATGACTGATTATGATTATTTTACTTTACATGATTTGCTCATTGTGGCAAGTAACTTTTTGTTTTCTCAATGGTTCAGGCCTTGTGGCATCTACCTCTGACACTGGCAGGAACCAAAGCACGTGAGTTTCAGTCCTAAAAGGGGCATTGGTACTGTTTATGGTCAGTTAAAATAACGATATGGAAGAGATTTAGATGATCTCCAAAAACCTTAATCGCAACCTATTTTATTTTTGTGCTCATGGTGCCAGGATCATTTAGAAGAACTGGAATATAAGTTTAAGATGGCTGTTTTGCTATTTCAGGAAGATTTCTATTACGAACTTTGACATTGGTCGGCCGCTGGGTAAGGGCAAGTTTGGGAATGTCTACCTGGCTCGCGAGCGCAAGCTGAACTTCATCGTGGCACTGAAGGTTCTGTTCAAGTCCCAGATTGAGAAGGAGGGGGTGGAGCATCAGCTCCGGCGGGAGATTGAGATCCAGTCCCACCTCAGGTTGGCTCATTAAACATTTTCGCAACATGCTTGCATTGTGGCCTGAGAGATGAGTTTGTTAGGCAGGTCACGACTAGGTGTGTGTGTGTGTGTGTGTGTGTGCGTGTGTGTAGGTGCTTGTACAAGTACATATATTAGTACAAGTACATATAGTAGTACATGTTATGTAACTTCTTTTCTCTCCCAATGCCCCCCAGGCACCCCAACATCCTACGCTTCTATAACTACTTCCATGACCGGACGCGTGTGTTCCTGATTCTGGAGTATGCCCCAAAGGGCGAGATGTACAAGGAGCTGCAGCGGTGTGGCCGCTTTGACGACCAGCGCACTGCTACGGTGAGGGGGGGCCATGGGGGGGGTTATTTGCATGGCTGCCTTTATACATGCATCTGTGTGGAGATGGAGAATCTTGTCCCATTCTGGGCATGCAGTTCTTCAGGTACTACATTTAATGAGAGAGAGAGAGACAGAAATGAGTGTGTAGAACTTAGGAAGTAGATTGGCAGAAAGCTACAGCCACTGTGTTCATGTGTGATGTTAATACTCACCAGTACATGGAGGAGCTGTCTGATGCTCTGCAATATTGCCACGAGCGGAAGGTCATTCATCGGGATATCAAGCCTGAAAACCTTCTGCTTGGTTTGCGTGGCGAGCTAAAGATTGCTGATTTCGGTTGGTCGGTCCACGCCCCATCCCTGCGGTGAGTGCCCATGACTCATTGATGGTCCGGGGCAGGTGGGGTTTGTAACATGAAGCAACCTGAAGGCAATATCAGTCCCATTGTTTTCCGTCTCCTTCATCTCTTAACTAGCCCTGATTTCTGGGAACATGCTATAGAGAATAGGTGCGAGTTTTTTCCTTCCCTCAAACAGGCGGCGAACAATGTGTGGAACGCTGGACTACCTTCCACCAGAGATGATCGAGGGGCATACCCACAATGAGAAGGTGGACCTGTGGTGCATCGGAGTGCTCTGTTACGAGTGCTTGGTGGGCAATCCCCCCTTTGAGACTTCCAGCCACACGGAGACCTACAAACGCATTGCCAAGGTGAGCATGATAATGGGGAGAGGCTAATATCACGTTACTTATGGCGCTTTTCCACTGCATAGTACGGTACGGTATGGTTCAGTTCAGCTCACTTTCGCGGGGTTTTCCACTGGGA
>JAODKL010000002.1:16941479-16952947 GCA_026780765.1 Petrocephalus schoutedeni | reverse complement strand
GAACTGAGCCAAACCAAAGTGAGCTGAACTGAACCGTACCGTACCGTACTATGCAGTGGAAAAGCGCCATTAGAAGTAGCAAACTTTAGGCAAAGTAGATCCTTTGAGTTCCTTATTTTGAATATGAGGTAATGTTCACATGTTCTAAACAGCGGTGGAAAATGTACTCAATTTCCTTAAATAATAAATAGATACCACACCAAAATGTTACTCAAGTAAAAGTCAATGTCATCTGGTAAAATGGTACTCAAAAAATTCAAGAAACAAAATTTCACAAGATAAGTTAGAATATAGCATTGGTAGTTACAGAGCATCACAACTAAAGGTGCACTGATCCCACGTTTTCAGTGCCGATACGATCCCAATGCCTGAGCAGAGGGTATCCAGTTCTCCAATGTATCTAAATTACATTTACTGCAAATCTTACACACAGACACCCATTTATTCGGCTGGACATTTTAGTTTACCTTTTCCGGCGATACTACAGAAAGCCTGCTTCTGCAACCAGAGTATGTGGTATGCAGGAAGGAGACATTGTGCGTTTCTTCATTCTGCGGTTACATTTTACATCTGTGCTCCGCTGGACAGGTGGACCTGCAGTTCCCCAAGGTGATTTCGGATGGAGCACGGGACCTGATCTCCAAGCTGTTGCGCCACAGCCCTTCTGCACGACTCTCACTGCAAGGCGTCATCAACCACCCTTGGGTGCGGGCCAACTCCCGCAGAGTCCTCCCTCCCGTTTACACACCCAAAAAGGCCTAGGCTGTGCATAGTGCAGGCCCGATGTCCTGCACTCTTCTAGAAGTGATGGTATTTGGCTATTTATTCTCAGGTTTAGCAAGATGCGTATTAGTTTTCCCTGGAGCTCAACATCTGATTTTTTTTTTCCCTTTACTCCAATACTGTTTGAATATAAACAAATTCTTGCCCTTTAGAGACACATTAAGTTTTGTACAATGTGTGTAAGTTGTTGCATAATTGTTTTAGTCTATGTTTAAAGGATTGGTTAATTTAAGATTTGATGACTAAATCAACAGTCTGATAAACTAATTAGGAGTTCAGTTGCAGTGACAACCAGTATTCAAAGTGGTGTGATGGGTACCACGCTTAGAAAAACAAGGAACAACGTGCTTAAATAATTATCCTAGAAATTGTGCTGTAAGCAGTAAGAACCTTATCTTTTGATATGAAATATATTTACATGTTTCCAGTATGTAAAGTTGTAACGTTGTAAATATCCAATGAATGTGTTTGTATGTCAGTTTCTTATACATGTACTTGGCATAAACTGTTATCTGTCTCTCACTGTTTTGTGTTACAAAAGTTGATAAAGCTCTTTCAGAGTTGTAGTATTAGCAAATCCCCATAAGTTTACACAGTTTTCAGTTGCTGAGCATGTTTTGCTTTGTTTTAGTGTGCCTGAGAGGTCTAATGCACTAAATTAAGGCTCTACTCTTTTTGGGGTATGGGTTAAAATCCCACTGCTACCAGTACTTTTATGAGGTGTCAAATGCTGTAAAGTAAAACCAAGTATAAAAATATTTGACATTAAAAAAAAGTCTTACAGTCCATACTTTACAAATGTATAGAAACTGCAATTCCTAATTATAACAAACATGTAATTTACTTGTTTGTTCTATGGCATTATTTTCTCTGAATATTCCCACCTCTGCTACATCCAATTTTGATCTGCTTTGAATGATTAGCCCGTCAAAAACAGGTGCGGTTTTAGTCGCTTCGCAAACCTATTGTATTTTATTGTTTGAAACAAATTGGACAATTCAGGATGACAAATGACAATGGGAATCTGTTCCTGTGCCAGTTTTCCAAGCGGTGCTGTTAGCAGGTCTCTTCAGTAGCGGATCGCAGCAGGCACGTGCGGAGCAGGGTGCTGGGGGTGCCTAAACGCCTGATCCCCTTTCGCCCATGTGATGTTCCAAGTACCAAAATCTCGGAAGGGGCACCCCTACCCCTTCCGGTTCCAATAGGAGATATTTCCAATAAGGAAAAAAACCCTTGCAGCTGGGAGTTCTGTGTACCCAATTAGAAAATCACTAGGCCACAATATCATTAAACAGTTGTGCACAGTGACATGCATAGACTTTTCTAGGAACTGGTGCTCGAACAGCGGTGCGTGTCTGACCAGGGGGTGAGGAGTTCCTATCGGGAATTTTTTGTGATCATGAGTGGGTTCACCACAGGATATTTTGTGTGATTGTTGGTGATCAGAAAAGGGTAGTTTTAACATAAAAGGGGTGGGGCCACTTTCATTCATTGAGGTGAAAGGATCTGGTGCTATAGCAATCTGCCCACCAAGAGTATTAGTTCGGTTTCTACATTGGTAGGGAGCAAACTAACTCCAAACACCCCGCCCCCCTAAACACACACGGTACTCCTGCTATCCTGGTAGGGATATCATCCATATCCAAATCTGTGCTCTTGCCCCCCCCCCCCTCCGCTCCAGTGCATATTCCTGGTTCTACTATTCAGCAGGGCACTACTTTATTTGTGCTGTGCTCGCTACAGCTTGTGATACATGAGGGGCTTTATTTGTGTGCTACAGCAGGCTAAGCCTCTGTGCCTTTAATTGGAAAGCAGTATAATCCCATGTCTGTGGACCCTTGAGCAATGCTTTTAAACCCCATCTCCAGGGGCACTGCATGCTGGCTGACCCTGCGCTGTGACCCCCAGGCCAGAATTTTTTCTTGCATTACAGCAGCTCTATTTGCAACTCTATGAAATAAAACATGCTGGTTGTTGCTTTCTTTAGGTCATTTTGAATTCCTCTTGGAAAAGGTGTAGTACCAAGTAACTGGATTTGAACCAATGTCTACATTGAAACTGAGTTGCTTTTCCCCTGTTAGGTAAATAGCTAGATAGTGCTTTGGAATGCATGGAACAGATTACACAGTGCCATGTCAAATATCAAGAAAAGCTGTTTGAGGATGGGTGAAGGGCCAGCTTTTGTGGATTTACACTTCACACTCAGGTAAGCTAGAGAGTGACGTGGTCTCTTTCCCATCTTACCCTGAGGGTGTCCTGTCCAATATCCCTAATATTTGAGGTTTTTCACAAAATATGCAGCCACTGAAGTAAAGAATACCAAAGAATATTGGGGCTATATTATATTAAAGGTATGGAGGATGTGGGCAATCATATCACAGCTGTAGAAGGCTATAACTGTCATTGCATCAAACACAATATTATGATTCATACACATATATAATATATGTGTACATGTATATGTAATACAAAATCCCCAGTTGAAATTTAATTAAAAATAATTACAAAAATCTTTAGTCATTTTTTTATTTCCTTCATTATATTAAACAGTACCCAACATATACTTCAGAGTAAACACAGCAATCTACAAAATCTGTCTGGAACCCTCTACTGATCAGTGGGGTTAAAGGTATATTCTAACTTTAAAGAAGAGTAACAGAAACCCTGTTACAGGCCTCTATATGCCTGGTTCCAATAGCTGGTGTGATATTTCCATATGACAAACCATTCAGAGTAGATTGTGTAATTCTGCCTACCTGCAATCATACAGAGAAAAGCCTGTCTTCCATTTAACATAAGCAACAGGTGGCACAGTAGCTGGGGGTGCTCTAACTGTGACTGTAAACAACATACTTCTGCAAAATGAATAAGCATAAAAATGTTATCAGTGCTAAGGCATAGCTATTGACAGTTCTTCAGACAATCTGCCTGGTGAAATTTTGTTCAGAATTAATATGGCTTAAATCCTGAAATGTACACATTTTTCATATTATATAAATGCAAGCTGATACGAAATCTTGTTTCCTACTAAAATTACTATACACTGCTAAATTTCTAGATTATTTACATTTTTCTTGCCTTTCGCAGTCATCAAAATAGCCTAAAGCTGGATTTAGTCAAATGACCTATGTTAACATGACATATCATCAAGCAGTCACCAAGCAGGACCTTATGTGACACGATTTCCCCATAATTGTGAAAAACAAATTCTGATAGGCTTTAGATCACTGTAATTAGGCTAATATACACATAATTTCTGACTGTATTGTCTTTCAGCAAAATTTATCTGCCGTTCATAACTTGGGGGGCAGAGTGTGGCTCAGTGGGTTAAGTCTCTGCCTGTGATCAGAAGGTTGCCAGTTCAGGCTTGGCTGCCCTTCACGGCCATGGGGATCAATAAAAGTATCTAAAAAGAAAATAACTTGATACATGACAAGAATCTTGGTGAGGCTGTCTTCATAAATCTGCATCTTCTCTGTCCATGATTCTGGCAGTAATATACGTGATTGTCACCACTGATAAGGAAATTATAGTGCCTATAAAAAGTATTCACCCCCTTGGATGTTTTACCCTTTTATAAATCAATCATGATCAACATAATTTGGCTTTGACAAAAAAAATTACAAAAAACCCCTTTAATAGCAAAGTGAAAACTGATTTTTACAAAATAATGACAATTAAATAAGAATATGTAACATAAAATAAGTGATTGCATAAATATTCACCCCCTCCAAGTAAGTATTTAGTAGATGCAGCTTTGGCTGCAATCACAGCACAGAGTCTGTGTGGATAGGTCTCAATCAGGCTTGCACATCTGAACACTGCAATTTTACTCCACTTCCTTGCAAAACTGTTCAAGCTCTATCAGGTGGTGTGGGGATCGGGTGTGAACAGCCCTTTTCAAGTATATACTTACTCTATGAAGTTAAAGTGCTATACCAGTGTTCTTGAGGTTCTGCAGTAGATAAACTGAGGTTTCTGTCTTTCACTCTTTGCCAATTAATACTTTAATCATTTTACAATTTAATATTTATCATACAACTCACGTGAAAACAATGTTTACTGGGCTAACGTGTATTTTGCTAAAGCATTTGCATCAGAATAGGACCAAAGTGCTTATCTGATTATATACCAGCCTTGCACAATACTATTAATAATAAAGAATGCTTGAAATGGAGATCATGCTCTTCAGCCGTATGCACAAACCACCCCCTGTCACGGATCGGACGACAGCGAGGCATGGTGTCAGCAGGGAAAATGAGGGTGACGACCCACTTGTGGCTCAGGAAGAAAAAGGGGGTTTATTGGGGCAAACACAGCTAGGGAAAACTACAAAGAAACCAAGCACGAGGGGTCACAACAGAATCCAGAAAGAAAAACACACTGATAAACTAATAAAGAAAACAAAGACAATAATGAACACCTAGGAAGCTGAAACGGAGGGGGAGCCAAACTGAGCAGACACTACACACAACTACAACTCACACAATGAATGAATGACTGAAGAACAAACCAAAGCAAGCACTAAAATACACTGATGATAGGTAATAACAAGGAAGGGCAGGTGCAGGACATCAGACAATTAACCAATCGCAAAAGGTGCAAGACAACCAGCAACAGATGGAAGAAATGAACTAGCAGGCCTAGGGAACACAGACACAGAAACCAGAAAACACCAACCGATACACTAGGAAAAATAAAATGGAACGGAGTAACCAAAAACACAGAGGGTAAACTAGAGCTGAAAAACCAAATGGAAAATGGAACACTAGGGAATAAGGGCAGCAGACAAGGGGCAAGGAACACAGGGAGGGGTAACTCAGGATGGCCAGCAACAGCAGCTGGCCAAAAGGGGAAGGATACATCAGACAGGGTAGGACGGGCACCGACCCTGACACCCCCTAGTTAAGGATTTAACTGAGAAGTTGTTCTGGGTGGACATAATGTATATTTCTATTCTGCAACACTAACCAGTATAAGGATGCCGAGATGTTCCATTAATTCTTCTTTTCTCCTTCTGATAGTATTATACCAGAGTCAATCTGTGCAGCCCTGCAGGTAAGGGTGGATCTTGTATTTGTCACTCATTTTTGCACTGTCGCAATCAGCGGCAACCTAGCTCCTGATGGAAATCATTCTCTGAAGCTTGCAACTAGACTTCTGTTCTGCCATCGGTCACTCTTCCTAACCACATCAAAAAATATATTAAACTTGGCCACAGAATATGCTGCAAGGCAAAGTTCCATTAATAATATTGTTTCAATTTATATCTTAACACAAGATACTGGGAATATGCATATACACAGTTCCTAAAGAACAATTACACACAAATGAAGCATGTGCCTTTTTTATAATAATTTCCAGTTTTAAAAGATGTCTTATCATTTACTGTCTATGGCTGCTCAAACTAATGTGTTTGTGGTAAAGATTGTTAGGCTTTGTGACAATGTGAAGGTCTTTAGCAGGGTGACCAGAATATGTGTGGTTGAAATCTGTACATCGTGTTTTGGGTGTGTGGGATGATATACTGTAAATTACAATTTTATGTCAATATAAGCAAAACTGTCAGCATACCACTCAGCAAGCAGGTTTTACATTCGGCTCTCAAAATGTTTACAACTCCACAGGAGACTTCCACTATATATAAGGCTAACTGAGGTGCTTTCACTCTTTCTTTGCAAGCATTCGCAACCTCTCCACTCCCAGAGCCGCGTGACTTCCTGGGGCGGGCAAGGAATAAACTATAACAACGTCGTGCTCTAACACGTGGATTTCTGCATGCGAGGATTGTGTCGTCCCGTAATGACACCAACAGCGGTGCGCTTGAAAAGCGTAAGCCAGTATGAAGTCGTTCTGGTTTACTACTGCTGTTAAGCAACATGATAAAGGAATATGGTAAATAGCGTCAGTGCCGAAATACCCTTGTAATTGGCATGAGCCTGGAAATGTTGCAGCTTAAATGTAAAATCACTAATTTTATACATCAAAACAAAAGAAAAAGCACACATATAATAATCTTAGCTAGTCTGTTCTAGTTTCTTACATGACTAGAATTTTTTTAATGTAATATATAGCACAAATGTCCAGAAGTGAATTTTCGGCATTTAATATTTGTAAATAATTACTACCACGGAAGGTTCTTCAAACGCGTGTTCCTTAAAAGTGCTTATAATGTTGACGTGTTTATTTAATTAATTATGTTTAAAGTAATTTAAAATCAATTTACAACGTAGACTGGTCAGTAAGAAGTACAGAAAATAAGAAATACCCTATTAATGTCCAAACATATAACTGACGTGTCCACGTGATCTGTACTGATAGTTTGATAAGCTTTAATTTCCGCTTTATAAGCATAAACAACATTTTTTATGTGCGCACTTATTTGACATAGTACGATACCTTATGACAGCGGACAGTTCTGTTTGAGCTTCTGAGCAAGCAGGCAGCAACGTGACAGTAGAGACTCGTGCAGTAGACTATGGTCTACTCAGCCAATGGGCCGATTGGTGGGCGTGGTCTTCTTGCCCGAGGAACCAATGGGTTCTTAGGATTTAGCGCAAACCGTTAAGTGCAAAGGCACGTGTACCTCTCCGTGTCTGCTGGCGTGGGGAGGTAAGATTTGTGTTGAACAATAGGCAGACATAGGAAGACGTCAAGTCAACTAGTCCAACCGTTCGGAAGGAATATACCAGCTGGGATTAATGCACCTGTCTAGTTCCCTACTTGATTTTAAGTATATCGGTGAACTAACGAAGAACATTAAAAGGATATTATACGCGACAAGTGAGCCAGACATTTCAACGAAAGGGTAAGATTAACTTTGGCTAACTGTCAATGGGTGGTGGTTCTCTGTCATGAGCCTTTTTTTGTTAACCTGACTGCTGCTTCCTAGAATTAGATGATATTTTCACGGTTTTTAGCGTTGTCATTTGGGTGATGCTGTGTAGTGCGTAAATTGTATATTTGACTTGTGGTTTCACTGGACTCCATTAACTGACTTGGCAGACAGAAGGTTGTTGACACTAGATGGCCACATAAGGGGATCGGAGTATAAAATATCGCAAACGAAATACTACTTGTTGGTTACCAGTTGTGCGGATCCCTAAAGGGTCGCGTGTTGGTAAGGACCTGTCTTGTCCACCTACGACCGCATACATTAGCTTAACGCAGCGCTGGCAGCTGGCTAGCTAACGAATCTGCGCGAAATCGTAACTCCGTGCACTTCGTTTGGTTTCTATTTCCAAAGCCTTAACGCCTCTCGCTGGCTTGGCACACACCTTCTGTGTTCGCTATACGGATGCAGTCGTACTGTATGGATGAGGTTAGGGCGGTAAAAGTTTACTGATGTACGTTTCATTATCTGTATACGCCCAGATTTTACTTCGCGTATAATGTGTCTCATTTCACGTTTGCTACGTCTTGTCGGCTGTGTCGTCGGTCATCAGGTAGGCCTTATCATATACCAATGGGCGTCTGTTTTGTAAAATAGTAATTGGACGCGTTCGCCACACGCAGACACAAGGCAGCGTGTGTGGAGTCGCCTTCACGAAGTCAACAGCAAATTTCGCCCTAGTTGAGCATCTGCGAGAGGCGTGACAAAAACCAGCCTCATACCCCTAGCATTTAAATGGCGATTTGTGCCATATGTGTGATGTCGAATTCATGTGTGAGATTGCACAGCACCGTGATCAGTCTTTCTGTGACGATCTGGTCCATGGTTTTGGTTTAAGGGAAGACCGCGTCCGCCCCTTTTGAGAGCCGCCTGCGCTGCGTCTGCACAAACGGCGGAGTGCGGCGCAGACGGCGAGTCTGCGCGCGGAGCCATAACAGCCGTGCACACGCACTAACACGAGGCGTGCGATCTGAATCGCCCCAGCTGATCCTGTGCAGGGATCTCAGTCGCGCTGAGCTATTGGACAATTGTAACGCATTGCATTGCCCTTAAGCAGGGGTTTCCAGTACGTCGATCGCGATCGCAAAGCTAGTGCGGGTAGACGTTAGCCAATCACCTGTCCTCCCTTTGGCATTCGCCACTTGATTGACGTGACGGGTGGCCAGTCTGCTGTTGCTTAAAACTTTGTTACATTAGCTTACCATAACAACAACTTAGGTGCCTTCTCGTCACCCGGCAGGAAACGCGAATGTATTGCGAGCTAATGCAAAACTCCAAAAGCGAAGTGACCCTGCTATTCCAATTTATATCTATTAAAAAGGGTTATAAAAATGAGTGGGGGAGCTGGACCTAGTAAGGAATGTATTGGATTGTGTTGATGCAAGGTTCGCCAATATGTACTGTATATCTAAAGTATACTCGGTGTATATAGGTATACTTTTATATACTTGATTATATACTGTTGGTTTCCTAGAGTTATGCAAAATTATGGGAAAATTGCATTATTATATAACTTAACGTTAAATAACTAAATATCTAAATGAATTATCATTGCAAACTGAAAATAACGATATAGCACAAACGGCATATTTAAAATAATAGTTATTATAGGTTAATTATACGAAACTTTACATCTGACTGCATTAACTGCAGCTAAGTCAATTACTGTTTTTTCTTTCGATACTGTCGTTATTGTAGTAGTGATCAGCCCACTCCATTCAAGTTAAAAAAAATAATAATAAAGGGACATCAGCTTGAGTGTAAATTGGAAATAGGCCATGTCTGGCATTTGACTATGCAGAAACACTTTTTTGTATCTTCCCTGTTTTCTATTTACCTGTATTTATTTTCTTTAAACTAAAATGCTGCATTTCATTAGATGGACTGCATTCCTGAACCAAACCCCAAAACTACTTTGACATTTATTGAAGTGTCCTGTATATAATGCCATAAGTATATCTCAGTTTTGTAAAAGTTAGAAACATGGTCTATAATTATACATTTTAATTATGTCACAGTATATGGGCCAAAAGAAACCATAAAAACTGAAATTCATAAGGGAGATGGTTGCAAGCTGTTTTAATGAACATTAGAAATGTGGTTTTGTAGGCAGCTTACACCACTGGTCTGACCAGAGAGGATTTACTGCTTTTAGTCTCAAGAAACGGAAGTTGGCTCTGCACCTATTTTAGCATCTTGGTATTTTAAGTGCATATAAGTAAAAGTGAACTTTGCACTCATCTGTAGCTCTTTGTGAGGAAGCCTTTTTTTTAGTTTTAAAGTTTTTTTACTAGGAGTTTTAAAATCAGTTTGGCTCATTCCCATGGTCGTTATGTTATTATAGTATAATTAATATAACAGATTAAACTTTATTGATCCCAGGGGGGCATTCCTGTGCATTCTTGTTACACCCAGCCATGGTCCTCTGCATGCTGTATTGTGGATGACCATAGTAAACCTCTCACCATTCATACGTTTCCCTTTGGGAGGTGGAGTCTGGAGCACGGAGTTCTTCTAGCCAAAGTTTGGATTAACACAGAACAAACTGCAGGTTTGCTTAATGGCTCCTGAGTCGCTGGATTGAAATTCCTGCTGGTCCACGATCCTTTGAATTAGCAAAAAAGGCTACAGCGAAATTGATGCAAAGATAAACGGTAGTAGCATAATGCAGTGATCCTGTCCGGTGGTAACATGTTACCCCAGATTCCCTGTTTCAGGAGTGATGACATACCCTTGTTGAAATCAGACAGTTGAGCTTGGCCTCAGTATGAGAAGAAAATCCAGATGTGGAATTGGCTGTGATTGAAACTCCTATTTACTTGAGCATGGCTCATCTCAAAATGTATGTGTTGTAATGTCACCTTAATTAACACCTGGCTATAATCCTCCAGAAAGGTTTAAGTAAACTACCAGGACAGGGGTGCAGTGGCCTGGATACCCAGGTCATTGACCAGCCACATAAGTAATAGTGAGCTTGTGACAATGCAGATACAGCAGTTTTCTACCACATAGTCCTCACAGATAAGATGTAACCATTTTATTGTGTAATTTCCTATTGCACTACATGGCAAATACCTTTAATGTGACAAGGTAATAGCTAGAAAGTAATTTTTCATGAAAATAAACATATCTTACTCTTTTTGTTGACTTATGCGTTGTCATTTATTTCTATCAAAAACTAAACTAATATCATCCTGTGGAATGCAACGGCTTTTCGGCATTTTCATTTAAAATATTGGACAATATCACCCTCAGTTTTCTCTTAGAAGCCTTCAAAAAAAACTCCTAAAACTAGGTTCCAAAATAAAGCTTGCAAACTGAAGCCTTTTGGGTGAACCATAGCAAATGAATAGCAGAAACCCACCTTGGAAATGAAAGTGAGATCTCTGCTCGTCATGTCAGGGTCTAAATTACAAAAATTATTGTAGGTAATGACCTTGAGTTGGAGGAGTAAAACTGTAGTACTATTCTAGTAACCTAGTAAAATTGCAAATAACAATATATGGCCAAAAAAAAGAGAAAATTTAAGTTTTCGATAAGCTTTTTCTTATATGCAGTGTCATGAAAAGTGCATTGCACTGTCGATTTTAGCATTTCTTCCATTTAATTTGCCCAGATTTATGTAGTTAACATATGTTTGATGTGAATGGGAAAATAAAAAAAAATGGGGGTTCATTTACTTTGTTTCATGTCAGTGGTGATCAGGTTTAAGGTGACATTGCTAGCTGACTCAAACCAAATAATGGGTTTAACCTTTTCGCATTTATATGTTACATAACTTTGTTTACAAAGT